>OX344722.1:90886930-91369430 GCA_947034835.1 Ballota nigra | reverse complement strand
GTCCTATTACATCTTCTGGTTTGTTTAACTCATCAAAACTAACAATATGTATCCTAAAAACTTCCCTCTTTTTGATGAAGTTAAAATACTAACCAAAACTGATCGACAAAATAGAATAAGCAAGATAAACACTTAAGATAAGACCTTAGAATAGATCTTATCAGGAAAACAAGAAGACAACAAGAAGTTGTCTTAAGACAGAAGAGATATGATATTTCATTAATAAATCAGGACAAAAGAGTTTACAATTACAATGCAAGTCCTATCTCTAAGCATATCTCCTGTTTTCCTTTGGCACCAGGAACCAATCTAGGAATCTGTCTTGAACAGCCTTGAGCTCTACTGAGTTTGCTGGAGTGAAATTCACCAATACCTTGGTCTTGTATAGCTTCTTCAACTCTGCCCAATCAATCTGATCCCCATTCATGGGAGTGTTGAGATAGTGGAACTCTGGGGCAGTGACTTCCAGATTGAACTCAATGGTAGAGTCCATCAGTTTTTTGTACAGGTCTGCATCATAAGATTTCATCCAAGAATGGAAGCCTCTGTTGATCAACTCTTCTTTCTTCTTCTTCTGCAGCTCAGCTTGTGCAAGAGTGTTCTCCAGCAGGTTCAGACGACCAGCATGGTTGAAGAGGGGCTCGTTAGTGCTCTTTGCCAGATCAGTTCTGGCCTTCTCTTCCCCCTTTTTGACTTCATCAATTAAGGGCTGCACCACTTATCTTATCAGATCAGACAATTTATTGGAGGAGGAAGAGTGAAGATCCTTCAGCTTCTTGGCTTCATCCAGATAAGCTTGAGCCTTAGCTACCAGGCTCTCCTGCTTTGCCAACATCTCCTGGAGGGAGTCCTTCATCTTGGCATTCTCTATCATCTGAGAAGCCATCTCCACTTTGAGCACAGAGACTGGACACAGCAAGTCCAAGACATGTTGTTGGAGCTTCCTCTGGCTATCAACGATATCCAACTTGAGGAAGAGACAATCAGATTTAAATGAAGCTTTAGCATAGGCAAATGTTGCCTTGATCTGCTTCAGAAACTTCCTCCTTTCATCCTTAATCTGATGCTTTATCATTGCAGGCGCCAGATGCTGCATAGCTTTGCTGAATCTGCCAATCTGCTGGATCTGCTCATTGAAGAACATCTTTATTTTCTGGAGCACAGCAGAAGTGACATCAAATTCCTCTTCATCGGAGTATAACTCTGGAGGGAAGGAGAAGTGAGGGCTAAAAGAGAACGATGGGCCTTCTGGAGAAAACATGACTCATCTCGGAATAAGAAGTGTTCTCACTACCACCTTGGCAGATTCTGGAGACTCGAGTTCAGCTGGGTTCTGCACATTTATCTTCTTCTTGATGGAAATCTCCCAGGTGGTGAAACCAGAAGTGCTCATCTCATCCAGCAAAAGAACCAAGTTTTCAACGTCCTCCAATCTGGCTTTGCTCCAGACCTTTCCATCCGTCAGGTCAGCTAGGAGGGGTAAGTACTCCAAGAGGATAGGGAAATGCTCTCTTAGCCAGAGCTGAGCACTTACACTCATACTTTGCCTTATGGGACCCATATCAGAATCGTTGAACGTGAAGGGTTTGGGCCCAGGGAAAGAGGAGGATGAGGCTAAGTTTTTCGGCTCCAGTGAAGCATCCTCATCTTCACTATCATCGCTAGTTAAGCATGTGGGAGAGGAAGGTGGACCAGGGAATCCCAAGGTCATGGATGTTGAGGGATTTTGGTCAGGTTGAGATAGTGGAGGGGTAGGTATTTGAGGTTGGGAGGTGGAAGGCTGTTCTGTACTAGAAGAGGTAATTGGGACCTCTGGTACAGAGGCTATATGTGGGGGTGAAGGGTCTGTGGGTAGAGGTTTTTGAGATGGAGGGGGAGAGGGTGTTTGAGTAGGAAGGGTAGAGGATGTATATGGGGGAGTTTCTGGGATAGGCTGCTCTGGTAAGGTTGATGGAGAACCAGAGGCAGGGGGTATGGGTTGTGTCTGGGTTTCTGGTGGAGAGAGGGATGGGGAGACAAGATTTACATGAGTGGGAGAGGAGGGGTTTACCTCAGTTGAGTCAACATCAGCTGGTAAAATAGTCTCTGGTGCTGCAACTGAAGTATGTTTCTTTGAGAACCAAGATAACAACTTATTCCCTAAAAATTGACATGTTCCACTTGTAGACTTTCTATCTATTCTGCACCCACCATAATCTGAATCTGAATAACCACTTAATTCTAAATTATCATCCGCAGGATACCATAAACCCAAATTAAATGTTCCTTTAAGATATTTCAATATCTTCCTAGCTGCTTCCAGGTGACTCCTCTTAGGATTAGCTTGAAATTTGGCACAAACACCTACAGCAAAAGTGATATCTGGTCTGCTTGCAGTCAGGTACAGAAGAGAACCAATAAGTGCCATATACTGAGTCTGGTCCACACTCTCTCCAGACTCATCTGGATCCATGTTGAAATTTGTCATCATAGGAATCTTGGCAGCTTTGCTAGGTCCTACTCCAAATTTCTCTAACATGTTTCTGATGTACTTAGCTTGATTTATGAAAATTCCCTTCTCTGATTGCTTTACCTGCAAACCAAAGAAATAATTCATCTCACCCATCATGGACATTTCAAACTGGCTCTGCATGAGATCTCCAAACTTCTCACACAGCTTCTTGTTAGGGGATCCAAATATAATGTCATCAACATATATCTGGACCAGAAGGATGTCCTTTCCTTCTTCTTTCCTAAACAAGGTCCTATCAATTTTACCTTTAGTAAAACCATTGTCCAGAAGAAACTGAGATAGAGTGTCATACCATGCTCTAGGTATCTGCTTTAGCCCATAAAGAGTCTTCTTAAGCTTATACACCTTGTCACCTTGTTCAAAACCAGGAGGTTGTTCCACATACACTTCTTCAATGAGAATCTCATTAATAAAGGCAGATTTCACATCCATCTGGTATACTTTGAACTTCATGTGAGCAGCATATGCTAGAAACAATCTAATAGCTTCTAGTCTGGTAACAGGAGCAAATGTCTCATCATAGTCTATTCCTTCAGACTGAGAATAACCCTGAGCCACTAGCCTTGCCTTGTTTCTAGTAATGACATCATTCTCATCTTTCTTGTTCTTGAAAAGCTACTTAGTGCGTATCACCTTTTGATGTCTTGGTCTGTCTACCAGCTCCCAAACATCCTGTCTGGTGAATTGATTCAATTCCTCCTGCATTGCAACAATCCAATTTGAATCCTTCAGTGCTTCCTTGATGTTCTTGGGCTCAATCAAGGACACATAGCAACTGAATAAGGGAGCTAAGTTAAGAGTTCTCCTAGTCTGGACACCCTTAGGTGGATCTCTTATAATTAACGCATTGGGGTGATCAACCAGGGTTTTCTTCCCTTGGCCTTGCCTAATTGATCATCTACTGCAGTACCTTGGTGATTATCACCAACTGCAGGAGAGCTTCCCCCTACAGGAGTTCCAACCTCTTCTGGTACTGCACCTTGTGGAGGCTTCTGCTCCAGAGAACCTGAAGATGGGTCACCATCTAAATCTGAATCTGATTCTGAATCAAGAATAGGTGGATTGACTTTGATGACTCTGGGAGTAGTCTGATACTGTGTCTCTTCAGGAGACTGATTCCTTAAGTCCACCTTGCACTCAAGAGTAGATTCATCAAAAACAACATGAGGTGTTTCTTCCACACAAAGAGAATTCCTATTAAAGACTCTGTATGCCTTACTGGTGCTGGAATATCCTAAGAATATTCCATCTGCCACTTTAGCATCAACGGTCTTTAACTTGGACTTCCCATTATCATGTATAAAACACTTGCATCCAAAAATATGAAAAAATGAAACAGATGGGGTTTTACCTTTCCATACCTCATATGGTGTCTTACTATATCTCTGGGCAATGAGGCATCTGTTCTGGGTGAAACAAGCAGTGTTGATAGCTTCTGCCCAAAATCTATGTGGTGTGTTGTACTCTACTAGAAGAGTCTTTGCAGCTTCCTTGAGGGTTTTGTTCCTCCTTTCTGCTACTCCATTCTGTTGGGGTGTTCTGGCAGCAGATGTCTCATGAAAAATTCCATTATCCTTACAGTATTCTGCAATGTGTGAATTCAAAAACTCTGTCCCTTTGTCACTTCTGATCCTCACTATGCTCTGGTTCTGCTCATTCTGAATCTGCTTGAAAAACTCTGGCAACTTGGTGATAGTTTCATTTTTCTTAAACAAGAACAGTACCCAAGTATCTTGAAAAGTCATCTACTATCACCAAGGTGTACTTCCTCCCACTGAAACTAAGAGGTAAAACAGGTCCATGTGAAGTAGTTGAAGTACTCTGGTTATTGTTGGAGTTATACGTGAAAGTATGCTTTTACTTTGTATAACTCGTGTATCAAACACTTGTTTATGAGAATAATTCTTTTATCGCATATGCTTTAGATATGATTGAATATTGAATATTTATTGTAAACATTTCATAATAGTACTAGTTACATTGTAGTTAATGTGGTGATACCCGATCACGGAAGATAACATTAACAGTTTCTTGTAACTAAACGTACATTTTCACGACCTAGGTGGAATTGAACAATCCGCCGTGAAAGGTCGATGTGTAAGTCTCATATTGGTCTGTCTTAACTAAGAGATTGCACTGGCACATTTAGTATGTGTCGAAGAGGACCTACATCGAGGATAAATTCTTCTGTTCTGAAATGTGAAGAATTAGACCTCAGTGGTTGTTGATTTCTTAATCCCCGTCACTTAAATAGGACCGTGTGTGCTTAATGGTTACTGCTTTGATTCATGTTGGGTGAGAATCATTGTGACTTCGAACCTTGTGCTTTGGGCAGTAATATTAATCATACGACGGTTTCTAAGATTTAATACGGAGAAACGCGTGCGAGTACGGCTCGTGTGATTAGTTCCCTTGGTGGGCTCGGTTTTTTTATCGTACCAAATCTTGCAAGTGAAGAATCAGTTTCTTCGGTACGGATAATAATGTTGAGCTGTCTTTACTCCAAGGTGAAATATATTAATTAATTTAGAGCTATTCAGAAGCTTAATTAATTAATGGACTTGATCATCTTAAACACGGGAAATAATAACCGGGAGCCCATATTATCATAATATGGATTAAGATGGATAGTACAATATTAATTTATTAGTGGTAATAATTAATATTAATGGATTGAACTATATTGGGGCTCAATATTGAAATTCAGAAGTCCATTAGGAGGTCCAATCTTAATTCTCCTTAAAGGCCCCTCAAGTAGCCCATTAAATAGCCCAATAATGATAAGGTGATTAAAATAAAAAGAAAATATATGGCTGATTTTTTCTCTTAAATTTTCGAAAATTGTGTTCAAGGAGAAAGAAGATTTTGTTGATTTTCTTGGAAAGATATTATGGAAGATATGTATTCTTGGAATACAAGAATATCTCATTTATTCAAGAAGATCCAAATCTTGGGATCTCTTATTGAAGTTTTCGAAATTTACAAGCATAACAAGGTGAGTGAGATTTTTGTGGAATATTTTATTATGGAGAAAAGAATATATGAGATATATTCAAGATTTCTTAGAGTCTAAGAAAAGATTTTCTCCAAGCCCAAATATACTACAATTTTCGGCCACTCTATGTTATAAATAGGGGGTGATTATTTCATCCCCAAGTACATAATTCCATGTGTTGGAAAAATCAAGAGCATATATATTTTCTTTTTTCTTAGTTATTTAAATTACTTGAAAGCATCTCCCACCGGTGATCAAGTAAGGCGAAAGGAAAATACTTGAGATGGTTTTTGGGTTGATAAAGCGTGATCGCAATTGTCCCGTTTATTCAAAGGCCAATTCTACAAGAGGTACGTAAGTCACATAAATTCTTGTTTATTCCGCCTAGATTTTATGTGAATTAATTCAACATGCATGATGTTAAATTTGTTGTTGAAATTATTATTTGAATTAATTAGGATTAATTCATGCTAGTAATAATTGAATTTAAATTCGTATTTAAATTTCATCCTGAATAGATTCCGGGCACCCCTATTTTTCCAACAACTGGTATCAGAGCCACGGTTTTGGGCTCTGATCTTTAAATTGGAATACATCCCGAATTGCTAGATCTTTTTTGCAGGTATCCAATTGTCATGGTTTTAATGTTATTAATTTTTCATGCATGTAAATTAATTATTTTTAATTCGATTCGTTCGAATTTGTTTTTCTCGTGAGAAAATCCACGAGTAGATTAGTTATTTTTATTTTTATTTGATCATTGTAATAGACTAGTCTAGATCTAGTATTTATTTATTTTTTAAAATAAATTGTAACCGGATCGAGACGAAGAACGAAGAATTAAAGACGGCGTACCCGGACGACGGATGCATGCGTGGCGCATGCATGGGAGTAAAATCATGCATGGGGTGAAAAACAAGAATGAACGGCGAAACCCGCTGCACGGGGTGCGCGAGGCGCACGACGGGTGGTGCGGCGGGCGCGCTCGGGGCTGCTGCCCGGCGCTCGGCCACCGTGGGCCAAGAGGTGCGCGGCCCACCTCCGTGGGCAGACGCAGGTCGTATCTCGGGTCATATAATTTTTTTTAAAATTAATTTCAGTTCTCGTTTTTTGTGTGATTTTAAACGTCGTCCCGAACCCCAAACGAAGTTGTTTTTTATGAAGTAGTGTTGTTCGAGTGGGAGCGTGTCGAGACGAATGATGGAAAGCAACAAGGACGATATTTCGTATCAAGACGTGAAGAAATTAAACTGTGACAATTGGATTTGAGTGCTCCAATGTGTTTAATTTTGTTTTGATGGATGTTTTATTTCGTGCACTTATTATTATTTGTTAATATGTGTTTGCATGAATTTTATTGTCCAAGAAAAACCTTACTTTCGAAAATTACTAAGTATGTTTATTTAATCGCAATTTTATTCCGGATATTAAAATTGGATTAATTTGGTCTCCATAATTTATTTATTTGTGAAGTCTTTTTGGAATACATTTCCCCCTCGGATCGGCCAAAAGACGGATTTCACATGAATAAATTCTGAAAGGATGATTGTGGATTATTACTAGTGGCGGTATTGACCCTCACCACGAGTGGCTTGCTCAAAGCGAAATAATAATCCTGTATTTAATTATGGTTATTACTTAGGCATAAGAAATTGATATTAACTTACTCCCCTCGGAGTCCCTGTCAATTTTTATGTGGTCAAAGTGGGAGCCAACTATTAATTTTAAATTAAGGATTTGTAACTTTTAAGTTTGTGATCCGCTTGAATGTGTTTAAATGTATAGACCACCCCTCGTGGCGCATTTAAATTGTTTCGAGATGTTGGCTGATGCATGATTATATTGTTTTAAGGTTTCAATATAATTGATGTGATCGAATTATGTGATAATTTCGTATTGATATGAATGTATGTTTTATTCTCAGTTCATCATGTCGCAACCTTTTAATCCACTGTTTAGTATACTTAAAGATAACAAACTTGTTGGTGAGAACTATGTTGATTGGAAACGTAATCTTGATATTGTCCTAATCGCTCAACACCACAAATGGGTACTTACTACTCCTAAGCCCCAAGAGCCTGCTGAAGATGCGAGCAAGGCGGTCAAGAAAGAGCATAAGAGTTGGTTTGACTCCGATGAGATGGCTAGGTGTACTATTCTGGCTTCAATGTCAGATGTGTTGCAACACCAACACCAACACATGGAGACCGTCTCTGAGATAATGCTCAATCTTGAAGCGATGTTTAAACATCAGAACCGTACAGCTAGGCAAATCACCATGCGAAAGATGTTTTCGTTGAAGATGGTGGAAGGTACACCCGTAAGGGATCACGTTATCGAGATGATGGGTTATCTCAACAAGTTTGAAGTACTTGGTGCGGAATTTGATCTCCCTACTAAGGTCGATTTCGTTCTCCATTCTCTGCCGAAGAGCTTTGAGCAGTTTCAGTTGAACTATCAAATGAATGACCGGACAAATAGTTTTCCCGAGCTCTTGCAAGCTTTGGTGTCGGCGGAGACTTTAATGGATCATCAAACTGTTGCTATGGTGACAAACGATCCGTCTGCCTCTTCGGGTCCCAAGGGAGGGAAGAAGAGAAAGAGGACGAAAGGTCAGACCCAAGCAAATCCAACCATTGTGAAAGCTAAGGCGAAGGGAGAAGGAGGTGGAAAGAAAGCTACTAAGGGTAAATGCTTCAATTGTGGTGAGAAGGGACATTGGAGGGCGACATGTTCTAAGCCTAAGAAGGCGGTAAAGAAAGGTAAGTCTCATGCTTTAGTCGTTGAAACTTATGTTGCGGCGTATGCTGCCCACGTTTGGGTAGTGGATACCGGGGCAACTGATCATATTTATTTCACTCTTCAGGGGTTCCAGCTAACCCGACGACTTAGCAAGAATGAGATACTCGTCACTTTGGGCGATGCTACGAGAGTGGCAGCCGAAGCAGTGGGAGTTGTGCACCTATCTTTTGAAGATAGAGTTTTAATTTTAAGAGATGTTTTATACGTTCCGAACTTTAGGAAGAATTTAATTTCAGTTTCTAAGTTGTTTTTTGATGGATATTCAGTTACTTTTAATAAAGTTGTTACTGTTTCTTTTAAGAATGATGTTATCTGTCATGGAACGTTGGTAAACAATCTCTATACGATTAAGTGTGCACACCACTCAAATAATGAATCTAATAACACGTCGATCATTTCGAGCAATAAAAGAAAGCGTTCTTCGGAGATGAACGAAACACTTCTATGGCATCTTAGACTAGGTCATATTAATATAAAGCGGATAGAGAGATTTGTGAAAGACGGATCCTTGGAATCACTCCAAGTCGAGCCGTTTCCAACTTGTGAATCCTGTTTAGAAGGTAAGATGACCAAGAGGGCATTTGGAGCCAAGGGGAATAGAGCCACGGAAGTGTTAGAACTCGTTCATACCGATGTGTGTGGTCCAATGACGATCAAAGCAAGAATGGGGTATGAGTATTTCGTAACCTTCATTGACGATTACTCAAGATATGGGTACATTTACCTTATGCGGCATAAGTCTGAAACTTTTGAAAAGTTTAAAGAGTTTAAGGCCGAAGCCGAGAAACATAGGGAAAAGAGTATCAAGTTTCTACAGTCAGATCGTGGAGGCGAATACCTCAGCGATGAATTCTTGAACTACCTATCGGACGAAGGGATCGTATCCCAATTAACCGCACCGGGAACCCTTCAACAGAACGGTGTGGCGGAACGAAGAAACCGGACTCTTTTAGAAATGGTCAGATCCATGATGAGTTATTCGGATTTACCCAAGTCATTTTGGGGTAATACCTTGGAAGCGGCGGCTTACATTCTAAACTTGGTGCCATCCAAATCGGTTCCTAAAACTCCAATGGAATTGTGGACCGGGCGCAAGCCCAATCTAAGATATTTGTGGATTTGGGGTTGTCCAACATATGTGCTAGACAAGGAAGCCGGTAAGTTGGATCCACGTTCGGAATTAAGGTTATTTATAGGATACCCTGCGGGAACGAAAGGGTGTATGTTCTATAGTCCCAAGGATCAAAAGACCGTGATTAGTACACACTTTAAATTCTTAGAGGAAGACTATATGAACAATCGGAAGCCTAAAAGTGAAATTGCCTTAGAAGAATTGAGAGGTCAACCCTCGATACCAAGTATACAAGATGATGTACCACACATCACGTCTTCACAACCAGAACCCCGTCGCAGTGGGAGGATTGCTAGGCAACCCGAGAGATTCATGGGGATAGGAGAATCTTCGGATTTGGTTCCCGGCGATGAATCAGACCCATGGACATACGAAGAAGCAATCCAAGATAAAGATGCGGAGTCGTGGCAAACGGCAATGGAAACCGAGATGGGTTCGATGGATCATAATCAAGTGTGGGAGTTGGTCGAACCACCCAATGGGGTAGAACCCATTGGATGCAAGTGGGTTTACAAGAGGAAAAGAGGACCGGACGGAAGGGTTGAGACCTTCAAAGCAAGGCTAGTGGCCAAAGGGTATACTAAAAAAGAAGGGATCGATTATGAGGAAACCTTTTTGCCTGTAGCTATGCTTAAGTCCATCCGTATTCTCTTGTCGATCGCTGCGCACCTAGATTACGAGATCTGGCAAATGGATGTCAAGACAGCTTTCCTTAACGGAAGTCTTGACGGGATAGATATCTATATGCAACAGCCCAAAGGTTTTGTTGAAAAAGGCCAAGAGCACCTCGTATGCAAGCTTAAGAGATCCATTTATGGACTTAAGCAAGCATCGCGTACTTGGAACCAGTGTTTTGATCAAGTGATTAAGTCTTATGGGTTTGATCAAAACGAGTTCGAGAGTTGTGTGTATAAGAAGTGTGACGGAACTGCGGTGGTATTCTTAGTATTATACGTAGACGATATTTTGCTCATTGGAAACAATGTAAAGGTATTGTCAAACGTAAAGGTATGGCTGTCAAAATAATTTGATATGAAGGACTTAGGGAAAGCCGGTCACATCCTTGGGATCAAGATCACTCGCGATCGCAAGAAGAGGATGTTGGGCTTATCGCAAGCTTCATACATTGACACTGTTTTGAAGCGTTTCAGCATGCAAGATTCCAAGAAAGGTTGTGTACCTTTTAGGCACGGAATCCATCTATCTAAAGAAATGAGCCCTAAGACGCAAGCGGGGATAGATGACATGAAAGGTGTTCCGTACGCTTCGGCCGTAGGAAGCCTTATGTATGCAATGCTGTGTACGAGACCGGATATCTGCTTTGTCGTGGGCATGGTGGCAAGATATCAAAGTAATCCCAGAAAAGGCCATTGGACTGCCGTAAAGTGTATCTTGAGGTATCTGAAAAGAACTCGTGAGCGGATGTTGATTTACCAGTCAGATAGTCTTGTGCCCGTGGGATACACGGACTCGGATTTCCAATCAGACATAGACTCAAAAAAGTCAACCTCGGGTAGTGTGTTTTGCATGGGAGGAGGAGCCATTTCCTGGAGAAGCGTTAAGCAGAAATGCATCGCCGATTCGACCATGGAAGCCGAGTATGTAGTTGCTTGTGAAGCAACGAAAGAGGCGATTTGGCTCAAGAACTTCTTAGTGGACTTGGAAGTTGTTCCGAATTTGCCCGATATGATAACTGTCTTTTGTGACAATGTCGGAGCAGTTGCAAATTCAAAGGAACCGAGGGCCCACAAGGCCAGCAAACACATAGAAAGAAAATATCATCTTATACGAGAAATCGTTAAGAGAGGAGATATAGAGGTGGCAAAGATAGCGTCGGGTGACAACCTAGCGGATCCATTCACAAAGGGTCTGCCTCAGAGTACATTCGAGAGACATGTGGATGGAATGGAAGTCAAGACTATTGCCAATCTGCTTTAAGTATAAGTGGGAGGAATTATTAGGTTAGTATAGGTTGACATGAGATGTCACGTAGAGCTACTACACTAAGACATGCATGATGTATACTAAAAAGCAGACTTTAAGTATAAGTGGGAGATTTTTGGAGTTATACGTGAAAGTAAGCTTTTACTTTATATAACTCGTGTATCAAACACTTGTTTATGAGAATAATTCTTTTATCGCATATGCTTTAGATATGATTTAATGTTGAATATTTATTGCAAACAGTTCATAATAGTACTAGTTACATTGTAGTTAATGTGGTGATACCCGATCACGGAAGATAACATTAACAGTTTCCTTGTAACTAAACGTACATTTTCACGACCTAGGTGGAATTGAACAATCCGCCGTGAAATATCAATGTATAAGTCTCAGATTGATCTGTCTTGACTAAGAGATTGCACTAGCACATTGAGTATGTGTCGAAGAGGACCTACAGCGAGGATAAATTCTTCTGTTCTGAAATGTGAAGAATTAGACCTCAGTGGTTGTTGATTTCTTAATCTCTGTCACTTAAATAGGACCGTGTGTGCTTAATGGTTACTGCTTTGATTGATGTTGGGTGAGAATCATTGTGACTTCGAACCTTGTGCTTTGGGCAGTAATATTAATCATACGACGGTTGCTAAGATTTAATACGGAGAAACGTGTGCGAGTACGGCTCGTGTGATTAGTCCCCTTGGTGGGCTCAGAAGTTTTATCGTACCAAATCTTGCAAGTGAAGAATCAGTTTCTTCGGTACGGATAATAATGTTGAGCTATCTTTACTCCAAGGTGAAATATATTAATTAATTTAGAGTTATTCAGATGCTTAATTAATTAATGGACTTGATAATCTTAAACACGGGAAATAATAATCGGGAGCCCATATTATCGTAATATGGATTAAGATGGATAGTGCAATATTAATTTATTAGTGGTAATAATTAATATTAATGGATTGAATTATATTGGGGCTCAATATTGAAATTCAGAAGTCCATTAGGAGGTCCAATCTTAATTCTCCTTAAAGGCCCCTCAAGTAGCCCATTAAGTAGCCCAATAATGATAAGGTGATTAAAATAAAAAGAAAATATATGGCTGATTTTTTCTCTTAAATTTTCGAAAATTGTGATTCAAGGAGAAAGAAGATTTTGTTGATTTTCTTAGAAAGATATTATGGAAGATATGTATTCTTGGAATACAAGAATATCTCATATATTCAAGAAGATCCAAATCTTGGGATCTCTTATTGAAGTTTTCGAAATTTACAAGCATAACAAGGTGAGTGAGATTTTTGTGGAATATTTTATTGTGGAGAAAAGAATATATGAGATATATTCAAGATTTATTAGAGTCTAAGAAAAGATTTTCTCCAAGCCCAAATATACTACAATTTTCGGTCACTCTATGTTATAAATAGGGGGTGATTATTTCATCCCCAAGTACATAATTCCATGAGTTGGAAAACTCAAGAGCTTATATTTTTTTTTCCTTAGTTATTTAAATGACTTGAAAGCGTCTCCCACTGGTGATCAAGTAAGGCGAAAGAGAAATACTTGAGAAGGTTTTTGGGTTGATAAAGCGTGATCGTGATTGTCCCGTTTATTCAAAGGTCAATTCTACAAGAGGTACGTAAGTCACATAAATTCTTGTTTATTCCGCCTAGATTTTATGTGAATTAATTCAACATGCATGATGTTAAATTTGTTGTTGGAATTATTATTTGAATTAATTAGGATTAATTCATGCTAGTAATAATTGAATTTAAATTCATATTTAAATTTCATCCCGAATAGATTCCGGGCACCCCTATTTTCCCAACAGTTGTGGTTGTGCTCTGGACATCCTTGAAGGAAGTCTTGAGTTGTTTACCCTTCTGGAAGGAACCACAAACCTGATCCTTCTTGAACACTTCATTAGGAAGACCTCGAACTAGACCTTTTCTGGCAATCTTGTTCAGTGCTTTGAAGTTTAGATGACTCAATCTCTTGTGACAAAGCCCGCTGTTCTCTGCAGATCCTTTTGCAACCAGGCAAGTGTTCCGTGGACAGCTGTTAAAATCTGTAAGATAAATGTTACCTTTCCTCAAGCCAATAAGCAAGATATCATTATAATCAGAAGAAAAGACAGTGCATGAATCACTAGAGAACTTCATTGAGTATCCCTTGTCACAAAATTGGGATACAGAAAGCAGATTATGCTTGAGTACTTCAACATAGTAGACTTCATCTATAGATACGTCATTGAAGATCAACTTTCCTACTCCTCTGGTGACTCCAAAGTTGTTGTCACCAAATATCACTCTTGGCCCATTCAGTGGCTTGAAATCCTGGAGATGATCTTTCTCAAAAGTCATGAGCTTGGAACATCCACTATCAATGTACCAGACACGGTTGCTTGAAAGTCTTTTCTCCAATTGGCTCTTGTCCTCCTGCAGAGAAATCAATTAGGTCCCCTACTAGTGCTGGGTCCTGATTGGTTAGTTGTAGGTTTTGTAGGAATCCATAGATAAAGATCATCCCTTTCTGGATGAGGAGATCTTATCTTTCTTCCAAATCTATCTACCAGTACATGTCCTCTGACAATGATAAATTGAGTTGCTGGTCTGATGAGAACACCTTTCCAATACACTGATCTGGTGTATCTCACCTCAAATCTGGCCTTTGGAATGGCCTGCCTCAAAGACTTGGTCTTAAAGGTCTGGTTGTAAGGGTACATCCTAGAAGAACCATCTCTGGTGTCATAACTACCCAGATCAATTGGTTTTCTATAGATGGGTCTCTGGTTCTGATGAGAGTTAGACCTTTTCTGGTGATTATACTTCCTCTGAGTGTTTCTGTTCTGGAATGATTCCTCTGAGAGAACCTTCTTTGGGGTCCCTGGTTCTGATGATAGTTTTGTTGTCCATAGTTCCCTCTCTGAGAATTCCTATTCTAATTGAAATTCCCCCTTCTTGAGTATCTCCTCTGAGGTCCCCCTAATCTGCTTAGGTTCCACTCTTTGAGGATTCCTCTGGGATCCTCCAATCTGATTAGGTCTTACTCTTTGAGGTTTATTGTGAAAGAACCATCAATTTTCATTGGTTCCCCATTATGAAGTTTTGTTTCTAAAACTTTCTTTTCCAGAACAATTAACTCTTCTGGACAATATTCTAAATGATTAGCAGAGTAGTTCCTTTTCCATCCAGGTCTGTGAACTACTTTGTAATCATTACCATTAGGATCTTTTTCATCCCAGATTTCTACCAATTCACCAGCTCTTACAGACTTGTCTTTGTTATAATGATATTTATGAGATCTAGTGGTAATTTCAGAATATCCTAAACCACTCTTATCATTAATGCGCTAAGAAGACTCTAATATAATAGATACAACAGTTGGTATCTTTGGAGCTTCTCTGGGTATAGGTACTTCCTCAATAGTATCTACAACTTGCTTTCCCTTGATAAGAGATTAGTATTTGGCTCGAAGTTCATTAAACTCATCTTCCTTAGAGTCTCTTTCTCTTATGAGTTGATCTACCAGAGTATCTCTTTCTGTGATCTTAACCTGAAGTTCAGAGACTTCTTTGGAATGATCTTTCATAAGTTCTCTGGTGGATTTCTGCTCATGAGATAAAGATTGAACTTCTGCTCTGGGCCTACCATTCTCCTTCTCAAGTTTCTGGCAGAGTTGTACACAGTTCTGGAGATCTGATAGTATTTGCTGCATATCAGACTCTCTGGAGGTACCAGATGAGTGAGAGGATTCAGTATGTTTGGAATTAGATAAGCACAAGGTAGATTCTTGTACCTCAGTGATGTCTGCCATGAGACATACATCATCATCAGATCCAAAGTCAGAAGAAGAAGAACTGGAACTAGTATCCTCCTCCTCTGCTTCTGCCAGCAATGCTCTCTTATCTGCAACTCCTTTCTGACCAGAAGAAAAAATCTCCTCTGATTGATCTTCTTCTTGTAGGTCATACTCGTAGGCCTTCAGATTAGATAGAAGAAGATGATGGTCCAGAGTGTTAAGGTCCTTGTTGTCCTTGATGACCGTGACTTTAATTCTCCACCTGCTCGTTAGTGATCTTAATATTTTACTATTAGTTTCTTTTTCAGAGTAGGTTTTACCTAAGGCACTAGTCTTGTTAAGGAGGTTGGTGAGACGCATGTCCAGCTGGTCAATCATCTCATCTGGCTTCATCTTAAACGTGTCAAATGAGTGTTGAACCGCCTGGAGCTTGTTGTCTTTGATCTTCTCTGTTCCTTCGCAGAGCAGAGCCATCTTGTCCCACATCTCCTTGGCCGTTGCACAGGTTCTTACCTTCTCGATCACTTCTTTGGCGAGATGTTGATGATTTCAGTCCTAGCCACCTGGTCCAGGTTGTACAACTTTCTCTCATCGTTGTTTAACTCGTCTCTTTTCTTGAGGATTCTTTGCCTGGGAACTCTATCTCCAGTTCTTTCCTCACCAGTAGCACTAGTTTCTTCTCTGGACTCTGACCTACCATCATCAATGGGAGTCCAGTAAAATTGTATTGGGCCACTCTCAACCACATCAAGCATGGGGTGATGAATAGCTCCAAGATGATTGCTCATCATGAAACTCCAGTGGCTATAATCCTCAAAAGAGAATTCAGGTAACTTGCGACTCTTGTAAGAAGATTTTTGCAGACATTTTGAATGAAATTCAAAGAATTTTAGCAAAAATATTAAAAAGAGCAATGGATCTGCCCGGTGACCACCAAAAGCTTTTCAAAGCAGTGGTCTAGGACACACTGCTCTGATACCACTTGTTGGTCCTGTTGGAGTTATACATGAAAGTATGTTTTTACTTTGTATAACTCGTGTATCAAACACTCGTTTTATGAGAATAATTCTTTTATCGCATTTGCTTTAGTTATGATTGAATGTTGAATTTCTATTGCAAACCGTTCAATATATAGTACGTGTTACATTGTAGTTAATGTGGTGATACCCGATCACGGAAGACAACATTAACAGTTTACTTGTAACTAAACGTACAATTTCACGACCTAGGTGGAATTGAACAATCCGCTGTGAAAGGTCGGTGTGTAAGGCTCAGATTGGTCTGTCTTGACTAAGAGATTGCACTAACATATTTAGTATGTGTTGAAGAGGTCCTACAGCGAGGATAAATTCTTCTGTTCTGAAAGGTGAAGAATTAGACCTCAGTGGTTGTTGATTTCTTAATCTCCGTCACTTAAATAGGACCGTGTGTGCTTAGTAGTTACTGTTTTGATTCATGTTGGGTGAGAATCATTGCGACTTCGAACTTTGTGTCTTGGGCAGTAATATTAATCATACGACGGTTGCTAAGATTTAATACGGAGAAACGCGTGCGAGTACGGCTCGTGTGATTAGTCCCCTTGGTGGGCTCAGAAGTTTTATTGTACCAAATCTTGCAAGTGAAGAATTAGTTTCTTCGGTACGAATAATAATGTTGAGCTGACTTTACTCCAAGGTGAAATATATTAATTAATTTAGAGCTATTCAGAAGCTTAATTAATTAATGGACTTGATAATCTTAAACGCGGGAAAAAATAACCGGGAGCCCATATTATCGTAATATGGATTAAGATGGATAGTGCAATATTAATTTATTAGTGGTAATAATTAATATTAATGGGCTGAATTATATTGGGGCTCAATATTGAAATTCAGAAGTCCATTAGGAGGTCCAATCTTAATTCTCCTTAAGGCCCCTCAAGTAGCCCATTAAGTAGCCCAATAATGATAAGGTGATTAAAATAAAAAGAAAATTATATTGCTGATTTTTCTCTCTTAATTTTCGAAAAATGCAAGTGTAGGAGAAATTAGATTTTGTTGATTTTCTTGAAAAGATATTATGGAAGATATGTATTCTAGAAATACAAGAATATCTCATATATTCAAGAAGATCCAAATCTTGGATTTCATTCTCATATTTTCGAAAATAATAACCCTTATAAGCTAAGTGAGATTTTTGTGGAATATTTTATTGTGGAGAAAAGAATATATGAGATATATTCAAGATTTCTTAGAGTCTAAGAAAAGATTTTCTCCAAGGCCCAATAAACCTAAAAATTTCGGCCACTATGCTTATAAATAGGGGGTGATATTTTCATCCCCAAGTACATATAATTCCATGTGTTGGAAAAATCAAGAAGCATGGATATTTTTCTTTTTCCTTAGTTTATTAAATTACTTGAAAGCGTCTCCCACCGGCGATCAAGTGAGGTGAAAAGGGAAATACTTGAGAAGGCTTTGGGTTGATAGAACGAGATTACAAGTGTCCCGTATATCCAAAGGCCAATACTACGAGAGGTACGTTAATCGCATATTTACTTGTTTAATTCCGCCTAGTTAAATATGTGAAATTAATTTAACATGCATGATGATAATTAGTTGTTGGAATTATTATTTGAATTAATTAGGATTAATTCATGCTAGTAACAATTGTATTTAAATTTGTATTTAAAATTCATCCCGAATAGATTCCGGGCACCCCTATTTTCCCAACAACTGGTATCAGAGCCACGGTTTCGGGCTCTGAATTTTAAATTGGAATTTAAAGTGTTAGAACATTAAATTGAAATTGGATAGTAGAATTGTTAGATCTTTTTTGCAGGTATCCAATTGTCATGGTTTTTAATGTTGTTAATTTCATGCGTGTAAATTAATTGTTTTTAATTCGATTCGTTCGAATTCGTTTTTCTCGTGAGAAAATCCACGAGTAGATTAGTTGTTTTTATTTTGATTCGATCATTGTAATAGACTAGTCTAGATCTAGTATTTTTTTTTTTGTAAAAATAAATTGTAACCGGGTCGTGACGAAGAACGAAGAATTAAAAACGGCGTACCCGGACGACGCATACAAGCGTGGCGCGTGTATGGAGGTAAAATCATGCAAGGGGTGAAGAAAACGAGGACGAACGGCGAAAAAAACGGCGCACGGGGGTGCACGGCGCCGCGTGCACCGCGCGCGCGCGCCTCGGCGAGGGCCTGCAGCGCCTCGGGGCGCCCCGGGCGGCGCCTCGGCGCGCCTCCGTGCAGCGCCTCGGGGCTGCGCTTCGGCGCGCCTCGGGCTATTTTCCAGTGTTTCTCGGGCCGGGAAGCGCGCGGGCCCACTTCGTGGGCCGATGCGCGTTGTATCTCAGGCCGTGGAATTTTTTCGGTTCGTGTTTTTTTTTCGTGTGATTTTAAACGTCATCCCGAACCCCAAACGATGCTGTTTTTGATGAAGTGTTGCTGTTCGAGTGGGAGCACGTCGAGACGAACGTCGGAAAGCAACAAGGACGATTTTTCGCATCAAGACGTGAAGAAATTAAACCGTGACAATTGGATTCGAGTGCTCCAATGTGGTTAATTTTGTTTTGATGGATGTTTTATTTCGTGCACTTATTATTATTTGTTAATATGTGTTTGCATGAATTTAATTGTCCAAGAAAAACCTTACTTTCGAAAATTACTAAGTATGTTTTTATAATCGCAATTTTATTCCGGATATTAAAATTGGATTATTTTGACCTCCATAATTTATTTATTTGTGAAGTTCTTTTGGAATACATTTCCCCCTCGGATCGGCCAAAAGAACGGATTTCACATGAATAAATTCCGAAAGGATGATTGTGGATTATTACTAGTGGCGGTATTGACCCTCACCACGAGTGGCTTGCTCAAAGCGAAATAATAATCCTGTATTTAATTATGGTTATTACTTAGGCATAGGGAATTGATATTAACTTACTCCCCTCGGAGTCCCTGTCAGTTTCAATGTGGTCAAAGTGGGAGCCAACTATTAATTTTGAATTAAGGATTTGTAACTTTAAGTTTGTAATCCGCTTGAATGTGTTTAAATGTATAGACCACCCCTCGTGGCGCATTTAAATTGTTTCGAGATGTTGGCTGATGCATGATTATATTGTTTTAAGGTTTCAATATAATTGATGTGATCAAATTTATGTGATAATTTCGTATTTTTCTAGATATTGATATGAATGTATGTTTTATTCTCAGTTCATCATGTCGCAACCTTTTAATCCACTGTATAGTATACTTAAAGATAATAAACTTGTTGGTGCGAACTATGTTGATTGGAAACGTAATATAAACATGGTCCTTCCTGTACAAGAACACTATTGGATATTTAGCGTTGACGTACCCAAGAAACCTAATGATAAGTCAAGTAATGGGGAAAAGGCGATATTCGATGATTGGAAGCATTCCAATGAGCACATGAAGCACATCATCTTGACATTTATGTCTGAGGATTTGAAGCGCATTCATGAAGGCATTGAAGCGGCTGTTGATATCATGAATAGCCTTGAAGAGATGTTTCAACATCAGAACCCCATGGCGAATCTGTTCACCATTCGTGAGAAGCTCACGAAGGAAATGGTGAAGGGAACACCCGTAAGGGATCATGTTCTCAATTTTAGGCGTGAGTTTGAGAAACTCGAGTTTCTTGGTGCCGGACAAAGTGAAGAAAGTCAAATTGATTCCATACTCCTAAAGCTATCGAGTAGTTTTGATGGGTTCTTTTGGGAATACGTGTTATCTGAACACAAGTTCACTTTGGATACCCTGCTCAAAGCCCTGATAACGGTAGAGTCATACTTGGGGAGCAGGGACGAGGCTTTGGTGATCAAGAGCTTTTTCTCGAAATCTAGGCCAATGGAAGGTGAGATTGAGAAGGAGGTGGTTGATCGGAACCAAACCAGTAGACTCACTTTGGGAGGCAAGAAAAGAGCTTTCAAGTCGTACGGCGTGAAGATACCCGGTAAGAGTAAGTGCTTCAATTGCGAGGAAAGAGGACATTGGAGGTCTACCTGTTCTAAGCCTAAGAAGGCGGTAAAGAAAGGTAAGTCTCATGCTTTAGTCGTTGAAACATATGTTGCGGCGTATGCTGCCCACGTTTGGGTAGTGGATACCGGGGCAACTGATCATATTTGTTTCACTCTTCAGGGGTTCCAGCTAACCCGGCGACTTAGCAAGAATGAGATCACAATCACTTTGGGGGATGCTACGAGAGTGGCAGCCGAAGCAGTGGGAGTCGTGCACCTATCTTTTGGAGATAGAGTTTTAATTTTAAGAGATGTTTTATACGTTCCGAACTTTAGGAAGAATTTAATTTCAGTTTCTAAGTTGTTTTTTGATGGATATTCAGTTACTTTTAATAAAGTTGTTACTGTTTCTTTTAAGAATGATGTTATCTGTCATGGAACGTTGGTAAACAATCTCTATACGATTAAGTGTGCACACCACTCAAATAATGAATCTAATAACACGTCGATCATTTCGAGCAATAAAAGAAAGCGTTCTTCGGAGATGAACGAAACACTTCTATGGCATCTTAGACTAGGTCATATTAATATAAAGCGGATAGAGAGATTTGTGAAAGACGGATCCTTGGAATCACTCCAAGTCGAGCCGTTTCCAACTTGTGAATCCTGTTTAGAAGGTAAGATGACCAAGAGGGCATTTGGAGCCAAGGGGAATAGAGCCACGGAAGTGTTAGAACTCGTTCATACCGATGTGTGTGGTCCAATGACGATCAAAGCAAGAATGGGGTATGAGTATTTCGTAACCTTCATTGACGATTACTCAAGATATGGGTACATTTACCTTATGCGGCATAAGTCTGAAACTTTTGAAAAGTTTAAAGAGTTTAAGGCCGAAGCCGAGAAACATAGGGAAAAGAGTATCAAGTTTCTACAGTCAGATCGTGGAGGCGAATACCTCAGCGATGAATTCTTGAACTACCTATCGGACGAAGGGATCGTATCCCAGTTGACCGCACCGGGAACCCCTCAACAGAACGGTGTGTCGGAACGAAGGAACCGGACTCTTTTAGAGATGGTAAGATCCATGATCTGTTATTCGGATTTACCCAAGTCGTTTTGGGGTAACGCCTTGGAAACGGCGGCTTATATTCTAAATTTGGTGCCATCCAAATCGGTTCCTAAAACCCCAATGGAATTGTGGACCGGGCACAAGCCCAGTCTAAGACATTTGTGGATTTGGGGTTGTCCGGCATACGTGCTAGACAAGGAAGCTGGTAAGTTGGATCCATGTTCGGAATTAAGGCTGTTTATAGGATACCCTGCGGGAACGAAAGGGTGTATGTTCTATAGTCCCAAGGATCAAAAGACCGTGATTAGTACACACTTTAAATTCTTAGAGGAAGACTATATGAACAATCGGAAGCCTAAAAGTGAAATTGCCTTAGAAGAATTGAGAGGTCAACCCTCGATACCAAGTATACAAGATGATGTACCACACGTCACGTCTTCACAACCAGAACCCCGTCGCAGTGGGAGGATTGCTAGGCAACCCGAGAGATTCATGGGGATAGGAGAATCTTCGGATTTGGTTCCCGGCGATGAATCAGACCCATGGACATACGAAGAGGCAATCCAAGACAAAGACGCGGAGTCGTGGCAAACGGCAATGGAAACCGAGATGGGTTCGATGGATCATAATCAAGTGTGGGAGTTGGTCGAACCACCCAATGGGGTAGAACTCATTGGATGCAAGTGGGTGTACAAGAGGAAAAGAGGACCGGACGGAAGGGTTGAAACCTTCAAAGCAAGGCTTGTGGCCAAAGGGTATACTCAGAAAGAAGTGATCGATTATGAGGAAACCTTTTCGCCTGTAGCTATGCTTAAGTTCATCCGTATTCTCTTGTCGATCGCTGCACACCTAGATTACGAGATCTGGCAAATGGATGTCAAGCCGGCTTTCCTTAACGGAAGTCTTGACGGGATAGATATCTATATGCAACAGCCCAAAGATTTCATTGAAAAAGGCCAAGAGAATCTCGTACGCAAGCTCAAGAGATCCATTTACGGACTTAGCAAGCATCGCGTACTTGGAACCAGTGTTTTGATCAAGTGATTAAGTCTTATGGGTTTGATCAAAACGAGTTCGAAAGTTGTGTGTATAAGAAGCGTGACGGAACTGCGGTGGTATTCTTAGTATTATACGTAGACGATATTCTGCTCATTGGAAACAATGTAAAGGTATTGTCAGACGTAAAGGTATGGCTGTCAAAACAATTTGATATGAAGGACTTAGGGGAAGCCAGTCACATCCTTGGGATCAAAATCACTCGCGATCGCAAGAAGAGGATGTTGGGCTTATCGCAAGCTTCATACATTGACATTGTTTTGAAGCGTTTCAGCATGCAAGATTCCAAGAAAGGTTTTGTACCTTTTAGGCACGGAATCCATCTATCGAAAGAAATGAGCCCTAAGACGCAAGCGGAGATAGATGACATGAAAGGTGTTCCGTACGCTTCGGCCGTAGGAAGCCTTATGTATGCCATGCTGTGTACGAGACCAGATATTTGTTTTGTCGTGGGCATGGTAGCAAGATATCAAAGTAATCCCGGGAAAGACCATTGGACTGCCGTAAAGTGCATCTTGAGGTATCTGAAAAGAACTCGGGAACGGATGCTGATTTACCAGTCAGATAGTCTAGTTCCCGTAGGATACACGGACTCGGATTTCCAATCAGACATAGACTCAAGAAAGTCAACCTCGGGTAGTGTGTTTTGCATGGGAGGAGGAGCCATTTCATGGAGAAGCGTTAAGCAGAAATGCATCGCCGATTCGACCATGGAAGCCGAGTATGTAGTTGCTTGTGAAGCAGCGAAAGAGGCAGTTTGACTCAAGAACTTCTTAGTGGACTTGGACGTTGTTCCGAATTTTCCCGACAAGATAACTGTCTTTTGTGACAATGCCGGAGCAGTTGCAAATTCAAAGGAACCGAGAGCCCACAAGGCCAGCAAACACATAGAAAGAAAATACCATCTGATACGAGAAATCGTTAAGAGAGGAGATATAGAGGTGGCAAAGATAGCGTCGGGTGACAACCTAGCGGATCCATTCACAAAGGCTCTACCTCAGAGTACATTCGAGAGACATGTGGATGGAATGGGAGTCAAGACTATTGCCAATCTGCTTTAAGTATAAGTGGGAGGAATTATTAGGTTAGTGTAGGTTGACATGAGATGTCACGTAGAGCTACTACACTAAGACATGCGTGATGTATACTAAAAGCAGACTTTAAGTATAAGTGGGAGATTGTTGGAGTTATACGTGAAAGTATGCTTTTACTTTGTATAACTCGTGTATCAAACACTCGTTTTATGAGAATAATTCTTTTATCGCATTTGCTTTAGTTATGATTGAATGTTGAATTTCTATTGCAAACCGTTCAATATATAGTACGTGTTACATTGTAGTTAATGTGGTGATACCCGATCACGGAAGACAACATTAACAGTTTACTTGTAACTAAACGTACAATTTTACGACCTAGGTGGAATTGAACAATCCGCTGTGAAAGGTCGATGTGTAAGGCTCAGATTGGTCTGTCTTGACTAAGAGATTGCACTAACACATTTAGTATGTGTTGAAGAGGTCCTACAGCGAGGATAAATTCTTCTGTTCTGAAAGGTGAAGAATTAGACCTCAGTGGTTGTTGATTTCTTAATCTCCGTCACTTAAATAGGACCGTGTGTGCTTAGTAGTTACTGCTTTGATTCATGTTGGGTGAGAATCATTGCGACTTCGAACTTTGTGTCTTGGGCAGTAATATTAATCATACGACGGTTGCTAAGATTTAATACGGAGAAACGCGTGCGAGTACGGCTCGTGTGATTAGTCCCCTTGGTGGGCTCAGAAGTTTTATTGTACCAAATCTTGCAAGTGAAGAATTAGTTTCTTCGGTACGAATAATAATGTTGAGCTGACTTTACTCCAAGGTGAAATATATTAATTAATTTAGAGCTATTCAGAAGCTTAATTAATTAATGGACTTGATAATCTTAAACGCGGGAAAAAATAACCGGGAGCCCATATTATCGTAATATGGATTAAGATGGATAGTGCAATATTAATTTATTAGTGGTAATAATTAATATTAATGGGCTGAATTATATTGGGGCTCAATATTGAAATTCAGAAGTCCATTAGGAGGTCCAATCTTAATTCTCCTTAAGGCCCCTCAAGTAGCCCATTAAGTAGCCCAATAATGATAAGGTGATTAAAATAAAAAGAAAATTATATTGCTGATTTTTCTCTCTTAATTTTCGAAAAATGCAAGTGTAGGAGAAATTAGATTTTGTTGATTTTCTTGAAAAGATATTATGGAAGATATGTATTCTAGAAATACAAGAATATCTCATATATTCAAGAAGATCCAAATCTTGGATTTCATTTTCATATTTTCGAAAATAATAACCCTTATAAGCTAAGTGAGATTTTTGTGGAATATTTTATTGTGGAGAAAAGAATATATGAGATATATTCAAGATTTCTTAGAGTCTAAGAAAAGATTTTCTCTTTTCTCGAAGGCCCAATAAACCTAAAAATTTCGGCCACTATGCTTATAAATAGGGGGTGATATTTTCATCCCCAAGTACATATAATTCCATGTGTTGGAAAAATCAAGAAGCATAGATATTTTTCTTTTTCCTTAGTTTATTAAATTACTTGAAAGCGTCTCCCACCGGCGATCAAGTGAGGTGAAAAGGGAAATACTTGAGAAGGCTTTGGGTTGATAGAACGAGATTACAAGTGTCCCGTATATCCAAAGGCCAATACTACGAGAGGTACGTTAATCGCATATTTACTTGTTTAATTCCGCCTAGTTAAATATGTGAAATTAATTTAACATGCATGATGATAATTAGTTGTTGGAATTATTATTTGAATTAATTAGGATTAATTCATGCTAGTAACAATTGTATTTAAATTTGTATTTAAAATTCATCCCGAATAGATTCCGGGCACCCCTATTTTCCCAACAACTGGTATCAGAGCCACGGTTTCGGGCTCTGAATTTTAAATTGGAATTTAAATTGTTAGAACATTAAATTGAAATTGGATAGTAGAATTGTTAGATCTTTTTTGCAGGTATCCAATTGTCATGGTTTTTAATGTTGTTAATTTCATGCGTGTAAATTAATTGTTTTTAATTCGATTCGTTCGAATTCGTTTTTCTCGTGAGAAAATCCACGAGTAGATTAGTTGTTTTTATTTTGATTCGATCATTGTAATAGACTAGTCTAGATCTAGTATTTATTTTTTTTGTAAAAATAAATTGTAACCGGGTCGTGACGAAGAACGAAGAATTAAAAACGGCGTACCCGGACGACGCATACAAGCGTGGCGCGTGTATGGAGGTAAAATTATGCAAGGGGTGAAGAAAACGAGGACGAACGGCGAAAAAAACGGCGCACGGGGGTGCACGGCGCACGCCGTGCGCAACGGGCGCACGGCGCCGCGCGCACCGCGCGCGCGCGCCTCGGCGCGCCTCCGTGCAGCGCCTCGGGCTGTTTTCCAGCGCTTCTCGGGCCGGGAAGCGCGCGGGCCCACTTCGTGGGCCGACGCGCGCTGCATCTCAGGCCGTGGAATTTTTTCGGTTCGTGTTTTTTTTCCAAATGATTTAAACGTCATCCCGAACCCCAAACGATGTTGTTTTTTATGAAGTGTTGCTGTTCGAGTTGGAGCACGTCGAGACGAACGTCGGAAAGCAACAAGGACGATTTTTCGCATCAAGACGTGAAGAAATTAAACCGTGACAATTGGATTCGAGTGCTCCAATGTGGTTAATTTTGTTTTGATGGATGTTTTATTTCGTGCACTTATTATTATTTGTTAATATGTGTTTACACTCTTTAGATCTAACTTCGATCTAAAGCTTAACTTACTCCAACCTTCTCTATCGAGATGAACAGGTTGAGTATTCCAACAACAAACTCCTTAAGAGTAGATATGAATAAGAACAATAAGAGTGCTTAATGCTTAGTGAGTATAGAGGCTTAGATATGAGCTTCGTACGCGTGTCTGGAGCTTTACTTCAATGATGCACTCTTGTATTTATAGAGGTGATTAGGGTTTAGCCGTTGGAGAGCTAATCTAATCAGATCTCTATTTATGGAAGCTCAATCAATCAATTCCCTAATTGATTGATTGGGTTGGTGAGATCCTTGGATTGATTATCTTCAAATACTTTCCAATCCGATCATGTTTGACTTCATTTGATTTACCAACGGTCAAATGCTTCCTTTGCTCAACTCTGATTCTTCCGGAGTAAGGCTGAACCAGACACCAGATGACCTCGTGGTCCTCTGATCCAGAGCCGGTTAAGAACCAGAATACTCAGTAGAATCTAGAGATGATTCTGAGCATCTTTTGGTTCACCAGACTCGTCTGGTCTGGACTCGTCTGGTCTGGGGAAGGTCTTCTACCTCTGGTCTTGATCTTCTCTAGTGAGGTCTTCTGGTGGAGTCTTCTGGTGAAGTCTTCTGGTGACTCTTCTGGTGAAGTCTTCTGGTCTGGCAATTCCCCCTAGACTAAGTCCTAATCTAGTTCCTCATCTGGCTAACAGGTCCAGATGGTCCTATTACATCTTCTGGTTTGTTTAACTCATCAAAACTAACAATATTTATCCTAACAAAAGACATCCGCAAGAACTTGATTCCAGGCTCTCTACTTGTTAGTCATCAGTTTAAACTTGTATTTGAGTCTGATAAAGTTGTACTTAGTAAATTTGGGAAGTTCTTAGGTCGTGGTTATCTCAACAACGAATTTTTCAAAATGAGTGTAATGGTTGTACGCCGTGATCGCGAGAAGAAAATTAATAAAGTTGAATTTTCTTTTGTTTATATCGTCGAGTGTTCTTCTTTATGGCATTTTAGTTTAGGGCATGTGAATTTAAAATCCATAAAGCGTTTAGTAAATCTTGATGTACTAAAAAGTGGCCATATTGATACATCTAAAATATGTGAAATATGTGTTGAGGCAAAGATGGAAAATTTGTCATTTAACTCAGTTAAAAGGAACACAAATCCTCTAGATTTGATTCATACTGATGTGTGTGATTTAAAATTGATACAAACTAGAGGTGATAAAAAGTATGTTGTTACTTTTATCGATGATTGTACTAGATTCTGCCACATTTATCTTTTACATAGTAAAAATGAAGCACTGGATGCTTTTAAGTATAAGAGTGGAATGGAGAATCAGATAAATTATCAAATTAAAGCAATTAGAAGTGATAGAGGAGGAGAATACGTTGCTCCGTTTGTACGTATATGTGTCGAAAGTGGCATTATACATCAAACTACAGATCCGTATTCACCTCAGTCAAATGGTGTTGCGGAAAGAAAAAACTGAACACTAAAAGAGATGATGAATGCTATGTTGATCAGCTCGGGAGTAACTTAAAATTATTGGGGAGAAGTTATTCTGTCAGCTAACCACATTTTGAACAGAATTCCCCACAAGACTAAGGATTAAACTCCTTATGAGATGTGGAAGGGACACAAGCCTTCGTTCAAATACCTCAATGTGTGGGGGTATTTGGCTAAGGTGGAAGTGCCTGATCCTAAACAAGTTAGAATCGGACATAAAATGGTTGATTGTATCTTTGTGGGATACGCACTGAATAGTAGTGCTTATCGGTTTCTAATTCATAAATCAGAAGTACCTGATATGACAAAAGGCACTATGATGGAATCAAGGAATGCTAGATTCTTTAAAAATATATTCCCTTGTAGAAATAAGGAAGATGTTATTCCTAGGAAGAGATCCCAGGAAGAAATTGATCAAACTGCTAGTCCTTCATCTCGAGAGAATGAAGAACCAAGACGCAGTAAGAGGGCTAAAATCTCTAAGAATATTGGGCCAGATTTCATCACTTACGTGTTGGAAGATGAACCCAGAACTATTAGTGAAGGTCTGTCACGTCCAGATGTTCCACCCTGGAAAGAAGCTATTAATAGAAAAATAGACTCATTACTGCAAAACCATACTTGGGAGCTGGTTGATCTCCATAAGGGTTGTAAGACCTTAGGATGTAAATGGATCCTAAAAAGAAAGTATAAGGCAGATGGGTTTGTTGACAAATATAAAGCCCATTTGGTTGCAAAGAGTTTTAAACAAAAAAAGGGTTATGATTTTCTTTTACACCTATTCACCTGTGACGAGGATTACCTCCATTAGAGTGTTAATCGCGATGCACAATCTCGAGATTCACCAGATGGATATTAAGACTGTGTTTCTTAATGGTGAAATGGATGCGGAAATCTACATGGATCAACCAGAAGGGTTTGTCGCACCAACAAATGAGAAAAACGTGCGCAAACTTGTGAGGTCATTGTAAGGACTATATCCACTTCGTTTCTTTGTAGTGCTCCACTCTATAACACATTCTTCATCGAACTCCATATCTCTACTCACGACAATCATCCCATTGCTTGAATTATACAACTTGTAGCCTTTAGAGCTTTGATCATAGCCGATGAAGTGATACTTTATACTTTTATCATCAAGTTTGATTCTTTTCTCATCGGGAACATGTGTGTAGGCGATGCTTCCAAAAAGCTTCAAGTGTGAAACACTTGGTTTGTAACCATGCCAAACTTCTTGAGGCGTCATGCCATGAACACCTTTGGGGTGACACTGATTCATCAAGTAGACTGCACAAGAGACAACTTCAGCCCAATGCCTCTTTGACATATTCTTACTCTTCAACATGCTCCTCGCCATTTTAAGAATTGTCCGGTTCTTCCTCTCTGCCACTTCATTTTGTTGTGGTGAGTATGAAGTCATCATGGGGCGATGAGTGTCATGTTCCTCACAAAAAACTTTGAATTCATTAGACTATGATAACTGTTTTATTTCTCCACCATCAATTTGAAATATTACAATCAAGTTTTTCTAGAATAATCATCAATGAAGAGTAGAAAATATTTATTCTCACCAAGTGATAGTGGATTTATTAGTCCACACACATCCGAGTGCATTAACTCCAATGGATGTTGAGCCCTCGTCAAAGACTCCTTTAGAGAACTCATTATTGCCTGTTTGCCAAAAAGACATCCTTCACAAAGTTAATTTGAATGATCTATGGAAGACAAATCTTTCATTATTCTTCCTTTGCTTAATAATTTTCAGCCCATCAAAATTCAAATGTTCAAAGCTCATATGTCATAGCCATGAATCTTTGAAATAAAATTTCAAACATATGGGAACACTATTTTGAATACTTGAGAATAGCAATCTAGGTAAAAAAATACTCGCACAACAATTCAATGTGACATTTTTATTCACTGGAACATAAGTTTTCTGGCATATTACAGTAGTAATCTTAGGTTGTGTTTTGGTGGAGGGATTTGAGCTATACATTTTAAGTCTATAACCTAAATAAAACTCCTCTTGTTTGTGTAAGATATTTAAAATTAATGGATTTCAAATACTTAGTTAATAATTATTTTATTAACTTTAAAAGAAAACCAAACCTTAAGTCCTAAAGCCGCAGAGATGACATGTGGATCACATGTCGATAGCATGTCCATCCTATAGCAGGAACCCGTAAAAAACTCTTGCTAAACCCAAAAAAATAAAGGGAAAATGGAATTCCTCTAAGTGACAATACAAAATAAGCCGTGGTTCATGTCCGAGTACAAGTAATGCTCAATAAAATTGGGACAAGCCCCCATATAAAAAGCACGAGTATGTGACTTAGCAAGAATATCAGCAGGAACGTTCCCTTCATGATAAATATGACTGAATCTAATCTCCATCTCATCCCTCAAAGGCATACATCTCTCCCGAAAAACCTCCAAATACTGAGCTTTGATCCTGTATGAAAGAAAGACTTTATAGATGAATTTTTTTTAATTGAAAAAAGAAAGAAGTGAAGAAACTCCATAGATAATTTTAAAAATATTTAGTTTAAAGCTACACTTGAAGAATATTGTGGACGATTTGTATTATTTGAAGGATAGAGTCATACTTGCATCTACTCTTTAAATAACTTGAAGTGTTTTGGTGTGTCGAATCATAATTTGAATTTGAAAGTTGAGACTCTAGTTATGTTACTCGGAAATATAAATCATTCAAAAGGATTGTGCAATAGTTTAATAAGACTATGTGACAATGTTCTGAAAGGTACATACATAACTAGAAACAATTCAGGTGAAATGTTGTTGATTTCTAAACTTTCATGAACTTCATTCGACCCTAGACTTCCGTTCAAGTTTCAAAAGAGAGTTTACATTAGTTGTCTCATATGAAATGTCAATAAATAAGAGTCAATGACAATCACTTGCTAATATTGACATATTATAGAAGAATCCAATTTTCAGTCACAACCAATCGCAATAACTTAAAGATTTTGATGTGTGGTGACTGACGATGAACGTTTATCAGAAATGAGAAAAAATGTAATTTTTAGTGAGGAGTTCGAATTTTGTAGTCCTTTTGATTTTTTTTTTTTTCATCCTGTTTAATATGAATTCGTAGTTATTACCTAAATTTTTCTACGACGTAAGTCATAAAAAAAATTATATAGTAAAATACAAATAATATTAAAATTATCTCTTGTAAATAAAATATAATATTTATTACACTTTGTTTTCACATAAGTTTCTTAGACATCTACATTACGTTTTCTTTAAAAAAAAAATCTTTAAATAAAAGAATAATAATATTATATATTTGAAATGAAATATACATCAATAGTAATACTAATAAATACTTCAAACCTAAACAAATATACTATAATATAAATTAAGGACTCATAAATTAATTGTACAACGAGTTCAATTACTAGGGACGTAATTCCCTAACAACGGACCAATTTATTATCACGTAAATAAGCTAAATAATAAGTACCAACTTATGGCAAACCAAATCCACAGTTTGGAAACATTAAGGAGGTGGTTGGTCGAGGGAAATGAGGAGTACAATGAACAAAAATCAGGCAAAAACTTCTATGAACTCAGGTGATCGGATCTACATGTGAACTTTTTTCTTGAAATATCACTATTGTGCATACAATGTATTACTGTTGTGTAATTTTGAAATGAACACACAAAATCAAATAATGTTTAAAGTATCACTATTGTGCATACGATGTATTACTGTTGTGTAATTTTGAAATGAACAACACACAAAATCAAATAATTTTTAAACACTGATACTTCATGTGCACAACTTTCGTCATTCATCTCACAAAATTGTTTCCACACACCTTTGAGACTACGAAAAAAGTTCTTACTATATACATTTAAAAATTGAAAGCTTTCATAACGAACATCATGTGATATTCAGATCACATAAAATCAATTGCATAGAGTTAGTTTTTACAAGAAAGACACGATTATTTAATAGAACAACTTTCATTACAAGAAAGACACGATTAATAGGTACACTTTATTTAATCAGGAATCCTTTATATGATCTCATAAAAACAAAGAATAAATAAATGAATCTATAAATTGTCATTAACTAGGAGTTGAGTTTATTGGTTTAAGATAGAGCTGAATCATTTTAATTGAAAATCAATTTATGTGTATTTCTATTTTTCAACTGAAGTCAATCATGGAAATTTCGGCATCAGCTTCTGTACCTTTGTCATTTGATTGTTGGGAAGCTTCATATGTGACAATTGCAGTATTATCCTTGGATTCTGGTAGGGCCCTTCCTTCTGTGTCTGAAACACTTGTTGTCAAAGATTTCTGCTCCTCATTCTCCACAGGTTCTTGATCACTCGGTTGCAACTCAGTGGGACCGTCACCTGACTCGGTAACTCGTTCAACAGAAGCATCTCTTCCCTCAGACTGGGTCCCACCCTGCGGTTTGGAATCTGTTGACGCAGGTTCAGATGTTGGTGGATTCTCTACAGCCCCCGGTTCGGGTTTTGGTGGATTCTCTGCAGCCCCTGGTTCGGTTTTTTGTGGGTTTACATCAGCCTCCGGTTCGGTTTTTGGTGGATTCACTGCAGCCCCTGGTTCACTGGATTCTGAGGGAGTGGAACCATTTTGGGGTGCAGGAGTGGGGCCTTCTAGAAGCAACTGTTCACCAATTTGGGGCTGGGAACTCTGCAGGGGAGGAGCAGGCACAGGCTTCTTGGAAGTAGATTGACCGGGATTGGGGCCGAATAAAGAGGCCATCCCGGGTGGAAGAATTTCGATGGGAGGTTTCTTTGCAGAATCTTGAAGGCTTGAGATGGTGGATTGCTGGAGAGAAGCCAAGAATGCATCTGCAGCGTCCATTTTGGTGGTGGGTGTGTGCTCCATCTCTTTCTGCAGCATCTTGTTCCATTCCTGAACTAGGCTCCTTAACGACGGCCGGCCGTGAGCCTGAAAACCAGCAATTCAGATGTATATAGAGGAGAATTATTTAAACAACTGTTTTTACAATCTTAAGAAATGATTTTACATGAGCATGAAGCACAGATTCAGCAAGCATCCCTGTATCATGCCAAGCCTTTTCCATGAGTACATTGTCCCCCAAAAGCGCTGCTGCGAATGCTGCTTCCCGTCCTGACCCTGTTGATACCAAATTGCTCACCAGATTCTGCAGTATATGCACCCATAGAATCAATAAACAAACATTGCGTAGCTAATATTTGTATATGTATGTGAGAGTGCGTTTATACAAATAAGGTTTCTAATATCCTTAAAAAGCAGAATAGTGGAACTCCAGTTGAAGGTCTGCACAGAAGCAATAATTTCTTAGGACCTGTAACTATGGGTGTAGCAATATAAGGACCTCGGGCTAGGGAATTAAGGACATTAAATGTAAATATCGCACGTTTAGGCCAAATGGCCCAAAACATCTCAAATGGGGAATAAACAAATCTCACACGCAATCCTATCAATTCTCACCCAAATTACAGCCAATTCCAAGATATTCGAGAATCATCTTATTCGCGATTCAATTTTTGTTGTCTCGATTACAACCAATTTCCGACGATTCAAGGTGCATGTCATATATCAATCTCTTAATCTGCGAGCTTGTCAGTTTGGCATCCTTGAATTCTGATTTCATATACACTAACACCATGAATTCGAAATTTGAAGCCGATTTACTGCTCATCATGATTCCTGCCAATTTTTGGGCTTTAGAACATGACATGTACCCCGAACTGAGGTAATTCGGTCAATTTGACCTAATATAGCAAGTTTTAAAAGTAAATTTGACAGCCCAAAACTTACAGTAATTGTGCTAACCCCATAGCCACAGTCCTAGGGAAATAATTTTCCCGCACAAAAGCATAAGACGAGCAAATTAATATGAAATCTATACATACACTGAGGCGAGTCAACTCCCCATGATTTCCAAGCCGCAAAGCGAGTCCTCTCAATTCATGGGCTTGTAGAGCTCCTTTCACCGAACCAGCAGCTGCTAATCTCTTAAGAGCCTCGCGGGCAATTTCTGCCTGCCCAGTAGCATCAGCAGCATCAATAAGATCAAGAAATTCCTTAGCAAATTTAGCTACTCCTTTAACAGCATCCACAACATTTTCCTTCTTCGATGACAAATTCATAATGTCATTCAAGTCCAACCCAAAAGCCTCATGTCCTATATCCCTGCTGTTGCTCATTGTTAGAAGGCACTGAAGTGCTCTTTTCAGATCATTACTCTGCAACGCTAGATCATATTCCAACCTCTTCGATATTCCAGGCAAATGAAGTGCTTCTGTTGCATAACCCATTCCCAGCATAAACTGTGCCAGATCATCGTGATGTTCTCTACCCAGCCTACTTGCCCATTTCACTGCACTAACAGCATCCCCGTAGGCTGCTAGGCATCGGCACCGGATTCCGGGATGGGTGAGTGAGATTGCATGAGCACACATGTATCTATCTATAAGCCAGAGAGCCCCATCCCTCACCCCTGCAAGAACAAGGGGCCCTACTGGCCGTTTTTGTTCTGCCGGAAACCTAGTAACCGCCACTGCAACACCACCACCACCAACAGCAACCTCATTAGCTTTCCTTTCTTCCATCGCTATATGTGAATGATTTTCGGGTGTAGGATGTTTAGGAAGAGTTATGAAAGGGGGTATGGAAGGAGTGTGCTGAAAAGAAGCTAGCCTGACAACTTGTAACATAGGAGGTCTCAGTGTTGTCCTCTCTTTTGACGTCGATTGTTTACTTTCAACTGTTATCAGTGCTAATTCTCCATGTTCTGCAAAAGCTTTAGATTGTGCTTCTTTAAGCCTTATTTCTTCCTTCCTTCTATTAGTCTCTATGTCAATAGGGGCAATACCGGAATCGACGAACACACACTCAATTGTGGTTGGTGTAGTAACGAATAACTGTCTTCGGTGCCAGATACCGCCAGTAGCATAGGAGATCGCCACATCACCAAGGTACCGAAACTGAGGGCGTAAGGAAGATATGACAATATAGTGGTGATAGGCAAAAGCACAATACTCAACAGTTTGGTCCCAAGCTGTCCATTCTGGTTGAGGAAGAAGCCCCCCAACTGGTTGAAAGGTTTCCCAACTATATAACTGGAAGTTGTGGGGTGATGATTCGTTTGAAGATCTCGCCGAAGAAAATCCATCGTCCATTGTGTTAAAAGAGGAAAGGGAACGGTTTCCATATCCTGAGAATGGAATAGACTGAACTGCCCCCATCCTTCTAAATGTCCTGTAGGCAATACCGAGTAGTGCTCCCCCGTGCAAACCACTAACTGGTTCATTTCGACCACCGACAGATCTCATTAATATGTTAGATGTTCCATCGTCGAGGAGTATACGAACTTGGACGGTGGCTGACGAAGCTGCAGTAGCAGCAGCAGCAGCAGCTTGTGCAGCAGCTGCAGCTTCCTTGGCTTTTCTTGATGAGCTGCCTTTGGAAATTATAGGCATTCTGGGGGGTAATATAGACTCGAGAAGGGCAAATCTGTCTCTGCAAGTGTCCCAAACCAAAAGGCGTGCACTGCCTGAATCAACAACCGACCAGTCACTGACCTTATAAACTGAGAAGTAGGGAATATCAGGCCAGACAATAGCCATGTACCTTCAAATTTGGGAAAATAAAAGCATAAATATGAACGGCATCTTGTCATGGAAAGAGCAGTATGAATGCATTTAATTTAATTATAGCAAAATATCATTTTTAGCCCCTAAAGTTTCCAGTTTTGGTCCCCCTCTTCAGCTCTCTATCAAACTTGGTTTTGGAAGTACACTGCATTTGGTTCCATCATTAATTAATTGTCCATTGACTGGCGAAATCAACTATTTTGGTGTGCTGTGATTACTTGAAAATTATTAATTACATTTAGCAGTCCCAGAATAATTATTAAAATTAAAAATAGCACCCCAAAACAACTAGATTCAGCACCCCCAAATTGTTGATTAAGTCAGTTAACGGACAGTCTACTAACGGTAGGACCAAATGTGGGAGAGTGCTCTTTCAGATCCAAGTTTGAGAGTGAGGGAAAAGGAGGACCAAAACTGGAGGAGAGGTAAACATAAGGACCAAAAATGATATTATACCTTTAATTATCCAACAGTTAGGCACATCAGTATACATGATAGCTTCATTCACAGATTCACTTAGGATTTTCCGGTGACAATATTGTCAACATAAAAGAGTAAAACTGTCATTAGGTCGCAGAAATAAAGGAGCAAAGTTGTCACTTACTTCCCTGAAGAACTAACAGAAAGAGACGCGTAATAATCATGTGGGACAGGAGAACTGATGTGCTTTTTAATTTGCTTCACATGGAGCTGCTCTGGTACGTCTCCCCTGAGTCTTCCAGTGTCGTTCAACGAACCACTGCTTCCAGGAGCTGGATTTTCAGTGTTTGACAATTGAAACTGTAGCAGCTTCAGTTCCCTTCCTACAACATAGACAGCTTCATGTTCTCGTTTTCCAGGTGCTGCTCGGAGTGGGGCTGCAGGTGGGAGTGCTTTGGCATCTAATTCACAGACAAAGACTCCGATGTTGGTCCCAGTTGCAACTAGATGAGGTTGTAAAGTGTGTGCAATCATGCAATAAACCTATATCAAGAGTATGAAGTATAAGCTCATATGGAATCCAGTTTCCAGCTATCAACTATTAATGACCCAACTCTACAAAAAGTTAACATATACTCCCTTCACTTCATATTAATTGTCGTTCAAGAGAAATAAAATTGTTACAAAATATTTGTCGCTTTTAGTTTTCAAAGGGAAATTCTTTTTTCCAATTTTGACCTTCTCTGATGTCTCATTTATTGAGATACGAGAATCTATGTAAAACACCTGAAAGGATATATTAGTCATTTTATACAAATAATTATATGTAGAGTAAGTCAACTCGAGTGTATTTTTAAAAAGTTACACCTATTATTACTGAAAAGTCACTCCTATTATTACTGATTAAAAGTGCTTTTCAATAATAACAGGGGCAACTTTTCAGTATTAACAGGTGTAACTTTTTAAAAATGCACTTCAATTGCACGGTGCACCTGGTGCATACAAAACTAAGCCTTACATGATGATTATTAAATTGGAAAGGAGAACGTACTAAAATCCTACCTTCAGCTTCTTATGAGGTGCAAGACACTGGGGAGGGATTAATGAAGAGAGTTCACATAAAGGCCTCGTCAGAGAAGAATTGGTAGGATTCTCAATCGCCCTATCAAAGGTTAAGGTTTCTCGTCAAACAAGAAAATGGATAAATTTAGTAGCATATGCATTCCAATGAATTATGGTACTATTTGTTTGTTAAATGGAGCCACCTTGATAAAAAGTAGGATAAATGTTAACATTTTATCCCTTAACTTCCACCAATTTTAATTTTAGTCCATTAACTTTTCCGATTTTGAAAACCATCTCTTGAGTTTTCCAAATGATGAAAAAATTGGATTTTTTCCTGTTTTAGGAAGTATAAGGACGATAATTTGAATTTTGTAAATTTAAGGGACTATTTTCAAAGTTGAAAAGTTAGCAGACAGAAATCAAAATTGGTAAAAGTTACAGGACAAAAAATAATCTTTACCCTAAAAAGTATACTGACCATATATGAGAATCTTTAACACACGTCAAGATGTCAAGATTCGGAGCTCGAGGGTGACACCAAGATGCCACACTACGACAGGCCAATTTTGGGACGACTTTAATTCGACGCAGTTCCTACAGATCATAAGATAGGTAAACTTGGGGAGTGGGGATCGTCAATCCTGATAAATGTATCACATGGCAAATTCATTAGGACCTTAAATGACTTTGTATCCCATATAGCTAAGGTCTTGTCTGAACCAATCGTAATGAGTTGTGGTGGAGCACCGACCACACGAGCAAGCTCAACAGCAACAACTCCATTATCGTGTCCCTTAAAATAGCATAAGACAACTAAAATCCTTTATCATCAATCATCACAATGAGTGAGCAGAATTATGTAACAAACTGTAAACCACCAAATGCTTGAACAATAAGGGTTTGTTTGTTTCGGAATTCACCCGGATAGGACTAGGACTTTCCGGCCCCCGTCCCATTCTAGTTAAAGATGTTACATCCAGTTTTTACATCTCATTCTTCATCCACACTTATAAATACCTATAAAACTCATCATTACTTACATATCACTTTTCCCCCCCTCACTCACACTCTCTTTCCTACTTTTCTCTCACTCACACTCTCTTTCCTACTTTTCTCTTACACATTATTTGACATAAACTAAAATCTCACCCTACCAAAATCTCAAAACAAACACATACTTTTATTATCATTAAAGATTTTACATCTTGTGGATGTAAAGTCATGACTTCACACGTACACCTAAATCCCGAAACAAACAAGCCCTAAGAGAAAATCATAGAATGAAAATACATTGGCAACAAGATGATACTTACTTTCAAGATTGACTTGGGGACAAGGTCCCTTGAATCTTGGCCATATTCCGCATTCCAAATCACAAGCAAGCCATCAGCACCACCAGAAACCAAAATGGCCTAATCCAAAAGCACGAGAATAGAAGAGAGATAATGCACATAAACATAATAACCCAGTAAAAGAGGAAGAAAATATACGTATATTTTACAAGGTATCTTGATCACTTTTTGAATGCCACACACCCTCCCACAGACAAAGAAACATTCAAATGTTTCAATTATGGAACTACCTCGCCAGAAGAAGCCATGAAAGTCATCAAACAAGAAATTGATCCTTTATGACCTCCTGTATATCTTCGAGCAAGCTGCAGACAAATAATGAACCTATTAAAGTGTTACCTCTCTTCATCTTTTTTTAGTTAAAAGATAATAAAAAATGTGAGACCTTCCAAGTTAACATGGAAAGAACTCGAATCACACCATCTGACCCACCAAATGCCACAAGAGGACCATCAGTAGAAGCTGGTCTTGAAAGAAATTCCATACTGCATGAATGCAATGTGATTTTGTCAAGAGAATTTATTCATCATAAAGAATGTACTGGAACTTCAGAGTACTTTTTACGATAAGAAAAAATAAAGCTTTCCAACAGATACTCAATAGAATCTCTAGTACACATCAACAATGAGCTTTTCCCATTGAGGCAATAATTCAAAATATACACCAGCCAAAAGAATGCAAACAAAAGTGTAGGTCCATTAGTGATCAACAATCAAAAGTAAAAAATTAATCCAATTTAAAGCTTCTATCTATGTGTCAACATCTTATCTAAAAGCTTTCAATATCGAAAAGGAAAAAGAAAAAGTGAGCACCAGTTGAGCACTCGTGAACCTAAGTTTAGTTGCATACTGATTTCATCAATTACTTGAATACGGTTCCTAGAATTAAGAACTATGCTGCAGAACAGACAATGCTCAAATAGTTGAATTCCTCTGATACGCTTCTCTTTATTTATCCTTTTACTTATTATTGTAATTGGGCTTTTAATATAAATTAAGTCTTTTAAGTAGAGCCTTTTGATTAAGTATCAAGTCTAGAATAAATAGCCCATGGGTTTTTGTAACTTGGGGCCTAAGTTAGGTTAGATATTTGAGTCTATTTATACAGCAAGTCTATAGCAGTGGGAATTATCATAGGATCAAGAATATTGTGGCAACCACAAGTTGTGGTAGAGATTATTCTCTATGGCAGGGATTAATCCCTGTGGCTTCTTTTGAGGAGCCTCGTTTGAGGGTTTATCTATTTATTCGTATTCGTGTTTACTCCTCTCATATTAACTCTATCATCCTCTTTTACCAGTGCAAGCCTGACCACCAACATCAAATCACAAGCAAAACTTCCACATGTATATATCTAATAGAATCTTCACATAAAAGAGTCTTTTGATAATTTATAAGATTCCAGCCTCTAAAATATGAACAAGCAAACATATAGAGGCAAGCCCTCTCGATAGTGATATCCTCCAAAAAAATGTACTCATTTTGGCTCAGGACAAAGCACCAAATAGACACAAAGCTTTATAACTTTCAAGCAAAAGGTAAAGATAGGTTCAAGACTTACCATATAAGAGATCTATTGTCCAAATCCTGCTTTGGTACATCACGGCCACGCATTGTCACCAAATCTAGAAAAATAGCTTTGTTCTCACAACATATTACAAGAAAATGCCGCCCTTTGGTTGATGGGGCAGGGGAACTGAAAGCTGAAGTGACATTGCTGACAGCTGTTGGAGCTTCAGCAGCAGCAGTTCGATTATGCCATAGTTTCCAGTAGTGTACATCATCATCATAAAAGCTAACCTGTTTGACACTGGAACCATATGCAACTAACAGGTTCAGTTTAAACAAGCAAGCAAAAGATGTAATGACAAAGGCGTTACACCATAGGGATCAGATTATACCTCCCACCTCGTAAGGCTTCTGCACGCTTACCTCTAGGCTCTGATATGTAAAAAAAGGAATGGAGCCAATCACCATTAGTGCATAACCAACACAAGTAAAGTCTAGTGTATAATGATATCCAACTCAGGAATGTATTTTAGTTGCTAAACTAGACATGAGTTCAAAAATTCACAGGCGTCTCGGTGATATGAAAAGAGCATTGCACATAAACAGTGAACAGGTGATGAATCAAATACAATCCGTGTATATATCTTAAGGTTCAGCCCGAAATGAAATTCCAACAATAATCAACCCACAACCACATTCGAACAAATTCAGCCCCAAATGAACAGCCAAGTTCATGGCAAATTCTAAAATCATGTCAACCGCAGCAAGCACAAACGTAAATCGAGTTTGTCAACTATAATCAGACAAAACCATAGCAAACAGGATTCATTATTTCATTGGAGATATTGTGAAAATAACCTATACTCTTATGGTGGGCCAAAGACAAAGTACATGCAACGTCAATTACATTAAGGAGATGGCAAACAGAACCTGATTCCCCCTCAGCTAGTTTCTCCAATTTGGCGCCAACTAAACGCCTCTGGTCTACTCCCCCAGCTTTCAGCTCATAAATCACCTGCAGAGGGACGAAATTAATGAACGGGGACAAAAGGAACACCTAAAATTGAAAAAAAAAAAATGGAAGCAAATTGGATTCAGAGAAACTAGGATTATCATAATCACAAATTAAACCTGGCGGTGCTCCCAATTCCAGACGGAGACGTGATCGGAGGCATCGGCGGTGACGAGCCAAGGGTGAGTGGGGTGCAATTGGATCTTCACTATTTTGTCATTAGTGGGGCGAAATGCCCGCAATTTCAGCATTTTGATAGGGTGAGTAAGCTAGGTATGTAATGCGGAAAAATCAGGAGAATTTCGAAAGGTTCCTCCATTGATAAGGAGGTTAGTTGCGGAAGAAGTGGGAGATATGTGCTTTGAATCGGCGAGTTTTCGGAGCATTTGGGTGAGAATGATGAATGAGCTTCGCCTGCACTAAATGTTAGTTGAGGGGAGTACAACTCCAAGGATCTTAGGTGCGACGTGGTGTAGCCGTAGCCAAAATTAGGTTGTTTGAGAAAATAGATGGTTTAAAAAAAAAACAAAGAGGAAGTTTTATATAAAAATGGTTTATGATAAAATTATTTTAAAGTATCGAATATTTGATTAGAAATATCATTAATTTGGATTAAAAAAAATTACAACAATTACAATTTAATATCATCGACCCAAATTAATGATATTTCTTGTGAGATATCGATAATATTCAATCATTTAATATAGTTTCATGGTAAGTTTATCATGAACTATTTTCATATAATACTTTGCGAAAAAAGAAAATTGATAAGACTTCTCACATAAATTATTTTGCAATATAATTTAGATGTACATCTCACATCTTCTAGTATAAACATCTAATATTTTTTAATAAAATAATTCATATCTTTGGTATCAAATCATATTCTTTAGCGAACGAAAATAACTCATACACTTATCAATTATTTTTTCAAAAGGGTACTAATTTTTTAAGGGTATAAGTTGTTTTCACTAAAGAGTATCTATCTATAGTATATATAAAAGTGACTTAGAGTGGTAAATTATTTTTGGACCATTTTGCCCCTGTCATTTTTTATGTTGCACAGTTTCATCCTATTTTTATTTTTTAATAACGTAATTGTTTGAGATGTCCCTCTACCACGATCTGAACAGTTTTGCGTCCATAAAGATTGCGCCTCAGAGTAATGGCGTCTGTGCAATCTTGAATCACCAATCAACAGAATGAAACAAGGTTTGGTGTGTCCCGCAGTACTCTTGAACATCGAAGAATGAAACAGTAAAGGGTTGTTTGTTTCACGGGACTGGATTGGACTAGATAGGATTGGACTAGAGGAGATTGGACTGAAAGGGATTGGATTAGATTGGATTATTGAGTATGAATGTATTTTTGGATTGTAGAAATGGATTATGTGGTTAAGTGAGATAAATCGGGCGGCAATTATTTTTTATGAGGATAAATCGGACGACGGTTATTTTTATTTAGAATAAGGGTAGATTGGTCACTTAAAATAGAAAATGGAGGGCAAAATGGTAATTGTAATTCAGTAGAACAAATCATCTAACCTATTTGTCAGGACTCAATAGTCCTTAAAATGGGGCATTAGCTGGTATTATGAACTCGGACCCTTATTTAGTCCAGGGTCATGATCATTTGCAGTCTTTCAAATCAAACATGAGATTACCCTGGGATTATAAAGGTAATTAGTCCTTCAAACCAAACGGCCCCTATATGTAATACCTGATATTCTCTTGTGAAATTTGCAGAATGAGAATTCACCAATGCCCATGAAATTTTAGTTGATATTCCTATACCCAATTCCAGTAATTGTTCTTTTTTTCCTTGAACTAAACGGTTTTTTTTCGTGTGGAGACAGCATACACAGGAGTGATCTAGCGAGCGAGATTGGGCAGAATATTTGCCCTGGAGTCCCAATGTCTCTTCTCTCTTGAATCACTGAATAATGAAATAAAAACCCATGAAATTTCAGATACTACTTCACCCGACTCCATAATTTGATCCTATTTTTACTCTTATTTTTTCTGCAAGGACTGTGATTGTTGTATGTTTGATTACACGTATAGCTTAAGCTTCTCCATGATGTTTTTCTAGGTTAAGGTCCTTTTTGCTTCATTCTTCTCACTCCCAGTTTCATCCTCCTCCCTGGTCTTGGAATGAAGGTGATGTGAGTGCAAAGTAATCCATATAAATATATAAGAAAAGAAATAAAAAATAATGCAAGTTATGTATTAAGTTTTATTCACTTGGAATCTATATTCTGGAATGGTGTATATTGGTGACACTCATGACCATCCATCCAATTTAACAATAACTTTTGATATTTTCATGTGGAAATTCTGGATTTCTGTTGCCAAAGTTTTTTGTTCTTTCCTTATGAACCCAGTAATTATTAATTGTGCGGGTTGATTCTTATACCCTTTTTATGGTACCCTCTAGTTCCACTTGCCTTCATTTTAATATCAAACCAGAACATTCTTATGTTTCCTTCACTTTCCTCTCTATGGCTCTACCCTAGATGAAGAGTTGGAATTATATTCACTTTCTCCTCTTGATTGATAACACTTGACTATTTTTATTTACATTATCATTCACAGTTGTTGAGTTGAGCAAAATATCATGAGAAAGATGTCAAACTTCAGTCATTTACTTTCCATTTTTTTATTGTTACCTCATATGTTCCATTTCTATATTGTAACTCCAGTTTCGAGGCATTATGAAAATTTGAGCCTTTTCTATTTTGCATTACCACAGTTGAATGCCAGGTTGTGCCCATAAGTACGTTCAACACTTCTGCTGGTGGAATAAAGTACTTAGCTTTACCAATAATATTATGACTAATTGTTTAGTATATTCAACAATAATGTGTTGTTGAGACTGCAACAGTTTTGCTCTTTTCAGAATATTTTTGTGCCAATAAAAGATTCTGGGAAGACTTGGGGTAGTACAAGAGCAATGCTTCTGATAGAGCACAAAATTTTAAAAAGCATATTGTTAAGGCTTACCAAAAAGGGCAGAGCAGCTGATTTTGCACTTCCACCTAGAATTGTATAATTTTGATCATAAAATGTATTATACCATTTAATTTGTTTCGGTATATATTATATATGCAATGATTCAAGTCTCTCTGAGGCTTTGATTTTCTGGAAGTTGAAGAGGATTATTATACAACGCTACACAATGAGAGTCAGACACCATTTAATACGCATGTCATCTCTCTCCATTTATCTTGTTTGACTTAAGTTTTATTTCTACACCTACCCTTATGTTTCTCTCTGGAACTAATCAAGTGGCTTATCATTCCACTTGACCTATTTTAATATATTATTCAAATCCATGTATAATTTTAGGAGAGGCAATTGCAATTAATCATGAACTTTTTTTTACTAATGCAATTGTCATTCTATCTTAAAGCCAAATATGGTTTCAATTTATAGACCATCTTTGTTTTATTTTCACCGAAGATATATAATATTGTTTATGAAATGATTATCTTTTTAATCAAATTATATTGGTATATGTTGATAGGCGAGCAGGAACAACATTTGGACGATCAGGATTAGCGCAAATCACTCAAGAATTAAAGTGGAGTTAACACATGATTCACCCAAGATATCCGGCGAGCAAAACCTACATGCAATCAAGACACATAGACGAACAAAATCAGATCAAAAGCCACATGACGAGCTCAAACGGCATCCTGCCGATCAGATCTAACCACAGCGCCGAAATAACAATTAAACAAGATGAAAGACCATCAGAATCAGACTAAAGACTCCTCAAGGACAAGTCCAAAGTGACGAACAGCTCCTGACTGCGAGCAAGTCCAGTAGATGAGGATAGAATTTAGTTAAGATAAGGTCAAATTAGTCAAAGGACAGGTGTCGAGCATGCAGGCTTGGTCGGCCAAAGGTCGTGCCACCTCCTGCTGGGCAAAAGTCTATAAATACTTAGATTTTTTCAGCAAATAAAACAAGCACAAATTATTATACACGTCCAAACTTCGATTATGAATCTAAAGCAGCTCAATTAACTTACAATCGAACTTAAACACGTAAGCTCTCATACGATTCTAATCCACCTAAACCCAAAAATCCGTATTCATTAATTACGTTAGTGATCAATCACACGTAATTGTTTGATGATCAATTAACTACCTAAAACAGACACTAATCATCAAGATTAGAAAGGATCGTCAACAAATTGGCGCTAGAAGGAGGGTTCGAACCTTCGAATCATTGAATACGAGAAGATTACCCCAAAATTGAAGAACAAGTTTGAGTCTTTGAAGAAGAAAACTCAAGAACACTAAGAACAACACTTGATATCTTCTGTGAAAATGACTCAATCACGGGAGACACAACGTTCTCAACATATAACCCGGGATTCACACTCCCAAATGTCCCAAGCTGGTGGGCGAGCAGGGGCGAGCAGAAACAACCAAGAAAATCAAACTAATGTTGCTCGCCAGTTAATACCACCAGAGTTGGACGCCATTGCCCGTAACCCCGACGAATTAGCGCGCAAAATCGCCATGCTCCAGGCTTTACAAAGACAACAAGCCCAACCTGGCCCTTCATATGTGCGAGCAAGGTGTAGCCCCACAAAGACTCGCGAACATGAAAAGGCTAAGGGGGATCATGTGAATGAGGCTGATAGCGCCCAAGCTCGTAAGGCCAAAGGCAAAGAAAAATTGAACGTTGAGGCTGCCAGTCAGGGAGGTTCAACTCAGAATCCGGCCATGATAGGAAGTCAGGGCACACGCCAAAGTGCTCTTGAAAGATTGGGTCGTCGTGGCCGAGGAGTCATGGAAGTCCAGCCCACTGCAGGAGCAGCTCGCCCAGCCGTAGCACCTGCTCGCCAATCAGTCCATGACAGGCTGACCAGGTCAGCTTTTGGTCGCCTTGGCCCAAATGCAGAGCCCAATCCTAGGAGGCCAATCCAGGGGGTTCCCGCTCCCAATGAGGGACTGGAGCGAACAGACGGCTGTGCGCCTCTGCTCGCTGGACAGCCTCAGAGTCATGGGGGGATCCTTAGAAGAGCTCGCCTCCATGAGAAAGGCCATCGAAAGCATGCAGGGCCAGCTAGATCAACAAAGAGGATACAGGAACACGACTCTTCCGGTCTCACCCTTATCTGTGGTGATTCTGAAGGCTCAAATTCAACAAAAGATCCAATTTCCAGCAAGTATCCAATATGAGGGCACGGCGGATCCCCGAGTGCATCTGATGAAGTATACCAATTATATGGTATCAATGGGGGCAAGTGACGCAACGCAATGTCGAAACTTTCCTTTAACTCTCGGGGATCGTGTCCATAAGTGGTTTTTGGCCTTGCCACCAGCTTCAATTCATTCGTTTGCCCAACTGGGCAAAGAGTTCTTATCCCATTTCTCTACAGCCGGGTCTCATCTATCCCAAAGACATCGGTTATCCGACTTGAAACAAACTGACGACGAGTCGGACCGATCGTATTTGGAAAGATTCGACAAGGTCTTGTTAGAGGGAGAATCCGTCAGTGAAGACACCAAGATTGTGGCCGTCTTGGCTGGGCTCAAGAAGGGTACTGAACTCTGGAAAGATGTGCACCTAAGATGTCCGAAGACATATGCCGAGTTTCGGGATCGGGCAGACGTTTTTGTCTCCATGCATGAAGCCCTGCAAAAGGATATGGGAGACAAAGGAGAGCAGAAAGAGGGTGCGAAGAAGCCTGGAACTGGTTATCGAGCTCCCAAGAACATGAAAGCATTTACTGAAGGGACGGAGCTGAAGGACAAACTGAACCATATTCTTACCGTATCAATCGATACAGTTTACAATAGTGTCCGAGACAAAGAATTGATAACACCTCCCTGTAAGATACGTCAGGATACGAGCAAGTTGAACCAGAATAAATATTGTGCCTACCACCAGAGCGTGGGACACTTTACAAGCGAATGTCGTGACTTGCTGAAGCAGTTGTGGCATTTTTATGAAGAGGGAAAGCTATCCGATTTCGTTAAAAGACAGCCCGGCAAAAGAAACAGAGACGAAGATTCTGATGAAGAAGACCAGGAACAGGCACCTCATCGGAATCGAGCTGGGCGACCAGCTCAGGCGCCTGCCGGGGGACCAGTACCAGATATCCAGATGATGGAACCTGCAGGACCCATGGGTGGTTATTCTGATGGACGACCACCAATTTCTAATCGAAAAAGAAAGGCAGAATTACGAGCGATCGGACATGTACAAGAAATGGGGGTCATTCCACCTACCATGCAAACACCGGAATTAACTTTTACCGACAGAGATTTGGAAGGAGTACTGACCCCACACAACGATTCGCTTGTGATATGTGCCAAGATTATGGAAACGAGGGTGCATAGATTGCTGGTGGATACTGGAGCCTACACTAATGTCCTTTTCAAAAAGACGCTTGATCAAATGGGAGATTATGCAGGCTACATCAGAGACACAAATCACCGTATCCTGGGATTCGGAAATGCTGTGACAATCCCGTTGGGAATAGTAACTTTCGCTATGCAACTTGTGACGGTCAAAGAGCCTGAGAAGAATATCGCAAGAATGGTGGATTTCTTGGTCGTCGATCAAGAGTCATCATACAACGGATTCCTGGGTCGACCTTTCTTAAACGAATTCAGGGCCGCATGTTCAACTTACCATTATTGCATAAAATTCCCAACAGCAAGTGGAGTTGGCACGGTGAAAGGAGACCAGAGAAAAGCTCGAGAATGTCTTCTGCAAATTCAGTCAAGACAGGGACAAGTATCTATGATGGAAGCGTCAACTAGTCAACTCGAAAATGAACCCTCAATCTTGGAGGACATTCTTGGAGCTCAAAACGATAAGATGGACATTGACGACCAACCTTCGCCCACGGGCGACCAAGCACAGCAGGGCGACGAGCAAAACCTGCCAAAAGTAATGTTACCCCCCGGGGCCGACTGTTTGTGCCCAAATGATAACCAGGGGAGTCCAACTTTGGTGGCCGAGTCTCACCCAGAGCCCGCGGACGATTTTGACCCCCGGTTGGGTGTTGAACCCATGGACATCGAGGATGAGCTAAGTCCAGAAGGACCAATAGTTGACCCTCGGTGGAAAGGGCAAAAACGACGGGCAACTCCCGTTGAAGAATTAGAGACCATCAAGATTGATCCTGAGCGTGACAGTCTTGAACTTTACATCGGGTCTGAACTCCCTGAGCCTTACAGAATGCGCATGACGGACTTTCTGAAGGCTAACTTGGACGTCTTTGCATGGTCCCATGCTGATATGGTGGGAATCAGCCCGAAGGATGCCTGTCACAGGTTGAATATCAACCCAGTCCGAAAACCTGTCCACCAGAAACGGCGAAAATATGGACCAGACAAGTATCAAGCTTTAAACGAAGAAGTCAAAAAGTTGCTGGACAACGATCTAATTAAACAAGCGTTATGTCCACAATGGGTTGCAAATCCTGTCCTGGTACGGAAGCCGAACGGAACCTGGAGGCTATGCATAGATTTTACAGATCTTAATGCAGCATGCCCGAAGGATAACTTTCCGCTCCCGCACATCGATCAACTGGTGGACAGTACTGCCGGTCACGAAATGTTCACATTCATGGATGCTTTCGCAAGATACCACCAGATTCCAATGCACCCAGACGACCAAGAAAATACGGCCTTTTATACAAATAAAAATATGTTATGCTGGAAGAGGATGCCGTTTGGTCTAATCAATGCTGGAGCAACCTACCAGAGGCTGGTCAACAAGATGTTTGACGAACTTATAGGGGAAACAGTGGAAGTGTACGTCGACGACATAGTCGTCAAGAGTACACAGAAGGAAGATTACCTCCACCATCTTTCCCAAGTATTCGACATACTCCGAAAATACAACATGAAGCTAAATCCGAAGAAAAGTAGTTTTGGAGTACATTCTGGGAAGTTCTTGGGCCATCTGGTCAGCAAACGCGGAATCGAAGCTAATCCAGCAAAAGTGAAGGCGATCGTCGATATGAAACCACCACGCTCTGTTAAAGAAGTGCAAAGGTTGACCGGTTGCTTAGCAACTTTAAACAGGTTCATATCACGATCAGGAGACAAGTGCCGTCCATTTTTTTAGGCCATCAAAAAGGGCAACTTTGCCTGGACAGAAAACTGCCAGAAAGCCTTTGATCAATTGAAAGAATATCTGGGAGATGTAAAAATTTTGTCAAAACCGATTCCCGGTGAGAAGTTATATTTGTACCTGGCAGCGTCTGACACGGCCATAAGTTCGGTGTTAGTTCGGGCGGATGGCAAGTTTCACCTGCCAATCTACTATGTCAGCCAGTCCCTGCATGATGCTGAGGTGAAGTACTCACCAACTGAAAAGCTGGCATATGCTCTTGTCATGAGTGTCAGGAAATTAAGACCATACTTTTTCGATCATCAAGTCGAAGTCTTGACAACTTTCCCACTCAGACAAATATTACATCGACCCGACACCGCTGGCCGTCTTTTGAAATGGTCCATAGAGATCAGCCAGTTTGGCGTGACTTATGCACCTCGAACCGCGATTAAGGGACAAGCGTTAGCCGACTTTATAGTTGAACTAACCTTCCCTCAAAATCCAACGAGAGGGCTGGATCACCCATGGCATCTTTACGTGGATGGTTCGTCAACGAATCTAGCCTCGGGGGCAGGAATAGTGCTCATCAGTCCCGATCGGCAAGTATTCACTTCAGCAGTCAGATTTGAATTTATGGCCACCAACAATGAAGCTGAGTACGAGGCACTCATTGCAGGTCTTCACTTGTCACTGGCAGTTGGAGTAAGACAACTTCAAATTTTCGGAGACTCCCAACTCATTGTAAGCCAAGTACGAGGTGAATATGAGGCCAGAGACGAGCAAATGATCGAGTATCAACGAATAGTTGCTCACTTTGTATCTCTGTTAGACCAAGTGTTTATCCAGCAGATACCACGAATGAGCAACACATAAGCTGATGCCCTAGCAAGATTAGCAACAAGCGATGGGCCAGCAGACCTGACGGACATTGTCATTACCAGAAAAGCCCAACCATCAACAATGGACTACGAGGTAAACCAAATAGTCGAACACGACAACGATGAAGATTGGAGAACTCCTATAGCCAAATACTTGAAAGACGGGGAGTTACCAAGCAACTCATTTGAAGCTGAAAGAATTAAAAAACAAGCGACCAGATATACTCTGGTAGACGAACAACTTTACAAAAGGGGCTTCTCACTCCCGCTACTCAAGTGTTTGTCTAGGGGGCAAGGAAGGACAGTCCTGGAGGATATACATTCTGGAGTTTGTGGAAATCACACTGGGGGGCAAGCTTTGGCCTACAAGACTGTAAGGCAAGGTTATTATTGGCCAACCTTACGGAAAGATGCAATCCAGTTAGCCAAAGTTTGCCGCCAGTGCCAGGTTTTTGCTCCAAGTATTTATGCCCCGCCCCAGGAGCTTGTATCGGTTTACAGCCCATGGCCATTTGCAAGATGGGGAATTGACATTATTGGTCCTTTCCCGGCATGAGTGGGAAATGTTCGATTTGCCGTCATAGCAGTCGACTATTATACAAAGTGGGCAGAAGCGAAGGCCATGGTGAAAATTACACAGCAGAACATGATCAACTTCATATGGCAGAACATCATCTGTCGCTTTGGAATTCCACGAACAATTGTGACAGATAATGGCCCACAGTTCGACGGAAAGGAGTTGAGAGACTTCTGTGCAAAATGGGGGATCAGGAAACACTATTTGACTCCCTACCATCCCCAGTCAAACGGGCAAGTTGAAGCTGTAAATAAGATCATCAAGCATACATTGAAAATACATCTGGCAGAAAGCAAAAGTAGCTGGTCAGAAAAACTCCCGGAAGTCCTGTGGGCGTATAGGGTTTCTCCCAGGTCAAGCACCGGAGAAACGCCTTTTGCAATGGCTTTCGGGACAGAGGCGGTAATACTAATTGAGTTAAAGACTAACACAATCAGGACGACCAGCTTTGATGAACAAGCAAATCATTCTGCTCTGGCCACAGAAGCAGATTTGCTCGAAGAAAGAAGATTACATGCTGAGCTAAAGAATGCCACGTACAAGCAAAGAGCAGAGCGTTACTATAATTCCCAAGTCAAGATAAGAAAATTCGAAGTTGGTGACCTCGTTCTAAGAAAGAAGCTTGCCCCACCTCCAGGCATATTTGGCCCGACTTGGAAGGGCTCGTACAGGGTAATAGATAGGTTACCCAATGGAGCATATGACATAGAGGACTTAGATGGCAACTCGGCCCAATATTCTTGGAATGCAGCTAACCTAAGAAAGTACTTTCAGTAGGCGAACAGTTTTACCTTATGAAAGAGTGGAGTTGAGTTGGGCGAGCTACTAAGTCCACTAGGCTAACTGGAATGGCAAAGATACAAGATGGATCCAAAAAACTTGCCTAATTTTTTGAAATTTTCACCAAGTATAAGTGGTCGAACAGAGTTGAATTGGGTCAAGTCTGGTCGCGGGCTAGAAGGCCAATATCTTGTATGGTTTTATTTCCTCTTAAGAAGTCTAAAGGATGCCCTGACAAATTGTATAGTAGTCGAGCAACTTTGACTCCTGATGTAAATAATGTTTTGTATTGGTTGGAGGTTTAACATTGTCTTTGTTGAGTAGATCCGACCTAGCTAGTATAGGATTACTTTTTTTGGTCGCTTTCAGCACTTGTAATTTTTTAAGATCTTTTCAATGTTAAGTTGTTCATTTAAGCAAAAATGTAAGCTCAAGGCGCAAGTTGATTATACAACCAAGCCCATTGAAGGCTGTTCGTTTTTAAATGAACATAGCCTAAGGCCAAAAGCCCATTAAATCCTAAGGCCAAAAAAGTTCTTAAGGAACAAGGCTCAATTACATTAAGATTGTTGAAGCACAGATAAAGATGCAAAGAATAATTAATGTAAGATAAAAGACGAGAAATTAAGCAAAATATATTCATTGAAGATAAGGCTTAATCGTCCAAAAATTACAAAAAGATGAACAACTACAACAACAAAAAGAAAAGAAAAAGTACAAGTCCCTAGTTAATCCTGTCCGCTAAGATCCTTGCCCGGCAGGTGGAGAGATGTTATCATCTTTGGGGTCTTCAAGAGGAGAACCTTCGAGGGCAGGGTCAACTGGGACCACTTGGGTTAGCTCGGCAATTAGCCCATCAGCGTCAGCACGCTCTTTTAGAGCTCTCTCACTTTGATCGGCAGGGAGGATTTGCTCGCCCTCCGCAGCATCGCCCTCTTCTTCTTCCTCGTCCTCGGGAGGACTTGTGATAATTATTTCAGGGCCGAGGAAGTCAAGCTTGACTCCATAGTCAGGCAGGTTGCCAATTTGGAGAGTTGTGCCCGGGGCTAGAGGGTTCGATTCGACGAAGTTGCACAGCTCCTTGCCGATCTCCTCAACGACTGCGGCAGCCTTGAATTCGTGAACAATTCGGATGCTCTCCGCATAACCAGTTACGTAACCAAGAATCGAGCTCACCTCCATCTTAAGAATAAGTTCCTCTTGGGTAATGGAGTTGGCGAGCTGGATTTCAAGGTCCGCAATTTTGGTTGTCGCCTCAGTCGCGAATTTCTCGGCGACCTCCTTCTGCTGTTGAGCGCGGGCAAGTTCTGCCCGCATTTGCTCGACCTCGGCCATCTTGATCTTCAGCTCTTCTGAGACTTTGACGTGCAGGTCTAGGGCACGTTGCTCACTAACTTGATGAGCTTTGGCTTTATTCTCAAGGTCGGCGATAATCTTCTTCGCCTCAGCCTTAGCGTCATCGCACTCCTTAGCAATACGGCTGACGGTAGCCGCATGCTGACGTGAGTCCTTCTCAAGGTCCTCAACCTGGTCGACCAAGCGCTGCACGGCCGCCAGGGTGTTGCCTGCCTCAACAAGACAGAGACGACCATTGTCACGAGGCGCCTGTGTCTTGACGGTCTCGTTTAGCTCCTTGGTCCAGCTACGAGCAACGACCTCGGAGGCGCGGCGGACAAAAGAGTCCAGGATCTCACGAAGGTTGGTTGGCACCTTCGAGCAGGCAAAACGATGCACCAAGTTAGATCGCCTTGGGTACTGCTCGGGCGAGTAGCTGAAAAGAAATATTCAGTTAGTAAAAAATAAAATGAGAAAAAATGCTAAGTGTCCTGGGCGAGCAGGGTTGTACCTGTCAAGACGACCCTTGTCCCAGTCGAGGTAGGTGGGGTCGGATGAAGGGCCAGAACCTTCACGGGTAGTGACGACCAAAGCTTGCTCGCCGGGGCGCTCCACAGAAGGAGTTTGCTCGCTGTCGCCTTCGGATGGTCGGACAGCCACGGTTACTTTTTCTTGAGCACTCTTTGCTCGTTTGGCTGTCTTTTCAGCCTCAGAGACGGGAGTGCCATCTCCACGAAGAAGCCTCTTTGTCCTCGGGACCAGTGTCTTGGGCGGACTCGCCACTGGGCAGGAGGCTGTGCTGAGCTCGACCCTCCGGCTTGCCTAGGGTCGCCTTTTCCACCCTTGGCCGCAAGGGCGATGATCTTCGAGAGGGGATCCGACTTCTTGCGTCCTTTTTTAGTCGGCATCTCCCAAACACGGTTATCGAGCTCTAGGAAAGAAGGGTGAAGCGCAACTGTGGTGAGCTGATCTGTAAAGGACATGAAAAATAAATTAATACTAAGTGTAAGGCCGATCAGATCTGTTCGCCCAACATGAAGATACTTACCCTCTGGGATACGAGCTAGAGCCTCGAGATGGTGAGGGTAGGTCGTGAGATGAGCAACTCGCAGTGTATCCTCGGAGAAGAGATGGCCAATGCTTCGATCCTCTCGGTGACGAAGGGCGATCAAACACACAACGAACAGGAATTGATCGCTTATGCTATTCTTCACAGTTCGCCACCCCAAGTTCTTGGGACCTGAAACAAAGGAAAAAGATAATTAAAATTAGTCCAACCACTTCAAAGATATAGAAGAGGTAAGACTCACGCTTTAATTCCCTAAACTCCGCCGGGGTCTCGATTCGTTCAGAACCCCCTGAAGAGCGAGCAGAAGCACGCCAGTCGCCTCCGATCCAAAACCAGTCATGCTTCCAATCTCGCACCTTCCCAGGGATGTCCTCGACTAGTTTTTGGCCTGGTCGCGCCTTCAGATAGTACCAGCCCGCCTCTTCCCCAGTGCAGCCGGTCATCGTCATCAGGTAGTCAACTTCCTCGGTGGACAGCCTGTTGGGATACCCCTCCAGGGCGAACATCACCATCAGAGCCATCAGATTTATCCACCCAACGGGAGTAAGTTGGGTGATAGCCAAGTTCACGTCATGTAGGAATTGGCCGACCAAAGGATGCAACGGCAAAGAAACTCCAGCATTTAGGGTGGCGAGGTTGATCGCCGTCAATCCGCGTGGTGGGCGATCAGCTCTGTCGTCCGCCAAAGGAGCATACATTGGGATGTCAAAGGGAATCTTGTAATCCCTCCGAATCTCGGTCAAGTTCTCCTCGGTGATGGCGGACACGATACAGCTCGCTGCGAACTCGGTCGCCTTTAGCTTCCGTACTCCGCGAGCAGGAATGACGAAGTGATTGAAGTGCTCCTTTTCGTACTCATTCCAGTTCACACGGCGAGCAACCGCGACTGGAACCCGATGCTCGATCAATCTGGGCGCAGGGAAGTTGATGTCTTTGAGATAGGCCCAGGTTAGTTCGTCAAGGTTCACCGGCTGAAGTACCTCGACCTCTTCGTCCTCGTCCTCGTCTTCGTGGAGGTCCGAGCTCATTTCTTCCAAGAGCTGGCGAGCAGGATTAGTTCGCTCCTCTCTTTCCCCGGAGGGATGAACTCCAGAATTGACCGAGCGTGCAACCGAAGCCGTCTCGGGATCGGATTCCAAATTGACTATAGGAAGATTCTCTTCGATGGGCCGTTTTTCAGGGTTCCGGGGAGGAAAAGAACCGGTCTCAGAGTGCGACGCCATCCAATAAGTTAAGGGGAGGAAGTTAGTGTTTTGCAGATTCCGGCAAGGGAAGAACACGGCGGCTCGGAACTTTCCACGGCGGAGTAGGGATTTTTGGTGAGTCTATAACGCACACAACGCAAGAAAAGAAGAAAGAGAAGAAAAAAGCAGAGAAGAAACTACCTTGACGTTGTTTGAAGATCGCCGGAAACTGGAAACGATCGCCGGAAATTTGAAAGAAGGAAGAAAGAGGAATTCACGCTTAAGAAACAGTGTGAAAATGAAAAAAAATGGAAAAAAATTTCCTTATATACTTCTGGAAAAACGGGGTACCGAGCGAACAAAGTTGAAAGTTGAAGGACCAAATTGCAAATTCTGGGCGCGTGCAGCACCTGTCCGACAAAGCGGGAAGGCGCGTCACCTCGGGATCGTGTGCGCGTGGGCGGCAGCAATCATTCCGCCCACGTCACACCTCGAGCCGTGCCCAGACCTTGGGATCCCAACCGTCCACGACCCGAGTCTGCTCGACCAATGTTGTCCGCCCGTGAAAAGCTGCTCACCCCCACGACATTCTTGCTCGCACTAGTGACACTTAAAAGTTGCCAACCCAAAAAGTGCTCATTCACCATCTTCACAATTTATTGACCGGCAAGGGGGCAATTGTTGATAGGCGAGCAGGAACAACATTTGGGCGACCAGGATTAGCGCAAATCACTCAAGAATTAAAGTGGAGTTAACACATGATTCACCCAAGATATCCGGCGAGCAAAACCTACATGCGATCAAGACACATAGACGAATAAAATCAGATCAAAAGCCACATGACGAGCTCAAACGGCATCCTGCCGATCAGATCTAACCACAGCGCCGAAATAACAATTAAACAAGATGAAAGACCATCAGAATCAGACTAAAGACTCCTCAAGGACAAGTCCAAAGTGACGAACAGCTCCTGACTGTGAGCAAGTCCAGTAGATAAGGATAGAATTTAGTTAAGATAAGGTCAAATTAGTCAAAGGACAGGTGTCGAGCATGCAGGCTTGGTCGGCCAAAGGTCGTGCCACCTCATGCTGGGCAAAAGTCTATAAATACTTAGATTTTTTCAGCAAATAAAACAAGCACAAATTATTATACACGTCCAAACTTCGATTATGAATCTAAAGCAGCTCGATTAACTTACAATCGAACTTAAACACGTAAGCTCTCATACGATTCTAATCCACCTAAACCCGAAAATCCGTATTCACTAATTACGTTAGTGATCAATCTCACGTAATTGTTTGATGATCAATTAACTACCTAAAACAGCCACTAATCATCAAGATTAGAAAGGATCGTCAACAGTATAGGTAAAGAATACTTTTCTAAGTTAATTATCACTTTCGTTTCATTTTAGTCATCCACTTTATATGTCAATTCTAGTTATGAAGCCCAGAGATTAGAGTGCCCCAAATCTTTTTTTTTTTTTTTTGAAAAGTGCCCCAAATCATTTTTTGTTTAATTGTATTTTGCTTATTTCAAGTTTATAAAACAGCCATAGTATCAAACTTTATATATTATTTCAGTATTTCTTCAGATGTTTTGAAGCGGAGTACATCACCCCCTTAGTTCTTCACTTAGAGAGGGGGAGAGGGAGAGAGGTCGTGTTCCCTTTTCAATGATTGAATATGGAAACCTTGCTAAAGGTGTTAATTCATGCAACAATTAATAGATATGTCCATAGCTATGGGATTGTATTTTTTTGGAGCGGATTTGTGGCAGGAAACAACTCACTAGGTACTCCAGATTTCTTCAGGTTGTATTGTGGATAACATATACAAATTTTGTTTGTATTCCATATAACTTTAAAAAAAATTACATGTTAAACCATACACTTGCTGCAGGAGCATTTGAGATAGTGGAGGAAGCATGAATAGAAGATTTGATGCATGACATAACTTTATAATAAAAATTAATTTTACATTGTCATTTTATCTCTTAATGTAATTGCAAATAAAAAATAAGTGAGTTGAAAATTAAACTATTTGAGCTTGGAATAGTTTAGTATCAATTTTGATCTCAAGGTTTTGGAACATAAGGTATTGTGATTGGTGCTTTGGGATCTCTGTTTTGTGTTTGAGATGGAGATTTTCCGAATTTTGCATTAGGATGGTGTGTATTGGACATTCTTTATTTAGTAATTCAGTGATATTTTCCCCTTGATTCAGTTTTTCCTTGAACATAACTCCTGCATTTTACATTCTAACTCCCTATGTTTCTTTTAATTTTTATGCATTCACACAAACCAATTTTCTCATTAATTAAGGTATCAAAAGACATTTATACCCATATTAAATATACATAGGTTAAAATAAATACTACTATTTTGTTGGGAAAAAATGGGCCAAAATTGCATTGGTATTTATTTAATGACAAATATAAAGAAACAACGATTTGAATAAAATAAGAAATTTAAAAAAAAAATGGAGGAAGTATCAGAATTCAGGAATGTGTTATGATTCTTCAACAGTTTCTTAGTTCTCAAAGAAAGTTGAATTTGGTTGAAGATGGCGACACTTTGGATTATATGAGTTGCAGGAGGAATAAATGTTATGTTTGTTGTATCTTAGTTGCATTTGCTATCCTACGCCTTCAGCCAATTAATGATCATGAATATTTCCCAAAAAATGGTACCTCAAGGGTTTGAGAAGCAGTCCTATGCATTTAGGCTCATTTGTCGGCAAGTTTGTGAATCTGGACTGGCGATCGTATATTAGATTTTTGAATTGGGTTCCAGATACATTAAGAATGCCGAAACCTGAGCTCACTGGCCATGCGGGCCTGGATTCAGTAGCCTACTTGCAAATTTACTTCCTGAGGTATGTTCTCCCCATCTCGTATTTCTTCTTTTAAGATGTGTGACTATGAAAATAATTTATCAGCAAGTTTTACAAACCAATATATGTAATATATAAGTGTCTTTAATAAGTTAGTGAGGTTTATAAGCTTTAGTTGAATTTTTGCTAATTAAACGATTCATACTTGAATTTCTTTGTTAATGTGATTTTTCGTTATTTGAGTTTCTGGTACTAAGCATTCTCCCTTCTGCTAATGAAATGATTCAAAGTTGAAATTCTCAATCAAATTGGATATGAGGTATTTAGGGTTTTATTTTCAAATAGATTTCTTATCTTGACTTGATGGCTGAAGAGGGAAACTTTGATGGAAGCAAATATAATGTGGTGTTTCTTGATCTATTTTTCAGAATATCCAGGCACAAAAAATAAAGCGATAAGGGACGAATCCAAAGAATGTGGCTGTGATTATTCTGGGAGGATGGGCCGGAGCTCAACTCTTCCCTCTTACAAGCAGAACTGCCAACCCAGCTGTAACAAATCTAATCATTCAATCTATTTCTCCCAGTATCATTAAACGTATCTTATTAGTACAATTTTTTCTCCAATCATGAAATTAGTAAAATGAGTGGCCCTTATGAGTTGAATTTCTTTGTCAAAATTAGAGTTGGACTATATTTTTTGTATATTATTTTCAAAAGAATTTCTCACCTTGATGGCTGGGAAGAGGAAAACTTTAATGGAATCAAACACTCATAAGCTTTCATTCATGATCAACTTTAAATGGGTTGAGCTTTAGTTTAAACAGACTGCTAAAAGAATCATTGAGACACACTTTCTATCTGTTGATCGTGTTCCTTTAAAAAAAAGTATACTTGTTGTTACCTTTACTACTTTTCTCAATCTCGCCTTTTAAATTATTGCTCTGATTTCAAAGTACAGCATTTCAGCTTTTTTTATGTGTCGTCGTAAAACTTGTCAACTAACAAGTAGTAGGTCATTGGTATAGTGAAAATTCCATGTGATTGGTCAATAGACTCATGCAAGAGAGACTAGGCGTGGCACATTTAGCTATAAAGGCCAATTGTCGTGTCACGCCCCAATTTTTATAGAAACAATTTTAAATAAAAACATTTACTTTAATTACAAATGAAAGATGTGAACTATTTTTTTTAAAATCATTTAATAAGCAGCGAAAGACTAAACAAATTAAATCAAACCCTCAAAGATAGTTGAATTCAAATAACAATGTACCAAAAATTAAGTGATTGGTGAAATAACTCTCAAATTAAAGTCATCTAAATTAAAAAAAAAAAATCGTTTTGCAAGAATTTAAATAAATTAGTAAAGAGGCATCCACCGCTCCTCCTCACCAGCAGCTCCTCAATCTGAAAATGTTAAATGAAGGGGTGAGTATGCAAGCATACTGTGTGCTTTCCCAAAGCCAATTTAATGACCCGGCAATTCCGAGGACAGCTTATATGGTCCTAGACCCGTGAACTAGTCCCCGGCTAAATTTCATAACATATCATACATGGAATATAACACGTAGCAAACAAGTTCAACAAATCATGTAAAACGTTTAACAGTAACCATCATGCTCTACTAACCATTGTAGAAATAATTTAAATAGAAACCCCACCTCGTATGAGTGTCGTGGATGAAGTGAATGCAATAACTCTATAATCTACGCCTCACATTTACCATCACCTATTTAAATAATTAAATCTATTTAGAAAATAATATAAATAAATCCTAGTAAAAAATAATATGGGAGGATAATTATTTAGTGCATTATGTGTAGAGGCATTAGTATATAGTACTGCGAATATTTTTTTATTACTGTTTTAATCAATTTGTATAGTGTTATTATTGTTATGCCCTTAGGTGTGTCAGTTACTTTTGTCTATCTAATATGGTAGGTTTGTTTGCATGGTAATTGTTAATATGGTGGGAGTTATTGTATGATGAATGATTGTAACAGTTTTTGTGATGTAATGAGTTTTTTTCCTTTAATATTGTTAATGAGTTCTCGTGGTCAATGATATTTTTCTTGAATTTCTCATGAGTTGATCTCTTGTCATATTATTTTCACACGTTTTATTTTTTTTGGGGTGGTTCATTTTATACTTTAGTTGTTGTTGTCAGTCTCTGCCGGAAAATTAATTCGAGTTTGTCGCCAATAGTTGTTTGTCAGCCATCGACGGAAAATGACGTCAGGTATGTTCTATTTCTATATTGAATGACGTTAATGTATTTTTGTCTTTTTTTTTAAATGTCATTGACCACACCTTTTATCATTTTGGGATGAGAATGATTTGCAGTGATATGCTAGTGTGGTTTGTGGTTTTTTTTAAGGTGGATTATCACATCCAATATCATGTGGGGTTGAAAAAGTTTTGTAATTTTATTTCATTTTGGCATTTATTGGTAAGTTTCACGGGAGATTGTTGATATATATTGTGAGCGTAGTCATGTTTGTATGTTGTGTAAATGTATATTCATGGATGCAAATTATACGAAAAATTAATATTTTTAGTTCTGAGACAATATTAATGTTTATGCACATTTGTTTGTTTAAGTGAACATATGCAATTTTTTGTACAACAGAACTGCACATTAATTTGCTAATTATCTTTTGTTGGCATTAGCATTGTAATTTAAACGGCTAAGTGTGTTGCTGAAGTTGCACATGTTGTTGTGCATTGCATGTTTGAGGTTTATGCCCATATTTTTTTCTCCATTGTTAAATGTTGTCCATGTGCATTTTTCTAGCTTTTTTAAACATGTATATGTGCAACTTTTTAAAGGTGAAGGTTGCACACAGTTATACCAAACATGTTTGTGTGTTATGCGTTGGAGTTTTGTACTCTCCCCCCCCCCCCCCCCACCCCCCGGCGTTTTAAATGTTGACTATGTGCATTTGTTAGAATTTTTTTAAGATGTATATGTGCAACTATTTTAAGGGAGAAGGATGCTTATGTTTATACAAAATTTATTTTTTTGATAAATGTCGATTTTGTTTCAATTGCAAAGGTGTCGTCGTCGGCGGGTATTGCAGAGGTGTGGTTCAAGGACGTTTATGTTGCGTGGTGCTGTCGCCGGCGGAGTGTTGCAGAGGAACTGTTCGGGGCCGTCTCTTCCGTCGCCGACGGCAATGTATTGGCTTCGTCTGAAATTACTTTGTGGGAGTAATTTTTTTTACTGGTTTGTTTTTCGGGAATTTAGGGGATTGTGTATATGCGAGATGAGTGGAGAGATTATGTGTATTGAATATCTTGTTGAGTTTGGAGGAATGAGAGTTTAATTGTATATCTCGTATGAGTTAATTTCATATTTCACATGTGATGCTATTTTTTTGCCTGTTTACTTGAATCATTTAATGTGTTGATTTGAATAATTTTAATATTGGGTATCTGAGTATTTTTAGGTTCAGTTTTGTAGTTTTTACTAATGCAGGTTTTTAGTGAAAGTAATGAGTAATTTGTGGTCTCATATTGTACCTTAAATTAATCACCCCAATAATATATATATATATATATATATATATATATATATATATATATATATATCTTATAATAATATATTTTCAAACATCTCTAAGATGATGTGTCAACACCACCTTAATCTTAGGCTGATGTGGTGTGTCTCAAATCTCTCCATTTTGAAATATTGCGCTCTCATTAAAAGTTGGTTAAACTTTTAATCTAGACCCTTCGTTCTATATCATTAAATCTAAACCATTAATTTATATCTGCATAATTAATGCAAATAAATATTTTTTCCATTTTCTTATTTAGTTATTTTTAGATATTATTATAAATCATAATTTTTTTCAAACCTTAATGTAATTAAATATGATCTACATATTGAATGGATATAAATTTATCATTTCTAAGTTTGAGTTAGTATATATAGTATAATATAATGTTCAATTAATTTTTCCTAAAATAAAATGTATATAGTTATGTATTCCAAAGAATATTCTTATGTGATATATTCTTATTATGGACAAGATATAATATTGCATGCATTTATTTTATTATAAATAAGAGCATATTGTATTTCATTTTTTCACATCAAAGTTTCATTTGTTCCACTCTTTTGCTGAGATTTCTCCCATCAATTGTTGGTTAGTTATATATCTATTGTTATTAGTATATTTATTTTATAATTAAATTCATCATTTTAAGTGCTCACAATTTAATTAGATTTAAATATCAATATCAATATGAATGTAATAATGATTGTTGATTTATGCTCTACATCGTTCAGTTTAAATATTCTTCATGTGCAAAAATAATATATTTAACTATACCATATATTTTTATCTGAATAATTATGATGGTTTAATTGTTGTAATTTAAATCTCATTTTAGATTTCAAAAGTATGACACCTCAATTTTCTCTGATTTCTAATATCAAGAGTGAGAGCCAAAAATTGACCGTTAAAGTTAGGATTGAAAAAGTTGGACAATATTTTTTAATGATTTTAATAGAGACAAGTTCTACTTGGAACTCATTTTGATCGATGAACAGCTATTTGTAACATTAAAGTTTATTTCAAATTTTGTATTGTTTCTTATATAAATTAATTTCTTACCATATACTCCCAATAACTAATAATGTTGATTAATTTATAAATTATTCAATATTGAAATGAAAATTGATTATTATTAAATTATTAGTCTAAGTAATGTTATCCACAATTGTTATTAATTTATGTGAATTTTGATGTTTTTTTAATTATTTAGTTTGTAGGTTATACCTATAGGGTTTAGTGAAGGGCACAGACCACAACTAAACAAACCCTATAATTTATTGTATATACCTCGAATTTTTTTAAACAAAAATACTCTTATATTAAATGTCTACAGAAAATAAATATAATATATTTTTTCAGTACGTGAAATTCGCGTTGGTACACTCTAGTATATATATATATATATATATATATATATATATATATATATATCCTAATAATTAGGGGTGTTCACGGTACGGACCAAGATGGATATTTGAAAATATCCGTGTTCGTACCAAAGTTCGGTTATTTTAAAATTCGAGTGTCCGTGTTCGTACCGAAATTTCGGTGCGGTACGGTACGGATATTTTATTTTTCGGTACGGATCGGAGCGGATTTTCGGTTACAAACGGACCGGATCGGATCGGTACGGAACGGAGCGGAGAAACATATATTTTACCTTTTTTTAATCATTTAAAAAAAATCGATGCATGCACATTCACACGAATACTACATAACTTCAACTACAATCAAACATATATCATTACAAGTTCGAATATAACACGTTATATGATAATGAATGGTTAAAAAATTCACATAAATCATCACCAATGGAGTATTTAAAATACAATATATTAAATATGTATATTTTTTTAAATATCTTGTGAATGGAAAGTGCAATATTAAAATCACGTTGATCAACATAAGGTACACCATATCCCTTTTTTTTTTTTTGTAAGAAATGAATATACATGAACAATGGAATTAAAAGAATAAGATGTTAAATTTAATTCATTTTGATATACACCTAAACATATGTTAACGTTTTAAAAACTTAATAAGACAAATAATATAGTGTTTGTATTGTGAAAAGGAGGAAAAATTATAAAATTGTTTACTTGTACGTGAATTTAATAACATTATAATAATGTTTGATATATAATAATTAAAATTTAATACATATTTTATTCGGTTATTCGGTTCGGTTCGGTACGGTTCAGTTTGGTCTCATTCGATTTTTCGGTACGGTTAATTTGGTAATATCCAGATCCATACCAAAAAAATATTCAGTTCGCTTTCGGTACGGTTAAAATAAAAAAGTCTACAATTTTTTCGGTACAGTTTTTTTTCGGTACGGGTTCGGTAATCTCCGAACTCCGTGAACAGCCCTACTAATAATAATTCTTTAAGTCTAATTTAATTAGTAGTAACCCAATTCTGTGTTGCTTCTCAATAAACCAAATATTTAAAATACTAAATGAATTAACTTTAATCACGGAAAGCATAAAACAAAGTCATTCTAATATACTTAATCTAAAATTAAGCCATTAATTGCAGAGTTTATATACTTAACTAATTTTCGCCTACTGCTAAGGCATCTATACTTGACATTAAAATCAAATTTGTTCCAATATACTTAATCCTAATCCAATTAACAAACCTCTCGTCTACAATCATTAAAAAAAACACCTAATAGGTTAACCTTAAATATATAACATTTCCAATCCAAAAGCATAAAGTTAATATTTGCACTCTATTCTCATTAATATGACTCAAACTAACATGATATATATTGGAGCCATAAACTGTATCTTCCACTGTAGTCCAAAATTAATTAGAGCAATACAATTCCTCCAAAACCCGATCTCAATTAAGCCTTGACAAATAAACTCTTCCACTAAAATAAATATTTCTACTCTCATCTAAGCACACGTAATGGCCTCGTGATAAAAATTTGTAGTGACGTGATTAATGAGTGACGACACCGTATGCTACAGATTGATGCTTACGGTTTGAATTTAAAAAATAATTATGAGGAATATTTGTTGAGGGGAAATATTTTGTGTTGTTTTTCTATGTTAGGGACCGAGTATTAAAGACGTGGTCTTCATATTTTGAATTTTTTAATCAACTATAGTAGAAAATTTAGGAATGAGATATATGTGTTTATCCATATAGGATATATATATATATATATATATATATATATATATATATATATATATATGAATCTTTCCTCTGGTCTTTATGAAAACCAATGGTAATTATACCATCCTCAGACTGAGTAATTTTTTTAAAATTATTATTAGTAGGAGGGATCATGGGAACTGATTGTTCAATAATCCAATTTTTTGGAAAATCTATCTCTTTCCATTTAATGGATTTTCTAGTAGTGATATTAGACTTACTAAAATTAGTTTCTATGAGAATAGTCTCATTGATATCTTTTTCTACTCTTTTACATAAAGGATTTAGAGTAAAAAGAGGTTTGTAGTAAATGCGATAACAAATACATATAACTTCAGATCCAGGCATGTAATTATACCCATTAGTTTTAACATTTAAAGTTAAAGCATCAAAAATGTTTTCATCGCTTAGAGATAAAGACAAATTAGGATAAACATCAAAATAAACTGGCCTGCTGAAAGGATTAAAAAAATCCTAAGAAAAGACTCTGATTCTATTTCTTATGAGTCTTATACTTTTGGTCAAATCATTAGTATTTGTGTTCAAGAAGGATTAAATCTTTGCAATGAACTCAAACTAAGAAATCAAATTAAAAGAGATAATCTCTTAGAAAGAAAACAACTGGGTCAGTTTTGTGACCAATTTGGTATGGATAATCCTAGTCCTAAAGGAAGTATTTCTAAAAAGAAAAAGGATTTCAAAGAAAAACCTTATTTTAGAAAAAGAAAAAGAAGTTCTGATAACAAACAGAACAAAGATAAAAGTCATGATTATACTCATGACAAGGGTAAAAGAAAATTCTTCAAAAAGAATTATTCTAGCAACATAGTTTGTAAAAAATGTGGCAGGACTGGTCATTATGCTAATCAATGCTATGCCAAAGACAAGATTAAAACTCTTGATATTGATGAAGAGCTTAAAAAATCTCTTTATGAAATCATTATGAATCCTGATGGTAATACAGATATTAATGAATCTTATACTGATTCCGAAGAGCTAATCTCTAGTGATAACGAGGATAAAATTCCTTCAGAAAAAGCTGAATGTGATAATTGCATTCTAGGAAAACCTTGTCTTAATTGCATAAGTGATACTGATGACAATGAGTTTTATAAACTTATGAGTCAATTCCAGGATATGAATATTAATGTCTTATCTGACAATAATATTCTTGATCTTCTTAAACAGATTAAAGACTCTAGTTTAAGAGATAAAATTATTAATGATCTTCATGATTCTTCTAGTGAAAAGAATTCAAATCTTTCTAAGAAGATTACTAATAATAATTATTATAACATGGGAGAAGTTGAAAAACTATCAAGATCGTATTCGATATATATATTTCAAGATCGTATTCGATATATCAGTAGTATCCTGTGGATCTTTTCTAAACACAGATAGGACTGACTGAGAAATTCCATAGTCTATGAGTTAACCTGAAAAAAGCATTACGCCCACAAACGCCTGCGCCTATCCATCGGCATAACGGCTAAAAGGGCACACCCACATAGTTAACTCATAGATATCACTAGAAAACTTAAACCTACCGGTTAAACCAACTCTACCTTATGATATATCAAATATAAACTGGAAGAATAAGTTTCCAAATGCACATGATAGTATAATATACTAAGTTAGGCCATGATTTAATACAGGAAATTAGCCGACCATTGAGGCGGCAATAAAAAAATTAAAGATTGAAATACAGAAAATAAAAGCAGAATTTAACTACCTCGATGAGCTACCAGAATGAACACCTTTTATTGAAAACAAGGCACGAAGCCAATATTACAGAGAGAGTAGAGAGGGAAAAAGAGAGAGCGAGTCTAAACTCAAGCGTGCCTCTCAAAAGAAAAAACAACCTATATATAGATGAAGAGCCGGACATGAAACCCCGGATTCCAAAAAAGAAAAAAAAGTGAATAGTAAAAGTCAAAAGTGAATAGTAATTACTATTCATGAACAGAACTTTGTCTGGTGACCTAAGCAATGACGAAAATTTGATTCCTCATTTTTTCTTGAATCTCTTCTTGGTTAGATTGCCATAAGAGAAGCTTGCTTTCGAAGAAGACTTAAAGTCTTTTTGCATCTTTCCAAATGTTGGAAATTCCCATGACGTCCATAGTAAGATACTTCAAGGATAGGGATAAAATATTCAAGAACTCTGATTTTCTTTTTGAGTCCCTTAAGATAATTTTTATCTTTAATCAAATTTTGATTTTGATCAAAATTAATATGAATAGGAATCTGCCAGATTTCATGCTGCAATCCTACTCTGAAATACCTCCAATCTCCAGGAAATCTTTCCTCCATCAAGGATTCTTCTTTTCTCGAATTTTCTCTTTGAGAGAATTTTTTAACAGATCAAAACTGTCCTGTAAAGAGAGGTCATGGTCCTCTTCAAATGGATCCTGTGCATCTTGCATAGAAGAGCCAGAAATCATAGATGCATCAGATTTTGAATCTGAAAAATCAGCATCTTTTAAAATGTCTTCCTGAATTTGATTCATGAAGAGATCCATAATTTTTTCCTTGGGAAAAACTCCAGCATACTTCTTATAAAAAGAAGAAAAGGATGGCATCACATTGGGATCAGAAATTTGATTCTTTAATCCTTTCTTATATTCTTCGATCTTGGATTTGATCCTATCGATGTTCTCTTGTAGAGGACTCTCATTTGAGTCTTTTGGGATAATATTTAAATTATTCCAAAACCTTGTGGCACAAATTCTCCACAAACATGGGAGACCCATTTCTGTAGAACCAAATTCTGGCCTCCATTTAACGACCCATGGAATACCTGAGTCAGTGAAAAACATACAAATAGTTTTACTACTTGTATTGTGAGTTTTAAGTGAGGAAGTTACCATAGAGTATTCCTCAAGAAGAGATTTGATCTCACTTGGTAAGATATCAGCAACAGTGCCGAAAATATTCCACCATTCCAAAAACCAGTTAGGAATTTGATTCCTTCCTATATTTTCACAAATTTTTATTAACCAAGTATGAGAATGCTTGGGATTTTGGTAATAAAGAGTTTTATAAAAACTTTCAAGATAGTCCCAGTAATTGTACTGGAAAACCTGATTAGTAACAGGATTAATGACCTGTTTTTCAACGAAAGGAGAAATACCCCATTCCTGAATGGATATAATCCTCTTAATAATAAACTTTGAGTAGTTATAAGTTTTACTTGGAGGAAAATGCTGAATATCAACACTTCCAAGAGAGATGAGAATACTCTCATAATATCCTCTCGTCTTATAAGACGAAGTAGTGGAAAATTGATTTGGGACATATTTTCCCATGAGAGTCCATGGAGACTCTTTAAATCTTTCCTCATCATCCTCAAGTATGAGAATAAGGTCCCTCTTGGGGGAATCGAAATAAGTGTACTCCCTTTGAGCAGTTGAAGCATATGATGCTTCCTGGTTAGTGGTTGAGGCCATAGCTTCAACGGGGACATTTTTTCCCCTAAGTCTCAGGAATTCTTGGAACTCCTTATCATGGGCTCCCGAAGATGAAGAGCCGATTCCAGAAATATTCTGGTTGTAAAGGGATCTTTTCCCTTGCTGAAATAACGGTGGGCCATGAGCCCCTCTTCCTCTATTAGAGGATTTGGAACCTCGTCCATGTTGACTCATTCCTGTCTTTCAGAAATAAATTCACGAGTAAGAAAATCTGGAAGATGATTATCTTTCCCTTGCTTGTAGATGATTTTAAAATCAAAATAAGCAAGATGTGATTGCCATCGGGCAAACATTTGTTTTGAAACATTATGTTCAAAATCTTTAAGGAGCATAAAAGAAGCAGCTCTACAATCAGTTTTTATAATAAACTTTTGATTGTATAAATCATCCTGAAATTTTAGGACGCTTTTGACAATAGAAAGAATTTCTTTAGCAACAGTAGAATAATTCTTTTGAGAATCATTCCATTTGCCAGAATAGAACCTAACAATATATTCTAATTTATTATCAGGATTAATTTGTAAAAGAATACCTCCGTAACCTAAATCTGAGGCATCAGTTTCAACAATTTTTTCCCATAAGGGATTAACAAGACTAAGAACAGGAATATTTTTAACCTTTTCTTTTATCTTTATAACTGCCTTAGTATGATTATCATTCCAAGGTAAAGAATTCTTTTTAAGCCGATCATATAAGATAGCAGTATCATCAGCAAGATTTTTAATATAGGAAGAAACATAATTAAGACTTCCTAAAAATCTTTGTAACTGAGTTTTATCAGTAATGATATCTGGAAACTTTCTTCCAAATTCAATGCTTCTTTGAATAGGAATAATATTTCCTTTATCAATTATATGGCCAAGAAATTTGATCTTAGTTTGAAATAAAATCATCTTTGGTTTTGAAATGACCAAACCATTTTTTATGACAATATTTTTAAATATATCAAGATGTTTGAAATGAGTTTCTATGTCTTTTGAAAACACAAGGATATCATCAATATAGACGATTATAAAATCACTATAAGGATAAAAAATGTCATTCATAATTTGTTGAAATTCAGAAGGAGCATTTTTAAGCCCAAAAGGCATGACAGTCCATTCATAGTGCCCAAAAGGAACATTAAAAGCTGTCTTATATCTATCAGATTGGTTAATCTGTATTTGCCAAAAACCTGATTTTAAATCAAATTTAGAAAATATAAGAGCATTGACTAATCTGTCAAGAAGATCCTTTTTATTAGGAATTGGATGTCGAATCCATTTTAAAACCTTATTAAGGGGTTTATAATTAATAACCAGTCTGGGAACTCCACGTTCTTGTTCAGAATGTTTATTAACATAAAAAGCAGTACAAGACCATGGGGACTTGGAAGGAGTAATAAGCTTCTTATTTAATAAAGAAGATATTTCCTTCTTACATAATTCTAAATATTCAGAATTCATTTGACAAGGTCTCGAATTAGTCGGGATCATAGTATTCTTAAAATCATCTTCATAAGGAAGAGAAACAATATGTTTCTTCCTATCCCAAAAAGCATTAGGAAAATCATTGCAAATATCAATAGAGAATTTGTTAAATAAAAATTTTATTTTATCCTGTAACTTAGGATTTTTAAGCTTATTATCAATGGTAAGAGAATTTAATTCATTCTTAAGGAAATTGATTTGACAATTTTTTTTTTATCAATTTGTTCTTGGACAAAATTCAGGACCTTATGTATTGGTCTAGTCACGAATTCAAAAGTAATGGTTTTACCATGGTAAGAACCTGTAATACCCTTTTCATTAACAAGAGTAAGGGGATATATCTTTTGAAGAAAAGGAAGGCCAATAATCATTTGGCTGGTAATATTTTCTGCAATAAGAAAATCATTAGGAATGCAACAACCATTAACACAAACATAAGCATTTCTGAGCTTATAATTAATGTGCAAAGATCCTCCTCCTGCATGTGAAAGAGTTTGAGTAGTTTTTTCAAAAAACTTTGTGGGAATTATTCCCATTTGGATGACACTTAAGTCAGCACCACTATCAATCATGGCAATAAACTCCTTTCTATAAGAATTATTTATAAGGAGAGAAATCTTTGTATACCATTTTTGAGATATGTACATGCTAATAGCAGATAAGTGATTTTTATCAATATCAATATTATCATGAGAATCATTAGGAAAATGAATATCATCGATTTTCCCTTTTCCTTTCTCAATGAGAGAAAGTCGAATAGAAAGATCAAAATTTTGATTCTGAAGAGTTTTGACATTATTCTTAAGATTATTAATCTCTTGAACTAAATCATTAATAGTAATGGGATTTTGCTTAGTATTTTTAAGCCTAAGAAGTTTTTCAACTTCTCCCATGTTATAATAATAATTATTAGTAATCTTCTTAGAAAGATTTGAATTCTTTTCACTAGAAGAATCATGAAGATCATTAATAATTTTATCTCTTAAACTAGAGTCTTTAATCTGTTTAAGAAGATCAAGAATATTATTGTCAGATAAGACATTAATATTCATATCCTGGAATTGACTCATAAGTTTATAAAACTCATTGTCATCAGTATCACTTATGCAATTAAGACAAGGTTTTCCTAGAATGCAATTATCACATTCAGCTTTTTCTGAAGGAATTTTATCCTCGTTATCACTAGAGATTAGCTCTTCGGAATCAGTATAAGATTCATCAATATCTGTATTACCATCAGGATTCATAATGATTTCATAAAGAGATTTTTTAAGCTCTTCATCAATATCAAGAGTTTTAATCTTGTCTTTGGCATAGCATTGATTAGCATAATGACCAGTCCTGCCACATTTTTTACAAACTATGTTGCTAGAATAATTCTTTTTGAAGAATTTTCTTTTACCCTTGTCATGAGTATAATCATGACTTTTATCTTTGTTCTGTTTGTTATCAGAACTTCTTTTTCTTTTTCTAAAATAAGGTTTTTCTTTGAAATCCTTTTTCTTTTTAGAAATACTTCCTTTAGGACTAGAATTATCCATACCAAATTGGTCACAAAACTGACCCAGTTGTTTTCTTTCTAAGAGATTATCTCTTTTAATTTGATTTCTTAGTTTGAGTTCATTGCAAAGATTTAATCCTTCTTGAACACAAATACTAATGATTTGACCAAAAGTATAAGACTCATAAGAAATAGAATCAGAGTCTTTTCTTAGGATTTTTTTAATCCTTTCAGCAAATAAATAAGGAAGACCATCAACAAATTTATTCTTCCAAATATCTTGGTTACAATCATTAATTTCATAAACCCGAGATAGAAAGGTATCTTTGTACCATCTAAAATCGGTAAGAGTTTTACACTTCATATTTAAAAGAAGAGTTTTGGTATTTTCAGATTTATTAGTAAATCTACCAGTAAAATGTTCTAGAATAGTAAGAACAAGAGAATAGACCGCATTGGGTTGAACTTCACCATTTTCATTTTTAACGGAGGAAAAAATGTCAGTCTTTTGAAAAGGACTTAAATAATTATCCCACCAACCTTTAAGCTGGCCAGTAAAACCGACAGTAATAGCCTGTGCTGTTTCAATATCAGACACACCACATGTTTTACATGCAGAACTATACATGAGTATCCGATGAACCTGATTATTTATCTGTTTATCGCTGTAGCCATCAATATTCCATTCATAAACGCTTTTTCCGTTATAAGAATTATTGACAACATTATCTTGTTCTTCATGAAGAACATCAATAGGAGTAGGTCTCTTATAATAATAATTAGTCATAGTAGGCTTATTAGCCCATTTGATTTTATTAATAACATCTTTATTATTAATGCTAGGGCTACCATAATCATTGGTAGCAAGTCTTTCTTCTAAGTCATCATCCAAAGTGGAAATATTTAATCCTTCAATTTTTTTATTAATGATATTTTCAATATCAGAAACGGAAGTTTCTCCCTTAAAATTTTTTAATTCAAAAGGGGGTTGAATAAAAGAAGCAGTTTTTATAATGATATTATCATTATTATTACTTTCTTTAGAGTCTTTTTTAAAATCAGACTTAGTCTGAGTTTGGGAAATAACACGATTAATCTTATCATGCAAAGAAATAATTTCATCGCCAATTATAGCGAGGAAAAGACTACAAAAATTATTTTGTTTGACAAGAAGGTTGATATGATCAACAGTGATATGCAAAACATTATTTTCCAAAATTTTTGAAAAAGGAGCAAAGTCCAAAATCTTTCCATTTGTTTCAATTTGGAAAGGAACTTGGGGAGGGTAAACAGACTTTTGAGAATTTCCCGTGACGAGTTTATATTCTCGTTCAATAACTGAGATTTGATCAATATAAAAGGTTTTTATAAACCAAGGAACATAATAAATAATTTGATTATGTTCTTCACAGAATTTATAAAAAGAATTTACAAAGTAATTTAGTTCTTCTTTTTTGAAAGATCTAAAGTACCAAACTCTGAATTTATCCCATTTGGAATTATTAAACTCACTATTAATTTGAGCTCTTGTAGAAGAACCCTTTGAAAAATCAAGTAAAGGTTTAGAATCCATAAAAACTAAACTGTCCAATTTACTTCTGGAATTGTTTCAGGGTTAGGTCCATCATTATGGACAATATTATTTTTATTTACAATAATATTTTCATTATTGAAATCTTCATTTTTAAAAGAAGTATCTTCTCTGTAAAAAGAAGTAGAAGCTCTAGAAGAAGAAGGTATATCGACTTCATAATCTAGAGGAGAAATATGATAATGACTAGATATGGATCTAGACAAAGAAGGTACAGAGGATAAGTTAGAATCTTTCCTCTGGTCTTTATGAAAACCAATGGTAATTATACCATCCTCAGACTGAGTAATTTTTTGAAAATTATTATTAGTAGGAGGGATCATGGGAACCGATTGTTCAATAATCCAATTTTTTGGAAAATCTATCTCTTTCCATTTAATGGATTTTCTAGTAGTGATATTAGACTTACAAAAATTAGTTTCTATGAGAATAGTCTCATTGATATCTTTTTCTACTCTTTTACATAAAGGATTTAGAGTAAAAAGAGGTTTGTAGTAAATGCGATAACAAATACATATAACTTCAGATCCAGGCATGTAATTATACCCATTAGTTTTAACATTTAAAGTTAAAGCATCAAAAATGTTTTCATCGCTTAGAGATAAAGACAAATTAGGATAAACATCAAAATAAACTGGCCCAAAAGCCAGACTAGATTCAACCATTCCCATGAGGGATTGTCTCCAATTAAGATTTCTACCATCTCTTAAAGTGGCTAGAAAACTCTCAGGTAAACCTTTCAGAGTAAGAGGTCTGAAAGCAACTTGAACACATCCAATATGGAGAAACTTGTGAGTCCCTTTAAAGGGTAATATGTCACTTCTATTGAGAAGTTTGATAACCATCTCATTTTTATTAAGAGGAATAGACGATTCAGTAGTCCTAACAATAGTTTTAAGACCAAGCTTTTCAAAAGTTCCAAATTTATAAACCGTATTAGGTTCAATTTTAGGAATAGTCCATCTGTTTAACAGATCTAGATTTTCAGGAACATCGTATTCCTGGACAGTACTATTTTTAATAGTATTTTTTGAACTGAAAAGATTCATAAGAACCCAGATGTATTAAATCATGAACCGATAACAAAATATACTATACTCCCATGGCTCTGATACCATATAATTCAAGATCGTATTCGATATATCATCTTAAGGAAAATTGATTTGGGACATATTTTCCCATGAGAGTCCATGGAGACTCTTTAAATCTTTCCTCATCATCCTCAAGTATGAGAATAAGGTCCCTCTTGGGGGAATATATATAATATTTTATTTTATTTTAGTACTTAAAAATAATAAATCATTTTATAAGCATTCAAAATATTATTTAAATATACATGTATAAACATATTCAAATCTTTTAGAAAAAGGATTAAACATTTCTTGTATAATAACTTATAAAAATAATGATAATAAATAAATAATATTAATAATAATAATAATTTATATATGCACACATTTTATTTTATTTTTAGCCCAAGAAATTGATACTCCTGGATGTTACATCATACACCCTTAAAGAAAATTTCGTCCTTAAAATACAATAATGTACCATTACTTAGAAGGTCGGGATATTTTGCTTTTATCTCGTCCTCACGTTCCCACGTGGTTGTTGGGTTTTAGAGGCATGAACACCATGTTCGGCGCAGCGGAAGAAAATGATTCACCAACAACGAATCTGCATATGGTTGTATAACATAAAACATAAAGGATAAATAACATTATATAAATTTTTACAGGGATTTGTACGCGAAATCCTCCACTATGGTATCCACGTAACGACTTTCTACCAACCTGCATCGATATGCCAGCGTTGAATCTCGAGATGAATTTTCTAGGAAAATTCCGACTGGAGATTTTATGGAGAAATTATATTTCTCGTGTGTTTTCGGTATTTCCATAGGACACATATTTATAGGGATTAACTTGGCTTAATTCCTAAGCAAGATATCGGGTCTAGCCCGTAATATAATCTCTACAGATTATATTTCCCTAGATATGTTCCTACGAATAATATCTTTACCATATCTATTATTCTTGTATAATAATATTCCAAATATTATTATTGGAATTTCATATTTAATTAAATCTAATTTAATTAAATGATAATAATAATTAATTCCAAATATAATTATTATAATATTCTCCATAAATTAAATATTATATCCAATACAATATTTAATCAACCAACTATAATTGGTAAATTGTCATTACTTGTTGTGTGACCCATAGGCCCTCATATATCGAGCGATTAGTCAAACTAACAGTCTTAACTGAACCCTAGACAATAAATTAGATATTCTCAATATACGAGGTACTTTGCGAGGAAATCTGCAACTACTTGTAATATTGTAGGCTATTGTGATATCTTCCTTTCATTCGCGAATACCCGATTAAGTCTTGAACATGATGAAGTGTCTATTCAAATAACTTAACATATTATCTTCAATCACTAATTGATCAAGTATATCACACTTAGCCACAAAGTCTAAGCTAATGTGTGTCGGCCGACGACTTAGATCCAATTATGATGAGAAGAAGAGTATTCTCTCTAAATCCACATTGAGGAATGAATCATATTCTTGGCTCAACTACCACGCACATGCATTTCGTGATGAACTCAATCCATATCATATCTACCCGTGGAAGGGTGCACGCGTCGGTCATGGTTAAAGTTCATCACTCCACACATGTCATGCGTATTGACCTCAAGTTAGAGGAGTATCACATCGCTCCCACTAACCGAGACACCCGTAGATACATTATATGGAATTACATCAAACGGTTTTATCGGATGTGTATATCAATACCCTCTAAGGTATTTGTGCATCTATTATGAGATACCTAGTATCTCGTAGTAAGTGAGATCTTACTACACTCTCCCATAGAGTATAATGCAGATCGCACACCAATCTCAATTGTATCATCAATATCTCATTCTTGATGATCCTTGATCGGGGCTATTTGAGAATCATACTTAAGTCATCTGAGTTCTCACTCACTCAATGACAGTAGTGATTCATAGGAACACAAATAAAAATATATGCAAACAATCAAACATCATATTCAGATAAGTGTAACGTCATACATTTAATATTAAACAAATAATAATATTAAACCAAATCTGAATATTATCTTAGTATTATGTCCTTTCGATGGATTGTCTCTAGGACATTAACACTAACAATCTCCCACTTGGACTAGAGTCAATCATCTACATGTCTAACCCCTAGACCATCAAATGTCTAGTGTGTACATGAACAGTGAAAAGGATTTGCAAGATTATCATTTATGGAAAATATTTTAATTCCATTTCTCATATCGATATTATCTCTCTGATCAAATTATAACGCCTCGGTACACGCTTATTTCTGTTATCAGATCTCGGTTCCTTTGCTCATGCAATTGCACCAATGTTGTCACAATACAACACTATTTGACAACTGGCACTCAGAACTACCCCTTGTTCTCTCAAGAACCTTAAATTTCAGACAGCCTCAGAGGCTTCTGATACAACAGTGTACTTAGCTTCAGTTGTTGAAACTGCAATTAGATCTTGCTTGGAACTATTTCAACTTACCGCCTCATCATTGAAAGTGAAAAATATTATTTGACTGTGACTTGTTATCTTCACAGTCTGACTGGAAACTCTCATCGTCATAGCTCGTAACGACTAGCTCTGACTGTCCACCGTAGACAAGAAAGTGGTCTTTAGTACGTCTGAGGTACTTCAGAATATTCTTGACAGCAATCTAGTGAGGCTCACCTGGATTCTGCTGGTATGTACCAGTAATGCTGACAGCGTAGGCCACATCTGGCCTTGTGCAAGTCATGGCATACATGATGGACCCAATTGCAGATGCATATGGAACGTCCTTCATGTGTTCGATATCAGCTTCGCTAGAAGGGCAATTCTTCTTTGACAGCCTTATCTCGTGATTTGCTGGTAGAGACCCTCTCTTAGAGTTCTCCATCGCAAAACGCTTCAACACCTTATCTACGTAGGTGGGTTGTGATAGCCCTACCATCTTCTTGGATCTATCCCTATGGATCTTGATCCCTAAGATGTAGTATGCTTCACCAAGAACCTTCATCGTGAAGGTCTTTGATAACCAATCTTTCACGGACTGCATTAGCGGTATGCTATTTCCTATAATCAATATGTCATCGACATATACGACTATTAGGATAATACTCTTCCCACTGCGCTTACGATAAACGCAGGGATCTTCCAAATTTCAGATGAAGTCAAAGGATTTGACAGCTTCATCAAATCGGATATTACAACTACTAGAAGTTTTCTTCAAACCATAGATGGATCATTTAAGCTTACATACAAGATTAGATTTTGGATTAGATATAAAACCCTCTAGTTGAGTCACAAACACTTCCTTATCAATGTTACCATTGAGGAGAGCTGTGTTGACGTCTATCTACTAAAACTCATAATCGCGGTGTGCTGCTATCACAAGTAAAATTCGAATGGACTTGATCTTAGAAACTGGCGAGAAAGTCTCATCATAGTCAACACCTCGTGTCGACTATAACCTTTCGCCACCAACCTATCTTTACAGGTTTGTACTTTGGCATTTGCATCGGTCTTACACCTGAAGACTCACTTGCAACCTATGGGTCTAACCCCTTTTGGCAACTCAATTAAGTTCTAGACTTAATTGGTGTACATCGAGTCCATCTCGAATTTCATGGCTTCATGCCACTTCTCTGAGTCAACATCTAATGTTGCTTCAGTATAAGTTCTAGGTTCGTCTTTATTCAGGATCTCCACGTCATCATGTTCCTCCACGAGGAACCCATAATACCTAGTGGGTGGATTACAAATCCTAGTTGACTTACGGAGTTGTGGTTGTGCAGGCTGTACATTCTGATCGTGAAAATTTTGTGGTGCATCGACTTCATCGTTGACCGGAGAGTCCTCAAGAGTGACACTTTCAGATGCCTCTTGGACGGGACTTTGAACTATGTTATTCTCATTCAGCCCACTTGAAGGTTGTTGCGAAGGCAATGCAACTCCAATTACGCTCCCACTGGCTGAAAGAGGATCACCTAGTGATAAATTTCCACCATGGGAGCCGCTGAATGCTCCCACTGATTCTTTGTCATGTTGCTTTGACAAATCATCAGTCTCTATGTTAATTCGTGGTTCTTGAATCTCTTCAAGTTCTATCTTCTTACGGCTTTATTCCTTAAAGACGTACTCGTCTTCTAGAAACTTAGCTTGTCTAGAAACAATCACAGTTTGTTTCTCCGGTAGATAGAAATGATATCCTCTAGTCTTCTTAGGATATCCTACAAAATAACCATTTTCACCTTTGGATTCCAACTCATCAGTTAGCATTTTCTTCACAACTGTGGAGCAACCGCACATTCTAATGTGTAGAAAAGATGGTTTCTTGCCATGCCATAGCTCGTATGGAGTCTGCTCAACTGATTTGGACGGAGTTCTATTCAGAATGTAGATTGAGGTTTGTAATGTGTATCCCCATAAGAATGTTGGAAGAGAGGAAAAACTCATCATGGACCTTACCATGTCTAACAAGGTTTGGTTTCTCCTTTCGGACACACCAACTATCTGAGGTGTTCCGGGAGGAGTCCATTGTGATTGAATACCATGAAGCTTCAAGTAATCGGTGAACTCATGGCTAAGGTACTCACCTCCTCGATCCAATCGAAGAGTCTTGATACTCTTACCAAGTTGTTTCTCTACTTCTGCCTTGTACCCCTAGAATTTCTCAAACGATTCGGATTTGTGTTTTATGAGATACACGTATCCGTACCTTGAGTAATCGTCGGTAAAGGTGATGAAGTAGCCAAATTGACCCCTAGCTAAAGTGGGCAATGGTCCACAAACATCGTTGTGAACCAACTCTGGAACTTCTTTGGCACGTACCCCTTTCCTAGAAAAGAGTTTGATGATCATCTTGCCCATGAGACAAGATTTGCAATCACCATGAGACTCTAAGTCAAATGAGGTTAAGTAGTCTAACTTTCTTAACCTTGTAATTCTTTTCTCGTTTGCATGACCAAGTCTACAATGCCACAAGTAAGTCGGGTTTTCATGATTACTAAGCTTGAGTCATCCTACTTTGTATATTAAGAACATCATGTCCATAACTCAACAAATGCCCAGCAGTTTGTACTATTAGTGAACATGTTTATCTTAATAACAACCATACTTATTTTAGTAGCTAAAGCACCTTGTGCTTTCTTCTCGGTTGCTAGAACCTTACAGTCCTTCTGCCAATGCCCCTTTCTATTGCAGTGGGGCACACATTCTTATCAACCCGCTCTCTCTTTTGAACTCCATCTTTTGCCTTCAAGAAGTTGGGCTTGGAGCCCTCTTAGCCTTACTCCTTCGCTTCTTCTCGTCTTTCGGGTTAGAAGAAGTAGAAGCGCTCACCGTGAGCATGGGCTTTTCCTTAGCAGTGGAAGACTCAAAAGTCTTAAGTATGTTATGAGGCTCCTGCATCGTCGCTTTCGTCTTCTTCATATTAAATTTACTACGAAACTAGAATATGAATCGGGAGTGACTTGAGGATAGCACATGAGGTGAAATCTTCCCTCCTTTAGCTAATCGACATTTAAACAGATCTCTCATCACTTCGTAAATCTCGAACGAGATCTAGAATCAAAGAGATCCTTCAGATGCTTGAGCATCTCGAAGGGATCCATTTTCTCATGTTGCCTTTGTAATTCAGGAGTCATATCGAGCAATCATGACATAGAGCTGGGAAGCATCATCTTGGTGCTTCTTTTGAGCTGTAACGTCAAACGCTGCAGCCTCAACTGAACCAGCCTCAGGGGTAAAGGGATTATCGTGTCCAACACGTACTCAATCTCTTATTGCCTTAACACCAAACACACGTTTCAGTGCAAGTCCAGAAAATTTAGCTCAGCCAATTTGTTCGTTTCCAGAACATTTCTCAATGACAAGTTATTGATTTCAACAATTCTAGAGAAATAAATTAAAATGGGAATTAAACACATAATTCCTATGATCAATATTCAGCAATCAAAATAAACATGATCTTTTAATTTATTTTGTCTCCATTATTTTCACATACTCAACGACCTCATCGGAAGTGTATGAATTTATATCTAATATAAATTATAATGGACTAGGATCCACATTCCTACTATTACAAAGACTGCTTGGGCTGAACATTCCAACAACAGAACTGGTAGGTCTCTAAACCAATTGCCTCACGCAATTCCTAGTTGATTGAACCCAGTTCAATCGAATGTCACCTAATTCTCGTTTCCCTGCTTGGGCTGGTGAAACAGAACTAAGTTGGTTTACAACCATTAAGCGGCGACAAACATGTCCCAATAAAAGTCCTGTTAGATGTAGATCCGAGCAAAAGACTTGGGCCTTAAATACTCATTGGAACGAAATCTCCGATTTACTTTTAATTTTAATGGAAGACATCTTTCAATCTAATGAAAAACCATATTTTAGTGAGGATCATTTTAAAGGCGGGGTATTAATTGCTTAATCGAGATCCATTCATGATAATTACGTCACATTTGAGCAATTATTGGGCGTCACCTATCCAAACATGACATTTGCGGACAAATACATATAGGGCGCTGTCTACCCAAACATTTATTACGGTTCGACAAATATTGAGTGCCACCTACCCAAACAATTTAATGCGGGTTATATAACTAAAAATGTAAACATCGATTCACATAAGCAGTTATACAAGTGGGGAGCAACTAATCAAGTTCTCATGCTTTATTTCAAAATTTAAATTTGCATAAATAAAGCATATATTAAATATTTAGCACATAAATCAAATAAACATGTAAAATATTTAATAACACGTAAATTAAATAGACGTGCTTAACAATTAATTATCCGTAGGTAAAATATTGCTAAAATTAGAAATATCAACGAACTCCAAGCTTTTTATCAATTTCTAAAGTGTTTTCAAAATTATTTTGCCCAAAATATTATTAATTTATTAAATTAACAAAATTTTGGTCCAACCAAAATATGTCTTTATCTAAAAAAATTAGAATTTCAGTATTTGGTCCAACCAAACATGTTCTTATTTTGTTTTTTTGAATTTTAGAATTTGGTCCAACCAAACTCTTCCTTATTTTGAATTTCCAAAATTCAGAATTCCAGACAAACAAATAGAAAGTACCCTTTATATCACATCATTTTTCAATTTTTTCCCTATTCCATCGTGACTTGATACAAAATTTGGAGAGTTCTTCACCCAGAATCAAGACGTACGATCTTCTTCTGTGTAAATCGTGGGAACTCAAAATTTGGAGAGTTCTTATGTAAGCTTTTGGCAAGGAAAAGTGGAGAATTCAAACAATGAGTACAATCTAATATTCAACTGTACTTGCTGCACATGTCATTTTCCCTACCCGATCCAAATGTTGAAGAATGAGAATAAATGATTCAATGATGCATTTGCGAACATATTGGACTTCCACCCACTGATTATGGCAAATGAACCCAATTTTCCAAAGATTTCCAACCTTGCGACAAAAGAGTATTACAAAAATTTGAATGCTTAATCTACAGTTTTCTTTTTTAAGTTCCTGGTATTTTAGTAAAATCATATTTTTTAAATTTTTTATTTAATATTATACAAAAATAATTTTCAAATACAATTGTATTAAATAATTTAAGTAAACAAAGGATAAGATAAAAAAAATCTAATTTTAACCTCTTATTTCATCACACCTAATCAAATTTCACATAATCTTTATTTTTGAAGTAAACACACCCTAATAGTTTAACCTTAAATATATAATATTTCCTTCCAAAAGCATAAAGTTAATATTTGCACTCTATTCTAATTAATACGACTCAAATTAACATAATATATATTGGAGCCGTAAATTGTATCTTCCATCGTAGTCCAAATTAATTAGAACAATACAATTCCTCCAAAACCCAGTCTCAATTAAGCCTTGACAAATAAACTCTTCCACTAAAATAGATATTTCTACTCTCATCTAAGCACACGTGATGGACTCGTGTTATAGCACATATACATAGCACCTCATTGTAAACCATTTAATACGCAGAAAGGTGAAAGAATATGAGTATCATTCCAAAATGAAGGATAACTATTTGTAGTGTTGTGATTAATGAGTGACGATATTGTATGTTGCAGATCTGTCGACGCTTACAGTTTGAGTTTAAAAAAAATTATGAGGGATATCTGTTGAGGGGAAATATTTTGTGTTGTTTTCCTATTTAACTATATTAATATATATATATATATATATAATAATAATACAATACATAAATTATATAATATAATATAATAAATATTCAATATATATATATATATGTAAAAGTATTACTAGATATAAATTAAAATATTATTTCAATTTGTTATTATGCTATTATTTGATAATTTTTTGGTAAATTACTTTTGTTCTTCATTTTAAAATTTAAAGTGTTAATTTTATGATTTAATGATAATATAATTTTGTAAACATGATTACCCCTAAAAGGCTTTCAGGCTAGACCAATTAATTAAAAAGGTCAGACCAAGGCTATGAAAAAAAGTATATGACAGTTAAGAGGTCAAGCTTAGGTCCAAAGATTAAATAGCAGGTCTAGGCCGTCCAACTAGAAGCCTAGCTCGGCTCGGCCTATTTCCATCCCTAGTTGTGAATATATAAAATATCATCTGTTGGGAAAATGTATAAGACTTAGTTTTGATTAGATGCCAAAATGTTCCTCCTAAGTTGTTTGTAAGTAAATTATTCAGTAGAGTTAGAGTTTAAATTAAACAGTTCAAAGTATTAAGAACTGAGTGCAGTTAGTAAAAACTAGAGTGTATTTTTTAGTATGAAGTCTGCTGAAGATGAAGTCCACTGAAGTGAAGTCCGCTGAAGACTAAGTGATCTGAGAAAGAAGTCAAAGTCTTGAAAGTTTTCTAAGTGCATTCTCACTAAGACTAAATCTATCAGGAGAGGACGAAGGTCCACTGATAAAGAACTAACAACGTACATTTAATGCTAAACATATTTAAAGCTGTTAGTTAATCTGGTTGGAACAAGGCAAAATGAATTTCAGTGAAGCTTACAATAAATGAAGGAATAAGAAGGTTCTCTCAGAGGAGTTCCACCTTAAAGCAAGACAAGAATCTGGGCACGCAGACTTAAGGTCCAATGAGAAGATGACACGTCAGTGTACCTTACTGACAGCCGACCTGCCCCAGCCTGACAAGTACCAAAAGTCTTTCACCTAGCAATCTACAGAAAGTTGGTGAACAAGCAGGGTTTTGCAGCCGTTTCTTGACAAGACTTAAAGCTTCAAATAGAGCCGTTTGAACCAATCAGATACAAGAAGACTTACTTGAGAAGATTCAAATCCAACGGGAAGATTTTCAAGGAAGCCTATAAATACAGAAGGACGTGCATTGTTACAAGCACGGGAAACTCACAAGATCAAAGCTATCTCTACATTCATAACCATCTAGAAGCACAAGAAATTATCATTGTTTCCCAAGTATTTCACAGTTGTAAAGAGCCTAACAAACCTTCTGTAACCAAGCTTAAAAGCTATATCCAAATCTTAGAAAGAGATAATCCAATCCTAAGCATTGAGCTAAACTTGTAAGGATTATCTCAAAATAGTTGGAACCAAAACCCTACTCAGTGTTTAGGTTGAGAGCTAGTGTTAAGTGGTGTTAGTAAGCTGATTGTTGTATCAGTCTGAAAGCTGGTTTGTTTTGGGAACTAGGACCTGGAATTTCCTAGTGATCAATCATCCTAAGAGAGGAAAAGTTGATCAGTGCACCTTGGCACTATAACACAAGGAATTCCAAGTGAAAGGAATTCTCCTGTTTGATCAGGCCAGTGGACGTAGGAGATTTATCTCTGAACCACTTTACATCTTGTGTACTTACATTCTGCTATTTCATAAGTGTTTGTTAATCTCAAGTTTATCAAAGTAAAACGAGTTTTCTAAAGGGCTCACTAATCTGTGTCTGAAAGCTAATTAGATAGTAGTTCAACTGAAAGTCTTGAGCTTTCAGTGGAGGTATTATCTCAGTAAGCTTTCACAAGTAACTCTCAGCAGACCTCAAGTCCACTGACGAGCTACGGTCTTAAGTAACTTGATAAGTTTTTATAAGAAGTTTTAATTTGTAATCACAGGTGTATTCCCCCCCCCCCCCCCCCATACACCTGTTTACTCGTTTCGGGACCAACAATTGGTATCAGAGCAAGGGTTCAAAAGACCATTGTTCTAAGTATACCTTGTGCTTAAAGGTATTTTATTAAGGTCACCTGAATTGATCTTTTGATAAACTTGTTTTTATACTATGGCTGACAATGCAGCTAGGGTTGCACCACCAGCAGAGAACAACATGGGAGTTATTCCCTTGAACCATATGTCTCATCACAAGCTTCCACAATTCTCAGTGGAAAACTATGATTTCTGGAAGATCAGAATGAGAGCTCATCTTGCCTGTGTGCATGATGAAATGTTAAGGGTTATTACTAAAGGTCCATTTGTTTTTATGACACCTAACCCTAGAACTACAGCTGAAACTATTGCAGATCCAAGAGAAGAATGGCCCAAAGATGAAGATAATTTCACTGCAGATGAGAGGAGGAGAAACAACCCTAACTTCATTGCCATGAACATTCTCTACACCACTATTCCAGATTCTGTAATGGGAAGAGTAATCCACTACAAGACTGCAAAGGAACTATGGGACACTCTTGCTCTCATGTGTGAAGGAACTGACAAGATAAAGGAGAACAAGCTTTCAGTAGCTGTTCAAAAGTATGAGCAGTTCACCATGGAGGCCACTGAGACAATTGACCAGCTTGATGGGAGGTTCACTGACATCATGAATGAGATAAATTCTCTGGGAAAGGTCTACACCAAAAGAGAAGTTGCCTTAAAGATCCTGAGAGGTCTAACCTCAAGATGGGATGTGTACTCTGTGATGATGCAGAATACCAAGGATCTATCCAGCATGTCTATGCAACAGGTATTCTCTGAACTTAAGGCTTATGAGTTTGATCTGAACAGGAAAAGGGCTCCTGATGAGACCTCAGCTGAGAAGGGAGTTGCCTTCAAAGCTAAGGAGTCTGAGCCAAAATCCCCAAAGCCTCAGAAGAGTACAAAGGCAAGTAAGTCTCAAAGCAAGGCTGAGATGCAGGAGGAACTCAGCCTGATGGCTAGAAGGTTTGAACAACTTAACAGCCGCTTTGGCAAATATAAGAGATTTTACAGGGATAACAGGGAAGGTAGAAGTTATCCACAAAAGACTACCAGAGAAGGAGAGAAAAGCTCATCTGAGCTGGAAAAGAAGAAGGAATACAAGAATTACACCAAGGCTGAAGGATCATCATCAAAGACCAGAGAGTCCACTGAGGAAAAGAATGATGATGCCAACAGGTGCTTTCAGTGCAAGAAGATTGGGCACTTTCAATATGATTGTCCTCAACTGAGCACAAAAGAAAGAAGAGAAAGGCAAGCCAAAAGAGACAGAAGATATGGAGAAAGGAAAGCCATGATGGCTGGGGATGTTGATGAAAACCTGGAGTCACCTGATGAACTGTTCTCTGACAGCAGTGAAGATGACATGTGCCTCATGGTAAGAGAAGAACCAGAGGTACAATCTAAACCATCCATTTCTCTAGAACACATACCTGAGCTAAGCTCAGAGTCAACTGAGGAACTCAATCTTCAGTCCGCTTTGGAACAATTGATGATTGATTTCTCAAGGTTGCAAGAAGCAAGTCTCTGTCTTCAAGATGAGAACAAACAACTCTTGAGTGAAAACTCCAAGTTAATTGAGTCTGGGAATCAAGCAGATCTGAACTCAGCCAAATCTACCATTGAACTGACAAAAGAGGTGGAAACCCTCAGGAGTCAAGGAAATGGTAAAGATCAACTGATAAAAGATCTCAATGAATCTAAGACAAAGTTAACTGAAGAGAACTTAAAATTGGTAAGCCAAATAAAGGATTCTCTCCTGAAAATTGATGTCTTACAAAAATCTGAAGAGACCTTGTTAAAAAGGATTGATGCTCTAAACAAACCCTCTCTTGCCATAGAGGAGATCCAAAATTTTCAAACCAATCCTAATAACAAGTGTGGGATAGGCTTTATTCCAAAACCTTCAGAAGGTCCTCTGAGTGTTGCTTCTTCAAGTGGCACAAAGAGAGTTTTTGTCAAGTCTGTGACTTTTCAAACACAGACTATGGATAAAGGAAAAAGACCAGCTGAGATCACTCAAAAGAAAAGTCAATCTAAGCCAAAACCAAATGGAAAGGCTCAGGTGACTTATCAGACTAGATCTCAGCAGAGGTACTATCAGCCGAGGTCTTCACAGATGAAGCAACCTCAGCTGAGAGCACCCAGGCATGAGCAATCCTCAAGGAATGACTCATATGGAAGACCCAGTCCTTTTGTGCCTAAAGGAAAAGGTCCTTCATACCTTTATCAACAAAAACCAAGACCAGGTGCACCCAAGCCAAAGAGAAAGAATGTGAAGAAGGTTCATGTTCCTTCAAAGGCTGACACCCATAGAAAGTTTACTCCCAAGGCACCTAGGGAGATAACAATCTATGTAGATGTTTATGGAAGACAAATTAGCCAATCTAAAGTGATTAGAACTGTGAGGCAAATTTGGATTCCGAAAGGTACAGCTAACCTTGTAGGACCCAACACCAAATGGGTACCTAAAGCTTGATCTGTGATTGCAGGGCTCAGTGGACCTCAACAAAGGAGAAGCTCTTATATCATCAGTCTGGTACTTGGACAGTGGATGTTCTAGGCACATGACTGGCAACAAAGATCTCCTGACAGAATTTGTTGAGAAAGAAGGTCCACAAGTCACTTTTGGTGACAACTCTCAAGGAGCCACTATAGGTTATGGTACCTTAATTATTGGCTCAGTAAGAGTAAGCAATGTATCCTTTGTCAGTGGACTTAAGCATAATCTTCTGTCCATAAGTCAATTTTGTGATAAAGGATACAGTGTTGAATTTTCATGTAACCTGTGTTTTGTTAAGAATGTATCTTCACAACAGGTATTACTAACTGGGTCAAGAAAGGGAAATATCTATCTTGCAGATTGGAAGTCTTGCACACCAAATGCATGTCTTATAGCTAAGAGCTCAACTGACACTAACTGGTTGTGGCACAAAAGGCTAAGTCATCTGAACTTCAAGATGATGAACAGGATAGCAAGACATGGACTGATAGAAGGAATGCCAAATGAAGTATACAACAAAGAACATATCTGTAAAGCCTGTCAGGAGGGGAAGCAAGTAAAGGCATCTTTCAAAAGCAAAGTAGCAACCTCTACTGACAGAGTACTTCAACTGTTACATATGGATCTTTTTGCTCCAGTAACCCCTGTAAGTATCAATGGGAGAAAGTATACACTTGTTGTTGTTGATGACTTCTCCAGGTACACATGGGTAATATTCCTTGCAAGCAAAAAGGAGACTCAACTGAGACTGCCAGAGCTCCTGAAGAAAGTTAGCAATGAAAAGAGCCTGAATATTGTAAAGATAAGATCAGATAAGGGCACTGAATTCATAAATTCTATTATATCTGACTATTGCAAAGAATTAGGTATTTCACATGAGACATCAGCTGCAAGAACTCCACAACAAAATGGAGTAGCTGAAAGAAGAAATAGGACTCTCAAGGAGGCAGCAAGGACAGTGTTAGCTGAAGCTCAGGTTCCTAAAAGATTCTGGGCTGAAGCTATTAATACTGTCTGCCACACTCAAAACAGATCCATGGTAACCAAACATCAAGGAAAAACTCCATATGAGTTATGGAATGGCAGAAAGCCACAGGTATCTTACTTTCATATTTTTGGTTGCAAGTGTTTCATTCACAACAATGGGAAAACACAACTGAAAGCTTTTGATAGCAAAGCTGATGAAGGAATTTTCTTAGGATATTCCCAAATCAGTAGAGCTTTCAGAGTTTACAACTGTAGAACTCTTGTTGTGGAAGAAACACCTCATGTGGTATTTGATGAATCTACTTTTGAGTCCAGAAGTAAGGAGAATGAGGATGTGATAAGCAAAAGGCTAACTAGACTGAGTATCAAATCAAAAGGATATCCTGAGAATTGTGTTGATACATTCATTCCAACCTGGGACAACCTCAATGATCAACAATTCAAAGAGGACACTCAAAATCAGACCACTCCTCAAAGCTCACCTGAGAGCTCTCCTGAAGATGTAACTGAACTGATGAACACCATCCCAGTTCAAGAGGTAACAGATGTCAATGAAGATGTGGTCACAGCTGAGACATTCACTGAACCCATCATTCAAGGGGGAACCAATGAAATTTCCATTGAGAATGAGAATACCTTGAATGATGACTCAGGACTTCAACCCTCTGTTTTATTTCCTGAATTCGATTTCATTCCAATATCTAGTGACTCAACTTCAGAAGAGTTAAACTCTACTGAAGGGCATCAGCCTAGGAGAACTTGGCTCTCAGATCACCCTGTTGAGCAAATCCTAGGTGATCCTTCCTCAGGAGTCAAAACTAGAAGTTTTCATGGTGAAAGTGCTTTGTTTTGTTGTTTCTTATCAAACCAGGAACCAAGTTCCAGAGCAGAAGCACTTCAAGATTCCAACTGGATCATTGCCATGCAAGAAGAGCTCAACCAGTTCACAAGGAATCAAGTTTGGGAGTTGGTGGACAGACCATATCACTGCAATGTGATAGGAACCAAGTGGGTATTCAAGAACAAGAAGGATGAGAATGATATCATAGTCAGAAACAAGGCCAGGCTAGTTGCAAAGGGCTATTCACAAGTTGAAGGATTTGACTATGATGAAACATTTGCCCCAGTAGCCAGATTGGAGGCAATAAGGTTATTTCTTGCCTATGCTGCTCACAAGAAATTCAAGGTGTACCAGATGGATGTTAAAAGTGCCTTCTTGAATGGAGTACTCAATGAAGAAGTCTATGTGGAGCAACCCCCAGGTTTTGAAGAAAGTCACAAAGTATATAGACTGAGGAAAGCTCTATATGGACTGAAACAGGCTCCAAGAGCTTGGTATGATACTTTGTCACAGTTCCTTTTGGATCATGGTTTTATCAAAGGAAGAGTTGATAGAACACTTTTCAGAATCACAAAAGGAGAGGACACATTGTTGGTTCAAATTTATGTGGATGATATCATCTTTGGTTGTCCTAACCAAGTCCTCTGTGAAAAAATTTCTCAACTGATGAAGGGAAAATTTGAGATGTCAATGATGGGAGAAATGAATTTCTTCCTAGGACTTCAAGTCAAGCAGGCCACTGAAGGAATCTTCATCAACCAAGCTAAATACACAAGGGAGCTGATCAACAAGTTTGGATGCCAGACCAGCAAGGTTGCAAGGGTTCCACTCAACACCAACACAAAGATGGAACCAGATGAAGATGGTGAATCAGTAGACCAGACTCACTACAGAGCCATTATTGGATCTCTACTGTATCTCACAGCTAGCAGGCCTGATATCACATTTGCAGTTGGCATTTGTGCTAGATATCAAGCAAATCCCAAGAAAAGTCACCTGGAAGCTGCCAAGAGGATTCTCAAATATCTTAGGGGTACTGTGAATATGGGATTGTGGTATCCCTCAGATGACAATCTAGAACTCATAGGATACTCAGATGTTGACTATGGTGGATGCAGAATTGATAGAAAATCAACCTCAGGCACTTGTCAATTCTTGGGAAGTAAACTGATTTCTTGGTTTTCCAAGAAACAAAATTCAGTAGCCACAAGCACTACTGAAGCTGAGTATATGGCAGCTGGAAGTTGTTGTGCTCAAATTCTTTGGCTAAGACAACAACTGAGAGATTACAACATCTTTGCCAATGAAGTCCCTATTTTCTGTGACAACAATAGTGCAATTGCTATTTCAGAAAATCCTGTTCTCCACACAAGATGCAAACATGTGGATATAAGGCATCACTTCATCAGAGATCATGTGGAAAAGAAGGACATCAAAATGCTCAAAATCCACACTGACAAGCAAAAGGCAGATATCTTCACTAAACCTTTGGCTGAAGCAAGGTTTCAAGAGTTGTCAGTGGAGCTTGGACTCCTAGATCCAGGAGAGTAAAGAGAGGATTGAATCTTAGAAGAGTTACCCTCAACTCAGCGGAGGTTCATATTCAGAAGAGGATTCTTCTCAGTCGAAGTCTCCTCATCTCAGAAGTGGTTTGAATATCAGACGAGGTCAAATCTCAGTGGAGGTCAAAAGTTTTTTTTCTTATATTATTTCAAATTTAAAGCCTCTTAGTTTTTAAAGAATATATTTGGTTTCAAAAACTTACTAATGAGTACTTTCTGGGAAATTAAATCTTTCTTCACTGTTCCGAAGAGATTTTGGTATGGCAAGCATTTAATGCGCGTGGTACAAGTCAGACATGCTTTTTCAATTACCTATCTCACGCGCCCTAAAAGCCGGATGATGTGACCTTCCGGTTACCAACCTTTTCAATCCATACCATCCATATTTGACGGTTCACTCCTAACCGTCTAGATCTTTCAAAAAACTCCCCACTACCCCTTTTCATCTATCCACGACTTTTTACTAAAATCAATCTCAGTCGTTGATTGCGGGATTAGATCCAACCGTTTATTTCTCTTATAAAAACCCCAATCTTAAGCTTGCAAACCTTTTCGAATACACTTCCAAGCAAGCACCTACTATCTCTTCTGCGATACATTTACTATCCATCCTATACATTCTGCAAAATTCCCATCTCTTGTTCAAATGGCTAAACTTAATCTTAGTTTCCTTATCAATAAGGATAACTTCTGGTATGAACCCATTGTGGTGTTTGATACCCCAGAAATTGAGACAAAACCTGAATTTGCCCATATCAAAGAAGCCCTAGATATGCTCAAATCTACAGGGTTAGAGAAATTTCTATCTGTTCATCCAGAGAACTGTTTTGACAGACAGGTTCTTGAATTCTACAACAATGTCTCCAACTCAGACACAAGGATCAGGTCTCATCTGATCTTGCAAAGGAAGAAGAAAGTTATGAGAGATGACATGGAGGTCACAGAGCACCAAAAGATAAAGAAGGAGATTCGTGTGAGCGGAGAAGTTCTGAAGGAGCTATTTGATCTTCCTTCTGAAGGTCCCAATCCAGACACGTGGATAGTGGACAAAGAGGAGGAATGGGTTAATACCATTATGCAGAGGAAGGTGAAATATAGCCCAACCATGAATAGAAGTATACTCCTACCAGTATACAATGTTCTGTGTGAAGTTGTGGGTAAATGCATTCTGGGGAACCAAGGAAGTACTGAGCAAGTGAGTAAGCCAAAGCTCAGACTGATGAAGGCCATTGTAGAAAGCAAAGAAAGGTCTTTTAACTGGCAACAATTCTTTCTGAGGGCCTTGAACAAAGAGAACTCAAAGCTCCAACCAGACAAAACTCCCCAACTATCAAGTAAGCTCAATTATGCTACAAAAATCTCTTACTTGATAGAGAATGTAGATCTGGGAGTGGATTGGATCCCTGATAGGAAGTGGAGCAATTTGAAAGCCCTATTCAAGCCTGGAAAGAATCTTGAAGGGAGGATGATTAAGCCTGCTGTGGAAAGCCCAGAGGCAGTTGAGGAGGAGGAAGCTGCCCCTGCTGAAGGGAAGAAAACCAAGCTGAAGAGGAGGCTGGTAAAGTTGAGTGACAAAATGGCTCAACATAAGGAGGCTGAGGCAGAGAAGGCCTCAAAGAAGGAAAAGAAGAGGTCTTCTGAAGCAGAGAAGGAGGTTGCTTCGAAGAAAGTCAGAATCACCAACTCTACTGATGAGTCATCATCAGGTAACCCTGACTCTTCACCTCATATAACCTCAACTTAGTCTGACTCAGATGCCCCTGTCCCTGCTTCTACCCCCATTAAACCCAAAACCAAACCTCGCACCCCAGCCAAAACCAAACGCATCTCCAAAATAACTCACACTCAAACCCCTACTGAAGGCTCTCAACAGCCTAAAAGTGGATCCCAAACTACCCCCCCTGAGGCATCTGCTGAAGCATCCTCAACCCCATCTGACCCCTTTCCCTCAACCCCTACTGAACAAACCTCCACTGACACCCCATCCCAAACGTCATTGTTGGTCCCGGTACAAGACTGAGGAATACGTGTATGGGGGGGGGGGAATACACGTATACCAATTTTTTCTATCTTAAAACTGACTGAGTCCCCTTTACTCAGAGTGGTAAAGAACTAGGAGCTGATAATATACCTACTGACTACACTTGGTGCAGGTCAGTTGGCTAACTATCAGTTCAAGTTCAGTGCGGAAATGTTTGAGCCCTGAAAGTTTAAAGTCTTGTTTAGTTTGCTTTCTGAAAAACTTGTTTTACTCAAATCTGAAGAGTGTTTAGTAGGGCAGTGCTCTTTTGAAGATCAGCCTGATTGATTCAGGCCTGATAAACTTGAATGCAATGAATGAACAAGTATGCACAATATCAAAGCAGTAAGAACACAAGGAGTTTAACGTGGTTCAGAGTCTCAAGCTCCTACGTCCACGGCCTGACTTAACAGGAAATCCACTCAAGGGATTCTTGTTTTTAACGTGCCAAGGTGCACCAAGACCAGCTAACCTCACTGATCTATACAACTCCACTTACTAACACTCTAACTGACTTACTCCCAACAAGCCTAACTTAGGGTTTTGGTTTCAGTTTGGATTCCAACTAGGTTGAGATTATCCTTACAAGGCAAAGCTATGCTAAGGATTGGATAATCTTTCTAAGCTTAAGATAATTCTAATTAGCTCTTGGAATACAGAATAACTCTCAATTGCTGAGAAACACTTGGGAAATTTAGAAGGTTTCGAGTGCTTCTCTTAATGGTTGAATGCTTTTGAATGCTCGAGAGTTTGAGTAATTTCTGGCTTGGAAATTTCCCGTAACCTTGAATGGGTTCAAGGCCTTCTTTATTTATAGGTGATTTGAATAACTATCCGTTGGAGAGATAGCCTTCTAGTCATCTATGTAGAGTGGCTTCAAACGGACATATCTTCATGCAGCAGCCGTCCTTGCATGGATTTGGTATTTGCATTAAATGCCCATTAAATGCTTGCCCGTTGAATATGCAGTCTGAATTCAGTCTTCATGTCAGGTTCCGTACGTGCGTGTCCTTCTCGGATTGGTCCACGTCATCAGGTTGGTGAGAATGTCTGAACTTATTCCTGAGCTTCAGGCTTGTCTTATTAAGTTCATTTTGTCTTAAGCTCACCAGTCTTGTCCTGACGCTGAAATTCCTTTTGCATTGCTTGGCTCTACTCCAAGTCTTCCCATTAACTCAGTGACATCCTGTTCCCTTTAGGACTGAGTTAGTAATGACCTCAGGGTCATACTCTTCATCACTGACACTTACTCAGCCAGCTTAGAAGACTGCCATAAGTTCAGGATGGTGCTCTTCGTCTTCAGGCTCTGAGTCTTGATTGTCTCCAGTGAGTTCTTCTCTCACTGAGTACCTGTGAAGTGTAAAATGACTAAGTACTAATCCTAACCAAGACTAGCCTGACAAAGACAGATTAAGGCAATCATCTTTTCAGGGGCTTTGGGATCTTAATTAAAACTGACAATGTCCCAACAATTTCCCCCTTTTTGATGATGCCAAAACACTGAAAAGATCCTCAAAACACTCAGAGGAAACAAGATAAACCTATCTATAAGATAAGACAGTGTTAGAGCAATTCTTGATAAAGTACAGTATTTAAAACAACAGCCAAAAAGACAATGAGTTTTTGTCTGTGGGCAAAAGTAATAGATTTCATTGATTGATGTGGAGATGATTACAATGAATCTAATCTATTACAAAGAAGCCTGTGAACACCTAGACTAATCTCATTTCAGGCTTGAGTCCATATCCTGCATAAACTCTTGCCTTCAGCTCGTCAAGTCTTCCAGGTTGATTCACGTACCCTTCAGCTTTGGCTATCTTCAAGACTTCCATCATAATGGCCTTTGTATCATGCTTTTGAGTTCCAGGAGCCAAGGGAGGAGCTCGAATGGTGAACTCAGGAGCCTTCACTTGAACTTGAGCTGCCTCAGCCTCCTCCAAGATTTTCTGGAATAGCTCAGGATGGTTGTGTTGGAGTTATAATTTTCCCAACAGGTTGTCCATCATGTAGTCAGTGAAGTGTGCATTGATATCGTCAGTGTCGCCCCACTTCTTCACAACAAACCACAATCTAACAAATTCATCCCTTGCATCAGTCCAAAACTCCTTCAATGTCTCTGAGACGAACTCATCAACAAAAGCTTCCCTTGCTCCTGATTCTGGCCTTCTGATTTGAAGAATTGTTGATTTCCTAACTGTTGGCTTCTTCCTGTACTTCCTTGGCTCAGGCTTCGCCTTCTTCCTCCTTAGCAAGCTGATCACTGCATCATCTAGTTCACGTTGTTGAAGCTCAGTGATATCCGTCAGCTTCTCAACCTTCTTCTCTAAGATGCGCATCTTCTCCTTCTGAGCAATTTCAGCTCTGCGCATAGCCTCAGATTTTTCAGAGTGATCTCCCCACGCTTCAGCACATAGCTCCGCAACCAACTCACCTGAGTAAGTGATGGGATTCTTCCTTGAGCTCATGGGAGACGATCTCTGAACTGGCTCAGGTTGTTGGTTGGAAAGTTCATTAGCCTTTGCCTTTGTTGCCTCCTCCCTCAGCTTGGCAACCATTTCTCCTCCTTCCTTTTCCACCACCGCTAGCCTAGCTGACTTCCTCACCCTTAAGATATTCCCTTCAGGATTGGCTTCAGGGTCAGCTAGAACGGTCTCACCTTGATTGACTGCCTCCGATGCCTCAGGGCGGGATCTTTTCTTCTTCTTTTCCCCCTTTTTGGCATCATCATTGGCCTCGGATGGGAATGCGTCAGATCCACTGTTGATTACGAAGGAGGCTAGAGAATGGACATCGTTAATTCCCTCCTTCAATAATTCAACTCCCATCGAAATTCCAGTGCCTGCTTACGAAACCGAACTGATAGCAGCATTGACTTTCTTCTCAAAGACCTCCATAGAGAGTTGGAGACTTTGTTCAGCCTTGGTGATCCTTTCCTCCACCTTCAAGGACTCACTGCTGACTCTGCTGGCCTCAGTTAGTATCTTTGCAGACTCGTCAGTGGCCTTTGCCAAAATGTCTGCCACTGACTGAGAGGTGCGATCCATCCTCCCTGACTCCAGCTCCAGTTTGGACACTGAGTCCTTCAGGGCCTGAGTGACAATAGCTCCAGTCTGAACTGCAAGCCTGTCCACTGCCTGATTCATCTTCTCGTCCCTGATCGCATCCTTCTCTTCAAGCTCCTTGAGAGTGTTCCTAAGCATCTTCTTGGTGCGCTTCCTCTCATTCCTCACTGACTTGGCCGTGTCAGTCATCGTTTTCTTTAACAAAATCAGCTCCCTGTTAGCAAGGGTGTTGTAAGCTGACTTTGTCCACCTGATATGCTTTGCCAGGGCCTTGGAGTCTTCTTCCTTCTCAGCTCGTAGCCTCATTACCTCCTCCCAAAGTTCAGCTAGATTTTCTGAGGTTTTCTCCTGCTTGACCTCCACTATGCTGGTGAATTCAGCACGTCCGACCCCGGTTATGATCACATCCTCATCATCAACGGCCGCCTCAGTGATTGACTGTTTTCCCTTGTCAGCCCCTGCAGCATCAGTCCCTTCTTCAAGGTGCACTGAAGGCAGTTGTGAAGTAGTCATAGCCGCCTCCTCAGGCTCAGCTAAGCTAACTTGAACCTTGGGAGCAAGTCCCTCGGAACTGAGAGTCTCCTTGAATGCCTCAACATCTTCCTCTCTTGTCTCAGGGCAGGGAATCCCTTTATCGACAGATGTCTCATCGGCAGCTGAGATGTTCACAACATCCTCAGCCACTGGTCCACCTTTGGCACCAGTGTTCTTATCACCTTCCCCCTGAGCCTGAGGCTCAGAGTTCATCTCACCAATTTCCTGTGCAGTCTCCTCCACTGCCTTCTCCAGGTCTCCACCCTGAGCTCCTTCATCATCCTCATCCTCCTTCTCGTCACCTGACAGGATGTCAGCCTTGCTCTTGGACATCAATTCAGCCACTAACTGCTTCAGGTTATCGAAGTTCAGAAGTTGAAGCCAGCTAGTCAGTCCAAAGAAGGAGCAAATCTTGGCCTCTTCAGTCTCCCAATGCTCCCAGCCACGAGCATCCACCAGCATATGTTGCTCTTGCATGTTTGATTGTTTGAAGTCCAACCAAACCTTGAGCTCAATTACATACGCCAGCAGCTCAGTGTACTTGTATAGCCCAGGCCAGCACTTCCCTGCCCATTCTGTGGCGTTCCCCCTGAGAGTGTTCTCCAGTATCCCTCCTGCCATGTGTCCATCCAGTTCCTCCTCCTCCAATTCAAGGAATTCATCCTCTTCAGTTGGAATGTTGGGGCAGTCCTTGGGATTGGGGTATGAGGGAAAGTCTGAGGGGTTTGGAATATTTGGCTCGGCTGACTGGTCAGGCTCATTTATGTGTGAGGTTGCAGGCGCTGACTCAGTAGAATGACTTGGCTCTGAGGTTTGGGGTAGTTGGGGAGTCTGAGGTGTAGGGGTAGGGATGGAAGGTGTTTGGGTTTCAGGGTGTGGGGGTGTTAGAGTGGGTGTTGTCTCAGGCTGCAGCGACTCAGCCGTCTCGACAGTCTTTCTTACTTCCTCCAAGTCAGATGCTCCAGGAGAGCTTGACTTCTCCCTCTCACTCACTTCAGGAAGTTTCTTAGCAGGGGATTTCTTTATTCCCTTCCTAAGTCTCTTTAGGGGCCTCTCTCCCTGAGCACCCTCCTTTCTGACGTCATCGTCAGTTCCCTCAGCCTCAGACCCAGCCTTCTTGGGATCAAACTCAGTCCCTGACTTCGTGCTCTTCCCTGCTAGCACGACCCTTACATTCTTCCTCTTCTCAGCCATCTCCTCCTCAGGCTGCTCCACCTTCTCAGCAGCAACCTCCTCATCATCCTTACTCCTCTCAAGGAGGTCATCTACTCGTTCAATGAGACTGGTTGCCACCCTCTTGGCCTTACCAGCTGGCTTTTTGGCCTGACCCTTTGCTTTCGCATTGGGATCAGTCAGCCCTAGCACTGAATAAGTATCACTCAGTGAGGAAAACATTACCTTCTTCGAAGAGAGACTATCCTCGAAGTCGAAGGTATACCCATGGCAAGCATGAGCAATCAGGATGGACATCCTTGTGCCGAAAGGCAAGATGGCACTGATGGAAATGTGCTTCTTTTCCTCGTCTCGCGTAAGTTTGTCCAATCCTGCCTGATGGAGTTGATCGAGGAAGAGTTGCTCCCAGTTCGCTTCTACTCCATCGACGATAGCTCCCATGAGTCTCAGCTTGGGCAGACTCAATTGCTCGTGAGAGCCAGTTGCGCCCATCACCATCTTGGATACCAAGTCCACCAGAGCTCTATACTCAGGCTTTAACGTACTCTTGTTCTGTCGAGCCCTGAACTCCGATGACCCTGACTTGGTCCATTTCCCAAGAAACTCTCCCTCTGAGTTCTCCTTGTAGGTTCTTGGGTTGATGCCTGAGAAAGGCAGCTTGAAGACTTCCCTCACCGCCTGCCTGAAGTTGATAGTGACCACCTCTGTGTTGTAAAGAGGTTCGCCATCGCCGTCCTTCTCTCCCGTCGGCTTCAGCGCAGTCACCTTTGTGAAAACTTCTCCCTTCCGCAAGAACATATTCAAATATGCTTCCACAACTGTTCTTGGGAGCACGGAAATGGGTCGGGTGGTGAAGTATGTTTCCAACCCGGCATCGGAAATCCATTTAAATACGGGTTTGATTTCCTCAACCGTAAGACAGATACCTTCCATGGAGATGACTTGCTCCATGTGTACCAGTTTCTTCTCGACAACATCGATGATCGTGTCGGTTGTCCAGTTGGAATCTAGGAATGCCATTGTTTTGAGAGGAAGAGATTTTTCGAAAGAGTTTAACTGTGTTTGAACAAGAGAAAACTCAGTGTGCAGATTGTGCGTTGTGTTTGCGTAAAAACCTCAAATGGCACTTTTGATTGATAAGACTAAGTTAGTTACTCAAACGTGGGGTTGAGATTGATCCCTGAATTCAAAAGGTTTTGAAATGAGGGGCCAGGATTAATCTCAGCTTCAATTAAACCCCATGTCAGTCATATTCCGTATAAAACGGACACGTATATGAAAAGTAACTGGCATTAAATGCTCCGTGCGCGTGGGTTTTAAATATGAAAAGGCGCGCTTTTAATGAAAACGGAATGCATTTAATAAAGATTTTCAGGACGAAGGACTCAGGGAGACGCTTGAAATTCACAAGGGTCGGGTTAGAACTCATACCTGTCAGGGAGACATTGTAGCACCCTGATACCTCGCTGAGTCGAGTCTAGCCTGAGTTCCCCCTAGAACCCTACGCTGACTGCTCTCCCGGATCTAAGAGTCCTAACTCCACTGACAGTTTCATAAACCTTGCTTCAGCCAGAGGCTTAGTCAAGATGTCAGCTCTTTGCCTATCAGTGTGAATCTTCTCCATCCTAATATCTTTCTTCTCCACATGATCTCGAATGAAGTGGTGTCTAATATCCACATGCTTGCACCTTGTGTGAAGCACTGGGTTCTGAGTAATTGCTATAGCACTATTGTTGTCACAATAGATTGGAACCTGATTAGCAAACACTTGGTAGTCCCTCAACTGTTGCCTCAACCATAAAATCTGAGCACAACAACTACCTGCAGCCATATACTCAGCCTCAGTTGTGGATGTCGCCACTGAATTCTGCTTCTTACTAAACCACGAGATCAACTTACTTCCCAAAAACTGACATGTCCCTGAGGTTGATTTCCTATCAATCCTACAACCTCCATAATCTGCATCTGAATAACCTGTCAGTTCGAAGTTGTCATCTGAAGGATACCATAGTCCCATATTGACTGTTCTTTTCAAATACTTAAGTATTCTCTTAGCAGCCTCCAAATGACTTCTCTTGGGATCAGACTGATACCTAGCACACACACCAACTGCAAACGTAATGTCAGGCCTACTTGCAGTCAGGTACAATAAAGAACCTATCAGCCCACGATACTCAGTCTGATTTACTGAAGTCCATTCAGTGTCAGGATCCATCTTCCAATTTGTGTTCATAGGGATCCTTGCTGGATTGCTGTTCTGAACACCAAACTTATGAATCAAGTCTCTTGTATACTTGGTCTGATTAATGAATATACCTTGATCAGTCTGTTTGACCTGCAATCCTAAGAAGAAGTTCATCTCTCCCATCATAGACATCTCAAATTTACCAGTCATCAACTTAGAGAATTTCTCACAGAGCTGATGATTTGGTGATCCAAATATTATGTCATCCACATAAATCTGGACCAGGAGAATGTCATCACCTTCAGTGATCCTGAACAAGGTTCTATCCACAGTTCCTTTCTTGAACCCATGGTCTATCAGGAATTGAGAGAGGGTATCATACCAAGCTCTTGGTGCTTGCTTAAGTCCATATAGTGCTTTCTTCAAATGGTATACTCTATCTCCAACCTCAAACCCGGGAGGTTGTTCAACATATACCTCTTCATTGAGTACACCATTCAGGAAGGCACTCTTGACATCCATTTGATACACCTTGAACTTCTTGTATGTTGCATATGCAAGGAACAACCTGATAGCTTCCAACCTAGCCACTGGAGCAAAAGTCTCATCATAGTCTATTCCTTCAGACTGACAATACCCTTTTGCAACCAGTCTAGCCTTGTTCCTTACCACAACATCATTCTCATCCTTCTTGTTCTTAAAGACCCACTTGGTACCAATCACACCTTGATGCCTAGGTCTATCCACCAGTTCCCAAACCTGATTCCTTGTGAACTGATTCAACTCCTCTTGCATGGCAATGATCCAGTTCGAGTCAGTGAGAGCTTCTTCAATGTTCTAAGGCTCTTGCTCAGAGAGAAAGCAATAGAACAATGCACTCTCACCATGGAACCGTCTGGTCCTGACTCCCTCAGTTGGATCACCAATGATTTGATCAATGGGATGATCTTCTAACCATGTTCTCTTGCCAGGAGTTGTTCCTGAAGTACCTGCAATGTTAGTGCCTACAGGCTCATAAAATTCAGGAAATTGAACAGAAGGGGATGATCCTGAGTCTATGCCAAAGGGATTAATAAGTTCAATGTCAGGAACATTGATTCCCCCTTGATGAGGTGACTCAGGAACCGTCTCAGCTGCAACAGCATCTTCATAGATGGTGCTTACCTCAGGTTGAGCCTGTTCCTCGGTCTGAGGCTCAACAATCCCTGATGTGCTAGGCTTAGGAGTGGCACCTGATTCATCATCCTGATCGTCATCATCATCCCATCTCGGAATTGGCAGAGTCTTGATCTTGGGATCAGGTTGATTCTTCAAGCTCAGCCTTGTCAGGATTCAACACTTTTGCCCTAGACTCATTAGCAGATTCATCAAAGACAACATGTGGTGATTCTTCCACAACAAGGGTCCTGCAATTGTAAACCCTGAAGGCTTTACTAACTTCAGAATATCCTAAGAATATTCCTTCATCAGATTTGCTATCAAAGGCTTTCAGCTGGGTCTTCCCATTGTTGAGGATGAAGCACTTACAACCAAATACATGGAAATAAGAAATACGAGGTTTCCTTTTGTTCCATGTCTCATATGGGGTCTGTGCATGTTGCTTGTTCAACATGGATCTGTTCTGAGTGTAGCATGCAGTGTTGATTGCCTCAGCCCAGAATTTCTTGGGCAATCCTGACTCAGCCAGCATGGTTCTTGCAGCCTCCTTCAGTGTCCTGTTCCTTCTTTCAGTGACACCATTCTGTTGTGGGGTTCTAGCTGCAGAAGTCTCATGAGCTATACCAAGTTCATTACAGAAGTCAGAAATATATGAATTTATAAATCCAGTGCCCTTGTCAGATCTGATCTTAGTAATGGACTGATTCTTCTCATTGCTGAGTCTCCTGAGCAACTCTGGAAGCTTCACCTGTGTTTCCTTCTTTCTTAACAAGAAAATAACCCAAGTATATCTAGAATAATCATCAATAACCACAAGGGTATACTTTCTACCATTCATACTCACAGGTGTTATGGGACCACACAAATCCATGTGCAAGAGCTGAAGTATCCTGTCAGTGGAATAAGAGGCTTTCTCTTTGAATGACGCTCTGACCTGCTTCCCTTCCTGACAAGCTTTGCACACGTGATCTTTGCTAAAAACTTCATTAGGTAGACCATCAACAAGTGACTGTCTAGAAATTTTGTTAAGAATCTTGAAGTTCAGGTGGCTTAATCTTTTATGCCATAACCAACTGAGCTCTAGAGAGCTTTTAGCAACAAAACAGGTATTAGGAGTAGTGCTGCTCCAATCAGCGAGATAAACGTTACCTTTCCTTATACCTGATAGAAGCACCTGTGTTGATTTGTCCTTGACTGAACATGTATTCGATGAGAACTCAACACTGAACCCTTTGTCACAGAATTGACTTACTGACAGCAGGTTGTGCTTCAGTCCTTCCACAAAGGACACATTTTCCACTCTGACTGTACCTATAATTAGAACACCAAAACCTTTAGTAACACCTTTTGAGTTATCACCAAAGGTTACCTGTGGACCATCTTTAGCTTGATACTCTTGGAGAAGACTCTTCATTCCAGTCATGTGCCTTGAGCAACCACTGTCTAGGTACCAAACAGCTTTTATTGAGTCTCCTCTCCTCTTGTTGTGATCCACAACCGCCTGCGACCAAATCAGGCTTTAGGTACCCATTGGGTGTTGGGTCCTATTGTGTCAGCTGTACCCTTCGGGATCCAGACTTGCTTCACAACCCTGATTGCCTCAGAGTGGTAAATCTGTCTCCCTGAAACATCGACATACACAACTTTCTTCTTCTTTGCCTTAGAGGAAGATGGTGTATGAGTGTTAGACTTAGGCTTCGCAGGAGCCTGAGTGGGTGCCTTTTGGGCTGGCTTCCTGTTCTTCCTAGGTCTGGGTGCAGCAGGTCTTGGGCCTTGTTCTTGATAAGGACCCTGATTTCTATTTCTCCTAGGTAAGTGAGGAAATGGAAAACAGTTAAAGGCCTCAGGATGCCAAAACCACGGGGGTGTCATCATATTTGGCCTTCCCTGTTGGTATTGCCAAGCATGATGGTACCCTCGCTGACCAGTCTGAGGGCTCTTGGCCTGAGTCTTCCTCTGCTTTCGCTGAGGTTTTCCCTGGCCTGAGCTCTCAGGGGCTTCCGTAGGTTGCTTTGCCTTTCCCTTGGGTTTTGGCTTAGCTACCTTAGGAGCAACCCTGACTGTGTCAACGGTTTCCTTACCCTTATCAGTTTGACGGGTCTGGAGCACAACCTTAGGTGCACTCTGGCCTGTCTGAACAAATACCCTCTCAGTGTTGCTCCCTGAAGCAACATGAGACTGACCTTGTGAGGATTTCTCAGGAACATATCCAAGTCCCTTTTTCTTGTTCCCAAGTATCTGGTTGCTATTTATTTCCTCTCTAGCCACTGAGGATTTATTCATTGCTGCAACTTTTTTCTTGAGAGAGTCCTCACTCTTTTTAAGGATTTCATGTCTGGTAAAGAGGTCATCAAACTTACTCTTAAGTACTTTCAGTTCTTCCTTCCTGACCAGCTCTTCCTCAGCCAGTTCCTTCAGAATCTTCTCTCTTGGAAGACGCTCAGCATTGATTAAATCAATCTCCTGAGTTAGTCTCACAATTTGAGCTGATTCTTTAAGATCAGACTGAGTAAGTTGTTCATTCAGGTTTTGAACTTCAGTACTCAATTTCTTGTTCTCCTCTACCAAGAAGACATTAGTTTCCTGCAGTCTGGCGAAATCAACCATCAATTGATCAAGACAGATCTGAAGGTTCATTTCTCTAACTGACTCTGAGCTAAGCTCAGGATTTTGACCAGTGTAAGAAGCACAAACAGAATTTGATGTTACCTCAGGCTCATCCCTAGCCATCAGACAGACATCATCGTACTCGTCATCTGAGAAGAGTTCAGGTGACCTTTCAGCAGGACTATTCAGAATCTGTTGCATCTTCAGCGACCATCGCTCTCCGATCGGCAGATCTTAGATCCCTAGTGGCTCTCCTTTCCTCTCTCTCCCTTGCACTCAGCTCCGGGCAGTCGTACTGATAGTGACCAATCTTGTTACAGTTGTAACATGCTACCTGCTCACTTACTCTTTCTCTTCTTGGTTCAGGGTTCCTCCTTGAGTCAGGTTCCCTGGTTCTTGGTGAGCTTTCAGTCTTGGTTGGATATCTATCATCGCGAGTACGTCTCTGTTCGTCTCTTCTTTCAGGTTTTGGTTCAGAATATCTCCTTTCATCACCACGTTCTCTCTTCTGATCAGTGTTCCTTCGCTCCTTATATCTCCTCGAGCTTTGGTGGGTTCCTTCAGGTTTCCTGTCACGTGAGTCCTGATAAAACTTTTTATAACGACCAAACTTGGAATTGAGCTTGTCGAATCGTCTGGCCATCAGGCTGTACTCCTCAGCGAGTTCTTCCCTGCTCATCTCCATCAGTGACTTTGATGAAGAATTTGATGAGGGCTCAACAGGTTCAGACCTGGCCTTGAACGCCACACTTTTCTCAGGAGTTTTCTCCTTCACTTCCTCTTCTGACTGTACTTTCTTCTTTCTTTTGTTAAGGTCGAATTCAAGCGCTTTGAGCTCTGAAAAAAGTAAAGCAGAAGTTATGTTACTCATATCCTGAGTGTTCTTAAGCATAATTACACTATTGTCCCATCTCTCAGGAAGGGCATTCAGGATCTTTGAAGCAACATCTCTCCTTGGGACATCCTTGTCCAGCATCACCAACTCATTCATCAACTTGATGAATCTAGACTCCATTTGATCTATGCTCTCGTCAGGCAGCATCTCGAACGCCTCGAATTTCTGAATGGCAATGTTTCTCTTGTTCTCCTAGATCTTTTCAGATCCCTCACACATCCTTGTCAGCTCATCCCAGACCTCATTTGCCGTCTTTAAGTTCATCAGCCTGGCTGACTCCTCGAAGGGCACCGTGTGCAAGATGATGTTTCTGGCGACGTTGTCAAGTCCAACCATCTTGATTTCATCATTGGTCATGTCTTTGCTTTCTTTAGAAACCTGCACGCCAATCGCAAGATCCTCATATCCCAGTCCTCTGACGTTAGGAATAGTGATCTTGATCGGTCCCTCCCTGAGTACACGCGGCATTTGGTCATGGATGGCATCTAGATGTGCTTCTAATCTGAACTTCCAATAGACAAAGTTAGACACAGAGAATTCAGGTAACGAAGCTTCAAGTCTCCTCGAAGTCATGATGATGCAAGTTTTATGAAAAGCAAACTCAGATCTGTTCAGTGACCACCAACAGTTTCTCCTCTGAAATTATTAGTATTCAAAGTCAGTGGTCTTTCGAACCACTGCTCTGATACCACTTGTTGGTCCCGGTACAAGACTGAGGAATACGTGTATGGGGGGGGAGGGAATACACGTATACCAATTTTTTCTATCTTAAAACTGACTGAGTCCCCTTTACTCAGAGTGGTAAAGAACTAGGAGCTGATAATATACCTACTGACTACACTTGGTGCGGGTCAGTTGGCTAACTATCAGTTCAAGTTCAGTGCGGAAATGTTTGAGCCCTGAAAGTTTAAAGTCTTGTTTAGTTTTCTTTCTGAAAAACTTGTTTTACTCAAATCTGAAGAGTGTTTAGTAGGGCAGTGCTCTTTTGAAGATCAGCCTGATTGATTCAGGCCTGATAAACTTGAATGCAATGAATGAACAAGTAATATAGCAAGTATGCACAATATCAAAGCAGTAAGAACACAAGGAGTTTAACGTGGTTCAGAGTCTCAAGCTCCTACGTCCACGGCCTGACTTAACAGGAAATCCACTCAAGGGATTCTTGTTTTTAACGTGCCAAGGTGCACCAAAACCAGCTAACCTCACTGATCTATACAACTCCACTTACTAACACTCTAACTGACTTACTCCCAACAAGCCTAACTTAGGGTTTTGCTTTCAGTTTGGATTCCAACTAGGTTGAGATTATCCTTACAAGGCAAAGCTATGCTAAGGATTGGATAATCTTTCTAAGCTTAAGATAATTCTAATTAGCTCTTGGAATACAGAATAACTCTCAATTGCTGAGAAACACTTGGGAAATTTAGAAGGTTTCGATTGCTTCTCTTAATGGTTGAATGCTTTTGAATGCTCGAGAGTTTGAGTAATTTCTGGCTTGGAAATTTCCGTAACCTTGAATGGGTTCAAGGCCTTCTGTATTTATAGGTGATTTGAATAACTATCCGTTGGAGAGATAGCCTTCTAGTCATCTATGTAGAGTGGCTTCAAACGGACATATCTTCATGCAGCAGTCGTCCTTGCATGGATTTGGTATTTGTATTAAATGCCCATTAAATGCTTGCCCGTTGAATATGCAGTCTGAATTCAGTCTTCATGTCAGGTTCCGTACGTGCGTGTCCTTCTCGGATTGGTCCACGTCATCAGGTTGGTGAGAATGTCAGAACTTATTCCTGAGCTTCAGGCTTGTCTTATTAAGTTCATTTTGTCTTGAGCTCACCAGTCTTGTCCTGGTGCTGAAATTCCTTTTGCATTGCTTGGCTCTACTCCAAGTCTTCCCATTAACTCAGTAACATCCTGTTCCCTTTAGGACTGAGTTAGTAATGACCTCAGGGTCATACTCTTCATCACTGACACTTACTCAGCCAGCTTAGAAGACTGCCATAAGTTCAGGATGGTGCTCTTCGTCTTCAGGCTCTGAGTCTTGATTGTCTCTAGTGAGTTCTCCTCTCACTGAGTACATGTGAAGTGTAAAATGACTAAGTACTAATCCTAACCAAGACTAGCCTGACAAAGACAGATTAAGGCAATCATCTTTTCAGGGGCTTTGGGATCTTAATCAAAACTGACAATGTCCCAACAGTCATCTGAAACAAACCCACCTGAAACCCAAACCTCAACTCACCTGGAATCTATTCCAGAAGAACCCACCGATATCAGATCCCCTACCCCTTCCCTTCCTTCAGACGATGAAGAAGAGTACTCATTCTTAGACACCCTTAAGGATGAGGTTGCTTACTCTTTGGAGTCTAAATACCCTGAACTTGACAACTTCCCCACACTCAAGGCTATATTCTTGAGGCTGTGACTCATTGTCCAGTTCAAGGATAGAAGACTTGGTGAAATTCTTCTAGCCGTAAGAGGCAGCAATGCAGAGGAGTGGAAGAAGGAGGAAGCTGAAGTACTGAACTTTGCTGGGATGCACAAGACCAGACTTCTCTGTAATGAGAAGGTCTTTGAAAGTTTGGTCTTGGAGAAAATTGCTGAGGCCAAGAAGGGAGATGAGGTTAAAAGAGCTGATGTTGGTGAGCAAGAGAAGTCAGCTGAGGTGATAGCTGAAGGAGAGGAGGAGAAAGAGGAAAATGTACAAGGAGGAGGGACCTCACCAAGGCAAGGTGATGGTGAGGTGGCCAAGGATGTATCCAAGGCAAAGGATACTGAGGCTCAAAATTTGCCACAGGAGAGTCCAGTAGAGGTGTCTACTGAGATTCTCCCACAACAGCCCTCAGTGGTGGCTTTAGAGTCAACCGAGGTGTCTGGAATCGAAGGAGTTGAAAAAGAAAAAGAAAAAGCTGAGGGTGGTGAGAAAGATGTGGAAATCACTGAAGTTGTGAGTGGTCAAATAAAAGCAATCATCCCTGTAAAGGGTGAATTGGCTGAGAAAATCATAGTTGAAAAGAGGGGTGAAGAGAAAAGTAAGATGAGTGAGGAGGAGGGAGTTCCAATGGAGTTAGAAATTACAGGTGACTTAGGTGGTGAGACTGAGGGAGGAAGATCTAACACTATCTTAAATGCAGGTACTCAAACTGATGAGATCCCTCCAGTCCAGGTCAACCTAACTCCCCTGAAGGATGCAATGCTTATACTCCAAGATGAAAGGCTTCCTTCTCTTGAAACTCAACTGAGAGATGTTCAAGAAGTTGTCCAAGAGGAGGTAGACGAAATGGTCATACTCTCAGACCATGTTGATGAATTGATGGAGTCAACAACTACTTCACTTCAAAATCTGACCCTGAGGGTGCAAGACTCAACTCAGATGGTGTCTGACCTAGTTGAAGGCAACTGTGTTCTCATGCTAGAAGGTCTGAAGAACCTGGAGAAGAAGGAGGAAGAAGCCAGAACTCAATTCCTGAAGGAATCAGTAGAGAACGTGTCCATCAATCTAAAGTCTTCTGTTGAAGCTTTCTCAGCCGACCTTATTGGGAAGGTTGAAGGGTTATGGAACCAGAAGATGCAGGAGTTCGAGGCAAAGCACGAAGAACTTGGAGCCAAGCTTGGTGAAGTTCTTAAGAAAGCTGCTGAGGACTTCCCAACTCAGGAAAAGACCAATGTGCTGATTGATGAGAAGCTGGCCCAATTTGTAAAATTTGGTCAAACTGCTGGAGCCGCACCAGAAAGAATGGAAGATGAAGTTGACCACTGCTCGACTGAACTTAAAGCCATCGCTCACGATCAGTTGAAGTTAAACATCACTGTGGCTGAGTGCATGATTAATGCCGGAAAGGGGGAAAGAAGGATATCTTCTAAGGAGCTGAAGGCTGATCCAAGGAACAAAATGCAAATCATCTTTGAGACCCCGGAGTTCGAGAAAGGACAACAAATCAAAAGCACTATCAAGAAAACTGATGCTGAGGCCCAGAAGCTTGCTGAGAAAAAGAAAGGCAAGGAGACTGCATCAGTGGACTACTCAAAGTTCAAAGAAGCTCATCTGAAAGAGAAGGAAGAGAGAGCTGCAAAGAAGGGGGAACCTGCAAAGAGGAAGGCATCTGAAACTCTCTCAGCAGAGGTTGCCAAAAAGACAAGAACCTCAGAGAGGTTGGCAGCTAAGTCCACAACCTCTACTGATGAAGTTGAGGTACTCCCTATTCTAAATCCTGAACCCTTATCTTCTGAACCTCCCAAGTCCGCACCTACAAAAGTCACAGAGCTCGCTGAGCTAATTAAAGAGGCTGGAGGCATGAATGAAAGAACAAGGAAGCTAACAGCCCAGCAGCAGGAGAGGAGAGACAAGGTGGTTGATAAGATAGAGACCATTGCTGAGCTTGCAGAGAGGAAAAGAAAGGAGAGGCTAGCCACATTTGATAAAATTACTTCTAAGAAATTCAGAAGTGGTTATCTAAAGTGGGCTGCCAAACTGAAGAAAGACAAGATCACACCATCTCTGAACAGATTTCCTCACCATGATGCCTGGGTTCCTAAGAAGCTCAATGATGCTTGGGAGACTGCCAAAAGGGATTTCGTTTATTCCTTTTATGTCAGTGGAGAGTTAGGAAGGGACAATGCTCAAGAAGTCTTCAACTCATGGCTGTTTGATGCCTATCCCAAGCTCTATCCCGAGATCAGTGGTGCTTGGAATGATGCCTTCCCTGATCAAGCCCTAAAGGCCCCTGAGCCAATCACCTACTGGCCTCCCCAAGATGCAACTGGTGCTGTTGACAGAGAAAGGATCACTGAAGAGTGGACATCCTTGTGTGAGCACCTTGGACTCAGAGGACATTCGAAGGAGATGATGGAGAGGAAGAATGAGCTGAAGATCAGAGTCTTCAAGCAATATGGACTTGAACCTCTGTTTGAGTCCATCTGAGAAAGTTGTTTTTTTTTTTTTTTTTTTTGCTGGGCATTTGTTTATAAGTCCCAGATTTTCTTTGTTTGAATTTTTGATAGTAGACTTCTTGTAATATGTACTTCATCTTTTTTATCAAGAAATGAACTCTACTGATGTTTTGCCCAAGATAATATCTCATTATCATTTAGGCTTTTGTACTTGAATGTTTTTACTTACAAAATCCTTGAACTTTATGTCATCTGAAGAACCTCATCTAAAAGAAGATATGTAATAAGATAGGTTCCGGCATAATCAAAAAGGGGGAAATTGTTGGGAAAATGTATAAGACTTAGTTTTGATTAGATGCCAAAATGTTCCTCCTAAGTTGTTTGTAAGTAAATTATTCAGTAGAGTTAGAGTTTAAATTAAACAGTTCAAAGTATTAAGAACTGAGTGCAGTTAGTAAAAACTAGAGTGTATTTTTTAGTATGAAGTCTGCTGAAGATGAAGTCCACTGAAGTGAAGTCCGCTGAAGACTAAGTGATCTGAGAAAGAAGTCAAAGTCTTGAAAGTTTTCTAAGTGCATTCTCACTAAGACTAAATCTATCAGGAGAGGACGAAGGTCCACTGATAAAGAACTAACAACGTACATTTAATGCTAAACATATTTAAAGCTGTTAGTTAATCTGGTTGGAACAAGGCAAAATGAATTTCAGTGAAGCTTACAATAAATGAAGGAATAAGAAGGTTCTCTCAGAGGAGTTCCACCTTAAAGCAAGACAAGAATCTGGGCACGCAGACTTAAGGTCCAATGAGAAGATGACACGTCAGTGTACCTTACTGACAGCCGACCTGCCCCAGCCTGACAAGTACCAAAAGTCTTTCACCTAGCAATCTACAGAAAGTTGGTGAACAAGCAGGGTTTTGCAGCCGTTTCTTGACAAGACTTAAAGCTTCAAATAGAGCTGTTTGAACCAATCAGATACAAGAAGACTTACTTGAGATGATTCAAATCCAACGGGAAGATTTTCAAGGAAGCCTATAAATACAGAAGGACGTGCATTGTTACAAGCACGGAAAACTCACAAGATCAAAGCTATCTCTACATTCATAACCATCTAGAAGCACTCGAAATTATCATTGTTTCCCAAGTGTTTCACAGTTGTAGAGAGCCTAACAAACCTTCTGTAACCAAGCTTAAAAGCTATATCCAAATCTTAGAAAGAGATAATCCAATCCTAAGCATTGAGCTAAACTTGTAAGGATTATCTCAAAATAGTTGGAACCAAAACCCTACTCAAAACCCTACTCAGTGTTTAGGTTGAGAGCTAGTGTTAAGTGGTGTTAGTAAGCTGATTGTTGTATCAGTCTGAAAGCTGGTTTGTTTTGGGAACTAGGACCTAGAATTTCCTAGTGACCAATCATCCTAAGAGAGGAAAAGTTGATCAGTGCACCTTGGCACTATAACACAAGGAATTCCAAGTGAAAGGAATTCTCCTATTTGATCAGGCCAGTGGACGTAGGAGATTTATCTCTGAACCACTTTACATCTTGTGTACTTACATTCTGCTATTTCATAAGTGTTTGTTAATCTCAAGTTTATCAAAGTAAAACGAGTTTTCTAAAGGGCTCACTAATCCGCGTCTGAAAGCTAATTAGATAGTAGTTCAACTGAAAGTCTTGAGCTTTCAGTGGAGGTATTATCTCAGTAAGCTTTCACAAGTAACTCTCAGCAGACCTCAAGTCCACTGACGAGCTACGGTCTTAAGTAACTTGATAAGTTTTTATAAGAAGTTTTAATTTGTAATCACAGGTGTATTCCCCCCCCATACACCTGTTTACTCGTTTCGGGACCAACATCATCACTTTTGAAAATATGACTGTGAATGATCTATGAGGATCGCAAGAAAATTTTGAGCACCACAGCAGCTACTCTCGGTTATGATGATAAGAGACTTTGACACTTCAAACAGAACGAGAATTATTTTGTGAAATCTGCTAATCAGTTGACATTAAGGCTAGTATGTGAGAACAATGCAACCCTATAAATGTAATAGAAAAAGTTGTCGAAAGTTCAGGCTCCCCCAAAAATGAAGGCATGTTTCTAGAGATTGTGTAAAGGTTGGATGGTTGTTCGTCCCAAGTAATATCATTGGGGCAATTGGTTTTCTATAGAGTGTCTGATGTGCAAAAACATAGAAACAATATGACACCTTTTAGTGACTTGCAATTTTGCAAAAGAACGTTGAAAATTGGTAAGCTTGTGGGACATGATTGATGCCGCATGATCGATTCCTTCAACTATCGAACAAACTGAACAAAAAGTTACCAAAGCTTAGCAAATTTGGAGAACCCGAAAAGATATGGTGTGGAAGAAGAAAATTTCTATATACCAGTTGTTGTGAGCACTCTAGTGCTGAATTATTTGGATGAGTGGAAGCAAATACATTGTTGGTCTCTAGCGGGGAAGGTCTAGATGAGGGATGAATAGACCTCCAAACTTAATTTTTTTTTTTTAGAAAACTATATAAGAATTTACAGCTTATAAGAACTTAGAAACAAATCTGCAGCTGTAACTTTAAAGAATAAGTTGATAAACTGAAATACTAATAATACTAATAAAGGAGTTAGATTCTCGCACTTTAAGAGTGTATTGAAAATCTAGTATGCAGCGAAAAATAGTGTGTGTGTGTTTATGAAAAAACTCATATTGACTCAAGTGTACAACTGAGTGACTATCAAAGTCTACGTGTTACTATACTTAGTCGATTTTATCAAGTTTTATGCATTTTTTGTAAAGGGATGATGAATGTGACTTGTAAATATGCAAAAGTTAAAGTAATGTAAAGAATGTGAACACAAATTTATAGCGGTACAGAGGTGATGCAATCCTCCTACATGCACTGTTATACACCGTCAGGTGCCAATTCACTAGCAAATATTATAATTTTTGCTTGCAATAAGATATTCACTTAAACAATACAATTCCCCCTAAGATATAGACCTCACTCAGACTAATCTAATTCTAGTGAAAATTATAATGATTCAGATCACAAAATCACTCAGAAATACAACCCACAAAGAAAAACTCAAGGTAGATTAACAATAAAAATGTTGGTGAGGAACAACGACTTCTAAGACTAACTAAAAGATCCTAGCAACCTAGTCCTAAAAATACTAAGACAAATTCTTGCAGACAGAGGTAGTTGAAGGATTGGTTTGTAAGTGTCTTGAGAGCTTTGTGTTGTTGTCCTATGGGGTTAACCTCTTATTTATAGGGGTCTTGGGAGTTCTTATTGACTTGAACGCAAAATACTAGTTTGACTAGTAGTTACCCCACAAGAGTATAGGATCACAGTAGTATGTGCAAGTATAGGGACCAAGTAGTATCGAATCCAAGAGAAAGTGTGTATGCGAATAAATCAGAGGAAATTTGTGTCTCGTAGCTAATATGAATGTAATATTTCGGTAATGTTCCTAAGTATTCTATACTGATTAAATTTTATTAATGAAATTAAACTAAACTAACTTCGGTTGCAAATATGAGATGATGATGCTAGGGATAGGAATTCCTATGTATACTAACGGAGTTGGTACGATAACTAAAATAATCGTGATGTGCAAGTTAAAATCCTAAGTGTACTAGAACTAGGCAATCAACTTCCCTAATCTAACACAAGATTAAAAGACTAAAAGCTCAAAAATTAACCCTAATACTTCGTCCTAGCAACCTACTTCACTAATCCGATAATTAGATTATATGGATTGTGCTTAATTATTAAGATCCTAATTTAACTAAGGTGATGCGGTCGTCTGATTAGGCGTGAAATTTTCATGATTCGTCGTTAGAAATGCCCCAGTTTTGATCGATTTTATTGATTATTTAGAGTCAATTGAGTATTTTTCCTACACATTAATGAACTTGTCTCTTTGATGCTCATAGGTGAATCGAGGGTAAAAAACGGAGTTCGTAGGACTTTGAATCGACTCAAACGGATATCCGGATGAGAAGATACTGAAGAAATACGAAAAGTATTAGTTCAAGCAAGTAAAAGTGTCACTGGAGTACGGAAGCTGAAGGTGCTCGAGTAAACACTACTCAAGCACTCGAGTAGTGCACTCGAGTTGGTAGTGGTCGAGTAGTGACCAGGGGCGGAGCTAGGATTGACTAGTGAGAGGGGCCAAAAAGAACAAGAGTTGATCTTGTACGAACTAGTTTCACTGTAAAACTGACTTACAACTAATATTTTATAGAAAATAATTACTCCCTTCGTCCCAGAACAACTTTTACACTTATTTTAACTGGACGTATCACAATTACTTTAATACTCCCAAAAAGAATATAAAGCACACTCACAAAATTTAATAAAGTACTAATATATATATATATATATATATATATATATATATATATATAAATGAGTAGTTGCATACTATACGTTTGAATTTTTAAAAATAATACTCACACGATAATCAACAATACTCTAGTCTAAACAATAATCAACAATGCCTCAATATTTTTTTAATTATATATTTCTAATTGAAAAAATAAAATTGAATTTAAAATTGAACTTAAAACCCAAGAGTAGGTTTTATATGAAAACGCTTCATAATAAGCTTAACATAAAATAGTTTTAGAGTATCATTAATCTCATCGAGAGTATCATTAAACCTGTCAGGGGTATCATTAGTCTGAGTTCAAGAAAATTATAGTCTGAGTTCAAGAAAATTATAATTTTCTTGAACTCAGACTAATGATACCCCCGATGAGATTAATGATACTCTCGATAAGATTAATGATACTTTAAAATTGGTTCATGATAAATTTATCATGAACTATTTTCATATAATACTTTGCCAAAACTGAAATGCAAATTATGCACCTAGGTGTAGAATTTGTGTATATTAAATATATATAACATTTATTTATATTATATATAGTGTATTATAGTGTATATGATATATTTGGAATATATTTACATAATAGTATATTATATATATATATATTATTAATTATTTATATGTGGTTCAATGTAATGAAAAAGGCAGCAGCCCAATTTGCGGCCCATGCATTATTTTCAGCGATGAAGCTTGAGTGCACTTACATACTCCAACTCACGGCCTATTAGTATACAACCATTTAACTTAATTAAACAAACACACATATATATATATATATATGCAGTTAGTGAAAAAAAATTGGGGGGGGGGGGGGGGGGGGCATGGCCACCCCATGGTTAACATCGCTCCGCCCCTGGTAGTGACTACTCGAGCTAAGGAGCTCGAGTAGTTTTTGCATTTTGGACGATTTCAACACTCGAGCTTGCATTGCTCGAGTACTTTTTACTCGAGCAATACGTGGTTTTCGGCTCATGCAAGCTCAATTCGACCCGTTGCCTATATATACCTATTCCGAGCTCGTTTTTTAGAACCACTTCATACCATATCACTTTGAGAGTTAGTTTACGGAGAGAGAAAGAGGAGAAGAGACGAGCAAGCTTAAATTTCACGTGTAATAGAGGTTTACTTACGAATTCATAGTTTGGTTTTGATTTTTTTGTTTCTTTCCTTTAGTTCTTTGTTCTTGAATACTTGAGACTTTGTTTTATTAATTTAATTTCAGTTCTTAGCATTTATTTCTTTAAAACCTAGTTTATGTTTGATAATTTCTTAGTTAAAATCATTATGTTCATGTCCGTTTCTACTTCGATTGTTTTTGTTACCGTTAAAACCATGTCTAGCTAAAGCCCTTGCATCCTTGGGGAAGGATGACTCGTAGAAGTATGATGTGGGTACGTAATTAGGGTAATTCGTGACGTTTAGTTTTAATTCTCTTAATTAATGAATTCTTAAAATCAATCTTAACTTTACCTTTGAATTTCATTTGAAAAGTGTTCGAGAGAGGACGATCTTATCACTCTTTAACAATTAGTAGACTTAATGAGAGGGTTTAGAAAGGGTTAATTAATCTACCGGTTTATCTAAGGAGGACGACCGCATCACCTTAGTTTAAATTAGGGTCTCGTTAATTAAGCACAATCTATTAACTTGTTAGTGGATCAGTGAAGTCGATTGTTAGGATAAAGTATTAGGGTTTGAATTCTTGAGCTTTCATCTTACAATCTTTTACTTAGGTTATTTCTTGAGCGTCACGGTTATCTTGATTATGTACCTGCTCCGTCAGTATACGTAGGAATTCCTATCCTGAGCATCATCATCTCATATTTGAAAACACACTTTTACGTTCGTAGTTTAATTTTCCTTTTTGCATTAATAGGGTAATTTAGTTTAGAGTATATTTTCTTTTAAAAAACCTAAAACATACACTCATATTAATTACGATGCGTAGATCTTCAGGGATCTGTTCGCATACATCCCTTCCCTTGGGTACGATATACTTGGTCGCTATACTTACTTATACTACAGTGAACTCGTGCTTGCGGGGAAACTACTAGTAGAAAGTTAGTATTTTCGGTTAAAATCATCATCCTCCCTAGATAAACCGGTAGATGATAAACCCCTTAAAAACTGTTTCCTTAAGCCTATACGTTATTAAAGAGTGATGCAGTCGTCTTCTCTCTAACAATTTTGGTACTCAATTCCAAGATAATTCTAGGGTTTATTAGAAATATTCAATAATTAAGAGAATCAAAACTATACATCACGAATTATCCTAATTACGTACCAACGTCCTACTTCTACGAGTTCATTGACTTGAAGCGAATATACTAACTTCTACTAGTCGCTTCCCCGCAAGCGGATGGGTTCACTGTAGTATGAGTAAGTATAATGACCAAGTATTATCGAACCCAAGGGAAAGTGTGTATGCAAATAGATCCCTGAAGATCTACTCGTCGTAGTTAATATGAGTGATATGTTTTTGGATTTTTGAGAAAAATTAATTATAACTAAGATAAACTAATTAAACTAAAGTATCTAAAAAGACGAATTAACTAAGGTTTGTAATGGTGATGCTTAGGATAGGAATCCCTACGTATACTAATGGAGCGGGTACATAATTAAAATAATTGTGACGCGCAAGAAATAACCTAAGTAAAAGAATGCAAGGTGAAAGCTCAAGATTCTAAACCCTAATACTTTACCCTAACACTCGACTTCACTAATCCACTAACAAGTTAATAGATTGTGCTTAATTAATGAGACCCTAATTTAACTAAGGTGATGCGGTCGTCCTCCTTCGCTAAACTGGTAGATGAATTAACCCTTTCTAAACCCTCTAGTTAAGTCTACTCGTTGTTAAAGAGTGATATGGTCGTCCTCTCTCTAACACTTTTCGAACGAAATTCAAAAGTAAAGTTAAGATTAATTTTAAGAATTCATTAACCAAGAGAATTAAAACCTAACGTCACAAGTTACCCTAATTACGTACCCACAACCTACTTCTACGAGTTCATCCTACCCCAAGCATGCAAGGGTTTTAGCTAGACATATGTTTTACGTAAATAATAGAAATTAAATAAGTAACGAACATGAACATGATAATCAAGACGAAGAAGAGACCAAACATAAACGAGGGTTTAACGAAATTAAAAGAATAACTGAAATTAACTCAAGAAAATAAGTCTCAACGTGTTCAAGAACGAAAATATAAAGAAACGAAACCAAAAAGTAAGATCGTAATATGAATTTGTAACGAAAATCTCAAAAACGTAAATGTAAAGCTTGCTTCTCTCCTTCCTCTCAAAAAACGAACTCTAAAAGTCTAAATCTATCAAGTGATGTGTGGTATTCTCAAAAATGAGCTTTGGACGCATATATATAAGCCACGAGCCGAATCGTGAACTCATGGGCCGAAAAATGCCTTTGAAAACGCGAAAAATGGAGTTGCTCGAGCAGGCCTGCTCGAGCGGTCGCGCTCGAGCATATAGCTCGAATGACACAAGTGCTCGAGCGCGAGCTCGAGCGGTGGAAACTTTCTACATAAAATTGGGGCGCTCGAGCAATGTGCTCGAGCGCTAGTGCTCGAGTGGTTTACTCGAATGCTCCCAAATTTTCACCAAGTAGCACTTTTCTTCTTCAACGCTAACACCAATCGTATTCCTTCGATATCTTCTCATCCGGGCATCCGTTTGAGTCGATTCAAAGTCCTACGAACTCCGTTCTTCACCCTCGATTCACCTACAAGCATCAAAGAGACAAATTCATCAATGTATATAAATAATGCTCAATTGACTCCAATTACTCGATAAAATCGGCCAAAATTAGGGTATTTCGAGTGACGAATCATTACAATTTCACGCCTAATCAACCCCCCCAAACTTACCATGTTGTTTGTCCTCAAGCAACGAAAATAACAAGTCAAGTGAAATTGTTAGGAATGAGTCAAAGAATCAAATCATGCAAGCAAATGAACTCGAGCTTCAAAGATCAATCACAAGTAGACTCACTCACCTTCCTTCATCATACTCAAGCAACAATAACAAGAAACACCAAGATCAAACATGGATGAGCACTCTACGATGTGTTTCGCTCCCTCACAAGTGTATATCAATGATAAAGGGACTCACTCAAACAATCAATCACTCAAATTGGCAGCCATAGGCTTGTAAGCGCTTTTAACTCCGACCATACTCTAGAAATCAATGCCGAATAAAAAAGGACTTTTCTCAAGGTTGTAATATAGGCTCTTTGGACAGGTGGGATAACAATATGGGTAAGTGACTCAAGTGAATGGAGAATAGAAAATCAGACTTCGGTACTTCGGGATTAGGAACAGACTACTTCAAACATATTCAATCAACTCACTTTCAATTCCAATTCTCTCAACACTTCAAATTTTTTTCTTTCTCACTCTTTCACTTTTTTTTTCAATCACTTCACTTTTTTTTTCTTTTTCGCACAAACACATGAGCTCATTTTTTTCTTTTGCTCATTCTCAATTTTTTTTCTCTTTTTTCCCACATCTCATAACTTCATCACACCTTCTTCTCATATTCACTCAACAAACAACCTTTTCCTTTCTCAACTCAATTTAATCCCTTCACATTCACACTTTTCCTATTCTTCACTCAAATTGGGACAAAAAGGCTTAGGAATTGGAATAGTGTTCATATGTGCTAGCAAATAAAATAGGCTTTAGGCTCAAAGGGGCTAACAAGGTATTCAATGTCATTGGTAAGGAAATTTTTGGCTAAGTGACTCAATAAAATCAAAGATGGCCTAAGATCCTATTCGGCATATCAAACTAGACACAATCAAGAAGCAAGAGCACACACAAGTTCTAGCATCCTCTAAGGTGACGATCCACTCACAAACGAAGAGATTAATTCGTATATCAAAATCTCATAAGGCTCAAGTCTCTCGGCTTTCACATCCATGCTAGTCCTAGTGAATTCTCACTCTTATCACACAAGTACTCAAAAGAAAAACTCATAAGTATACTAGTTCTCTCTCAAATCCACTCTAACTCAACTACTCACACAAAAGAGTCCCTAAATCAAATCCACAAATCTACTTTACTCATCAAGCATGCTCAAGAATAACAACTAACAAGTAGAAGGGGTCAATAAACACGAAATATACAACAGCGAGTTAAATCAAAATCACCCCGAAGAGCATCTCAAGACACCAAATAACCAAACACACTAAAAGATAAGGGGGTGCTCCGGTGCAATGTAACAAGAAATATAAAAAGAACTCCACCCCCCAAACTTCGACCTTGCGAAGAGGTCTAAGTTTGGGGTTGTGGGTTACCTCAACCAAACAATTCAGTTTCTCTCAAACGTAGCACACTCCCTTGCTTGAGTTCCTCCCTTTCGAGTACTCCATCGAGACAAGCCTACAAAATGAACTCTCAAATACGAGGTTAAAACTTACGACTCAACAACACCCTAATAACATAATAAGAAACTAAAAACAACTAAAAGCAAATAAAAATGGGTTGCCTCCCATTCAACGCTATTTTTAAGGTCCTCATGCCAGACCGAGTTCAAAGGAGCTTATGGGACATCATACTCAAATTTACCTCCCTTACTCTCATAAGAGTGGTGCTTGCATGTCTTTCCTTGATGCCCCTCCACCATGAGCTCTTTTGCTTCCTTCTCATCCCCAAGTGTTATGGGTCTCAACTCCTTCTCACCTTTATCTGGAGGGGTCTTACCAAACAGTTTCTTGAATTTGGACTTTTTCTTCTTAACTCCTCATTTTCCCTCCATCTGGACCACGTCTATCTTTTTCACCTCTTCCTCCTTCAACTTCTTCACTTTATCCCTATCAAATAATCACGATCATAATGCACATTGGTTAAATCATCAAGTGAAGGATTATAAAATTCATGAATATGAGAAAGATTAGAGATAGGAGGTGTGTCTTCAACACGAGGATCAATTGCATCCATGCAATACAAACTCTCATCCTCCTTCGGGTGCTTCATGGCTTCATATAGGGAAATCTTCACTTCTTGATCATCAACTTTCAATGTGATCTTCCCATTTGCCACATCTAGCACCATCCTGGCCGTTGCTAAGAACGGTCTTCCCAAGATCAGGGGCACGTGCTCATCTTCCTCCATCTCTAGGACTACAAAGTCGGCTGAAAAAATGTGATCTTCCACTCTCACGAGGACGTCTTCGACCACACCTTGAGGTCGAATAATAGACCGGTCGGCTAGTTGAAGCGTCATCATTGTGGGTTGAAGTTCAACACCTTCCAACTTCTTGAAAAGCGATAAGGGCATAAGATTTATGCTCGCTCCGAGGTCGCACAACGCTCCCTTCTTGATCCCGTTCCCAATATCACAAAGAATGGTATAGCTCCCGGGATCCTTCAGCTTTGGAGGAAGCGCCTTGTGCACTAATGCACTCACCTCGTGGTTCAACTGCACCAACTTCGGCTCATCCACTCACCGTCTTTTCGCGATCAAGTCCTTAAAAAACTTTGCATAGTTGGGCATCTGTTCCAAAGCATCATAAAAAGGTATTATAATATGCAATTGTTTAAACACATCAAGGAATTTAGCGAATTTCTCATCAAGCTTCTTTTTCATGAAGCGTTGTGGATATGGGACGGGTATCACAGATTTGGGTACCCCTCATTCATCTTTCTCGGTCTCTTTCGCTTTCTCCCTTGCTTCATTTGCCTTCTTCCACTTAGGAACTCTCTCACCCTTCTCAATGCCTTCCTCTTCAAGCTCTTTGCTCGCTTGAGTGCTCTCACCCTCAACCTTTTTCTCAGCTCTCATCTCTTCAATCTCATCTCTATCTTGGGGCGTCTCAGAATCAGCAGGCATCTGAGGACCCTCATAGTTGGTTCCACTTCTTAACTAGATAGCCTTGCAATGCTCTTTCGGGTTCCCCTCCGGCATGGAAGGGTATTTGCCCGGCTCTCTATTCAATGACTTTGCAATCTGGCTCATTTGGAATTCTATGGAAGTGAACCTTCAATTGTTCTCTTGTTGAGTTCTAGTCCACTCAGCGTTCATCTTCTGGAGTTCTTGATCACGTTGATCACCCTTTTTATGCAACTCTTTCACATCGTACTCCAAGGATGACAATCGCTTGCTACCTTCCTCCACCTTCTGAAGGATAGCTCTCAACATCTCCTCGGTTGATGCACCGCCTTCTCCACCAGGAGGTTTAGAACCCGGATCAACACCCGGAGGAACTATAACTCCCGCCTTCGGATTAGCATATGAGAAATTCTCATTCTTTCTCCATGTGTTTTGAGGAGGTTGCTGGCCTCCTTGATAGCTTTGAGTGTTCCTCCACTGATTAGGAGGAGACTGTGGACCTGGTGGTACAAAAGGTTGGCCATAAGAGGGTCTTCCACACTGATTTCCACCTTGGTAGCCATTCTGATTGTAATACAGACCTCCCATGTAATTGGCTACCTCTTGCTGTCCACTTGGCTGGTCTACTCTCTCATTCTCTGCTGCATGCTCTCCAACCAAATTCTTCCCCAACTCGAGGTTGTTAATCTTTTCCATCATGGCCATCAACAGCCTTCTCGTTCCTTCACCCTCTTCAACCTGATGCACTCTCTGGAAGTCTGCATCCACATTCCACGCCCCGGTATTCGTGACAATGTTGTCCACGATCTCTCTACACCTCACTATTCCTTGATTCAGAAATGATCCACTCGCACACGCGTCTAGATGGTCTTGCCCAGCCTTGTTGGCACCACTATAGAAAAATGTCATCACATCCCCCTCATTGTACCCGTGCTGCGGGCATTCTATCAGCATGTTTGAGTATCTCTCCCACGCTTGACGTAGGTCCTCTCCTTGCTTCTGGTGGAAGGAAGAGATCTCAATCCTTGCTTTGATCGTTCTGGATGAAGAGTAGAATCGCTCGAGGAACAGACGCTCGAGCTCGGTCTAAGTGGTAATACCTCCCCGTGGGAGCGTATTATCGTACCACTCTTTAGCTATTCCCGTTAATGAGAATGGGAACAGCCTAAGCCTCTTGGCATCTTCAGACATGCCATTGTAATTGAAAGTGGAGGCTATCATTAGAAAACTCCTCAGATGTGTATGAGGATTCTCCTTCCCGATCACCCCCTTGAACTGGTTCTCTGTAGGCAGCTTTAGAATTCTCGGGGAAATTGAGAAGTTATTTGCCTCAACAGGCGGCAATGCCACTCCATCATAGTACCGTTTTGGTTGCGCTGCAAACCTCCCTCTAATAGCCATATGTTGATCTACGTTCTGAGGAATGTGTTGAGGATTAGCAGCAGGTACGGGTACTTGTTGGGGTGGTGGTTGGTAAACAGGTGGTTGATTGTAAACAGGAGGTGGAGGATACGGGTATGGTGGATAAGGATAAGGTGGGTATGGGTAAGGTGGGTAAGACAAGTTGTTTTGTGGTAAGTTCGGATATGGGTAAGCAGGGTTGTTATGAGGATTTTGGACAATGTTATGAGCTGGGCTATTTTAGTTCTGAGTACCCGGGTTTTGGCTCTGGCTTTCTCCTAACGGATCTTGATTCTTGCTGGTGTTGCCATCAGTGTCGTCAACCCGTTTCAATGCCTGATTGAACTCATTCTCGACATCATCCAACTCATTAGTGATGTCCATCGGTTCTTTCCCTCCTCCGGCAGTATTTATTTTTCTCAAGAAAGCTCGGTTCCTTCTAGCTATCGTCTCAGGGTCCAACGGTATTCTCTCTTCGCTCGTATTGCCTTGTGAGCGTGTTTTCATATACCTGACACACTAGCAGAAGGATCAAAATGCAACTTCCGATTGAATAAAAATAAAAATAAACAGAAAAGAAAATCACTCACTACTAACTACTAAGCTATCGACAAGTCATATTAAAAAAACATACAACGCCATCCCCGACAACGGCGCCATTGACTTGAAGTGAATATACTAACTTCTACTAGTCGCTTCCCCGCAAGCGGACGGGTTCACCGTAGTATGAGTAAGTATAATGACCAAGTATTATCGAACCCAAGGGAAAGTGTGTATGCAAATAGATCCCTGAAGATCTACGCGTCGTAGTTAATATGAGTGATATGTTTTTGGATTTTTGAGAAAAATTAATTATAACTAAGATAAACTAATTAAACTAAAGTATCGAAGAAGACGAATTAACTAAGGTTTGTATTCAAATGAGTGATGGTGATGCTTAGGATAGGAATTCCTACGTATACTAACGGAGCGGGTACATAATCAAAATAACTGTGACGTGCAAGAAATAACCTAAGTAAAAGAATGCAAGGTGAAAGCTCAAGATTCTAAACCCTAATACTTTACTCTAACACTCGACTTCACTAATCCACTAACAAGTTAATAGATTGTGCTTAATTAATGAGACCCTAATTTAACTAAGGTGATGCGGTCGTCCTCCTTCGCTAAACTGGTAGATGAATTAACCCTTTCTAAACCCTCTAGTTAAGTCTACTCGTTGTTAAAGAGTGATACGGTCGTCCTCTCTCTAACACTTTTCGAACGAAATTCAAAAGTAAAGTTAAGATTAATTTTAAGAATTCATTAACCAAGAGAATTAAAATCTAACATCACAAGTTACCCTAATTACGTACCCACAACCTACTTCTACGAGTTCATCCTACCCCAAGCATGCAAGGGTTTTAGCTAGACATAGGTTTTACGTAAATAATAGCAATTAAATAAGTAACGAACATGAACATGATAATCAAGACGAAGAAGAGACCAAACATAAACGAGGGTTTAACGAAATTAAAAGAATAACTGAAATTAACTCAAGAAAATAAGTCTCAACGTGTTCAAGAACGAAAATATAAAGAAACGAAACTAAAAAGTAAGATCGTAATATGAATTCGTAACGAAAACCTCAAAAACGTAAACGTAAAGCTTGCTTATCTCCTTCCTCTCCAAAAACGAACTCTAAAAGTCTAAATCTATCAAGTGATGTGTGGTATTCTAAAAAATGAGCTTTGGATGTGTATATATAAGCCACGGGCCGAATCGTGAACTCATGGGCCGAAAAACGCCTTTGAAAACACGAAAAATGGAGTTGCTCGAGCAGGCCTACTCGAGCGGTCACGCTCGAGCATATAGCTCGAATGACACAAGTGCTCGAGCGCTCGCGCTCGAGCTGCTCGAGTGGTGGAAACTTTCTGCATAAATTGGGGCGCTCGAGAAACACGCTCGAGCGGTGGCGCTCGAGTTGCTCGAGCGCATGAAATTTTCTATATATTTTAGGCGCTCGAGCAACGTGCTTGAGCGCTAGTGCTTGAGTGGTTTACTCGAATGCTCCCAAATTTTCACCAAGTAGCATTTTTCTTCTTCAACGCTAACACCAATCGTATTCCTTCGATATCTTCTCATCCGGGCATCCGTTTGAGTCGATTCAAGTCCTACGAACTCCGTTCTTCGCCCTCGATTCACCTACGAGCATCAAAGAGACAAATTCATCAATGTATAGAAATAATGCTCAATTGACTCCAATTACTCGACAAAATCGGCCAAAATTAGGGTATTTCGAGTGACGAATTATGACTATTTCACGCCTAATCATTCATCCTATCCTAAGCATGCAAGGGTTCTAGCCTAATATGGTGGTTTGAAGAACAAAAACAATAACAAGAGCGATAATCATATGCATAATCAAATTAACGAAAGAAACTAAGACATAAACGAAATATAAAATCAACAAATTCAAGTCTCAAAAGAAATCTTTATAAATATGAAAAACATAGGTTATAAGTCTCAAGTATCAAGAAATCAAGTATAAACGTAAATTCGTTTGAAAGAAATAGTTAAACTACGAATTCGTATGCTGAAAACCTCGATTACACTATAGAAAACCTTGCTCAAACTCTCCAAACTCACTTTCAAGCTCTTCTCCTTCAAAAACTATCTCTAAGTATGTAATGATGTGTAAAAATAAGCTTGGATGGGGTATATATATGCATTGGGCCGAATATGGGCATAAAGGGCCGAAGACCGCTCGACCTATGCTTGCTCAAGCGCCTAGCACTCGATTTGATCTCACTTGAGCGCCCTATCCTTCTAGTGCACAGCCAACGCTCGACCACTCCTTTCTTAAGCGCCTAGCGCTCGAGCTCCGCTCACTCGAGCGGTCCATTCTTCCAGCGTAACAAGGGTGCTCGACCGCTTGCCACTCGAGCGCTAGGCTAACTCGAGCGGCTCTTGACTTCCAGAACACACGAGGCGCTCGACCACCTCTTGCTCGAGCGCCTAGCGTTCGAACTATGCTCCCTCGAGCGGTCTCGTCCTCTAGTGTACATGGGGCGCTCGAGCTAGGAGGCTTGAGTACTTGGTGCTCGACCTCCTAGCACTCGAGTGCTCCTCCTTTTGAGCTAAGTAACATTTTTCTTCGCCGAACTAATGCTTTTCATATTTCTTCAATATCTTCTCATTCGGGAGTCCGTTTGAGTCGATTCAAAGTCCTACAAACTCTATTTTTTGCCTTCTTTCCTATTATGAGCATCAAAGAGACAAATTTATAAGTTTATGAAAATGATACTCAAATAACTCTAAAAAATTATCAAATACACTCAAAATAGGGACGAATCGGGCTACAAAACATAACAATTTCACACCTAATCACTTATCCATTGGAGGGTCTTGGAATTTGAATTTCCTCCTCTCTTTCAGAGCTTTGACTTCAACTAATTAAAACTTCTTATATTGTTCTTCAACCTTCAAAGTAGTACAATTTGTCATTTTTGTGTTAGGTACCAATTTAGTCAACTAAACATTACAAACTATGTGTCTACTGGCTAGGATTAAGCTCTTTTAATCCTCTGACTATTTCCAACGAATGACTTAACCAAAACAAAATAATAATCCTATATTAAATTATGGTTATTACTTAGGTATAAACTTGATATATTTACTCTCCAATTGAGTCCCTGTCAATTTTATACGGCCAAGTGCGAGCCAACTATTAATTTTTGAATTAAAAGGTTTGTAACTGCTTTATTTGTAACTTGCATAAATGTATTTAAATAAACGTTCACACTCAACGTGCACTTAATTGTTTTAAGATGTTGGCTGATGCATGTTTCTATCATGATTTTTTTTAAGTTTTTTTTTCGATAATATCATAATAGCTATGGTGGTTTCCAGGTTTTGATGTTGGTACTTCAATACATCTGACATTAAAGTCAAGATGGTGCACCTATCCAGTTCATTGGATCTCAACCACTGTTTATGATATTTCTTATCTTCCTCACTAGTTTCATTCATAGGTTGGGCTAGATAAAGTTCATCAAGTACAAACTTGTGCTCTTCAGTAGTCAGGACTATCATTTTTTTTATAATCTACATAGTTTTCACCTGGTAGCTTATTATCTTCAAGTATATTAAACAGTGGATTAAATGCAGACATGTTGAACTGAGAATAAAAATATAATTTGTATTAATATTCTATTTAGCACAAATAGTATCACATAATTGGATCACATGTCTATATAAAAAAAAAACTATTAAAAAATTATGATATAAACATGCATCAACCAATATCTTAAAACAATTTAAATAAGTCACGTTGAGTGTGAACATTTACTTAAATCCTTGTAAGCAGGTTACAAAAAAATTAGTATAGAATTGACAGAATTTTTATTGTGGAGTAAATATATCAATTTATACCTAAGTAATAACTACTTACTTAATACAAGATTATTATTTTGTTTTGAGTAAGTCATTCGTTGGGAATGTCATATTACCACTAATAATAATCCATAATTATCCAAAGTAATTTATTCTAGTGAACTTATCTTTAACATATTCTTTAGGGAGAGATGTGTTTGTCAATATGTAGCCAAAGACTTCACAAATAAATCAATTATGGAGGCCAATTAATTACTTTATTATTCTAAACAAATTAATTAAATTTAATACTTAGTAATTTTCACGTAATGCAAAATTAATTAAATTAACTCCATGCATAAAACGAAAAGTAAACAAAAATTGATCAAATCAATTCACTTATCATGGTTTAATTTTCACATTTTTAAAATGAGAACTCGTCGTCTTTAAAAATTCCATGCGGCCCCATCGCTCATCTCGATCAATTTCCGCATGTTCGTAACACGAGAAAATATCACATGTACCCGTCATATGACGTCCAGTAATACGTCTACCTACCACACGATGTTTGGTGCTTGCACGTATCGTACGACGTCATGTGCATGTGGCATGCAACTTCGCATTCACGCACACACTACTAGGCACCGTCGTGTACGCGCCCATCGACAGGTGCCGCGCGTGCTTGCTCTTCGTGCGCACACATGCTCTCTGATCTCACCCATCATCGCCATGCATACGTGTGATTATAGGATGTTCATTGTCGTGCACTTGTCGTACATTTCTGATTTTTTCAACTTGTTATCGATCTTCGTCTTTGATTTGTTACAATTTATTTTACTAAAAAAAAGATCTAATATTTAGATTAGTCTATTACAAAAAATTATTTCAATCTAACCGCAGATTTTTCTCATGGCAAAAATGAATTTGAACGAATCATATTTTAAAAAATACATTCAAACAACATGAATTTAAACATACATTAAATAATCGTGATAATTGGATACCTGTAAAAAAAGATCTAGCAATGCTACTATCCAATTTTAAATTTAATGTAAATAGATTAAAATTTTATTTAAAATTTCGGAGCCCGAAACCGTGGCTATGATACCACTTGTTGGGTAAAATGAAATATGCTCATAGATCTATTCAGGTTGTAATTTAAATATGAATTATCATAAATCTAACTTGTATGAATTCAAAACATTAAATCAATCAAAATCATGTCATTCTTGTATTGAATACGGTAAAACATACATAACTCTAAACATGTGGAACTAAGGGATACTATACTTACCTTTCAAATGAAGAGACACTGTTGAGAAAAATAATTCTTTCAATCCAAACACCTTCTTGAGTATTCCCTAAGCACAAGCTCGTAAATCCGGTGGGGAATTAAATGGACTTTTAAACCCTCAAGGACAAATTTTTTTCTCTCTTTTGTTGCTCTAATTTTCAAAACCTAGCACTTGCATATGCATACTTGGAGATAAAAAATCAATCCCTATTTATAGCTGTAAGAGATGAAAATTATGATGAATTTGGAGCCCAAGAAATTCCTGCAAATGGAAAGATTGATTCCCTCTTGTAGAGGAACTTTTCCACATATATTAATCACCATATATATTTTTCCCATATACTATTTTTCTCTCCAATATTCATCCAACAAAATAATTCTTATATTTTAATCACCTTGGTTAATGAACTTTTATAGGCTGCTCAAGGGACCTTTTGGTGAATTAGGATTGGACCTCCCAATGAGCCTATAAACCAATATTGATTTTAACACATTAATATTAATTCACTCCACTATATAATTAATATTTCAATATCCATTATAACCCATAATACGAAATATGGCTCCCGGTTATTAATTCTCGTGTTTAAAATTCTAATATCCATGAATTAATTTTAAGACACTAAACACTTTAATTGATTAATATATTTTATTTTTTGGGAAATGACAACTCAACATTATTATTATCCAGAAATTAACCCACCGACCATATTTGATATGATAAACTTTATGATCCCACCAAGGAAACATAATCAACTTGTCACTTCAAAACACGATTTTTTGTATTAATTTAATATTTTTCATATAATTAATAATATTGTCCAAAATAAAAAGTTATGAGTCCCATTGACTTTTTACCCATAATATCAAAGCAACATTAATTAACTATATACAATCCTTATTAAGTGAAATCTAATTTTTCTTTCCAAGCCAGTCAAGATAAATTATATCGGTGTAGGTCCAATTCAGCGCATCAAATACACTAGTGTAATCCCTTGTCAAGACAAATCAATCCAAGTCTTACACCTCAACTTTTATCAATGGATTGTTCAAGTTCGTTTAAGTTGTAAATCAGTATACTTATTACAATGAATTGACAATGCGATATTTTGTTATCTATTACACACCACATTGTCTATAATATACAGTATTTGAACGATTTTACAATAAATAAATAATATTCATAGTATTTAGCAAATAGTGATAAATAATTTATTCCCATTAATAAAAGTGCAAAATCAGTTTATATATAAAGTATCACTATAAAAGCATATTTTTCAGTAATATCCATAACATATATATTGAAAACTTACCTGAGTATGGGGTCAAGCTCGACTTTCTCGACCCCAACATCAAAATCACCAATCCCATTGTGGGTGAGGAAAGTGGAGCCGCTCCAGCTGAAGGAGGCGAGCATGCTGCTGGTGGCGGGTAAGTTGGTGAGGGGATGGGCCAGTCGGGCAAGCTATTGAACAAGAAACCTCTTTACTGGTCACTGACCTCATCGAGCATATCCCAATCGACCCCCAAAAAAATATTGGTTCGAGTCTAAATCCCAATGATGACAACTTTGCTCCACCTTAGATTAGGAATAGTTTAGTACTTGCCTTTAAATTTGTATTTGTAGTTGTTCCCTCTTTTATGAGCTTGTTTTGTAACTTTTTGGGCGATCAACTTGTTTATTAATGAGAACTTTAATTGCTTTTATATTTTGTGTACTTTACAGTCTTATTGTTACTATGATATTTATACTAAGTATTTGGACTCTGTTCACGTAAAACCTTGCTTAAAAAACTTTTGGCATGGCTTTTGGATGTACTCGTTTAAGAACGCACAACCTTGTACACTAAGCCTTAGTCTTGAATGGCCTTCGCTATAAGCTTCATAATTAATAATTAACTTTGAACGAACAACCACTCAGTACTTTTCGAGATTAAAAAACAACTCTAAAAATTTACACAAACGCTGCTTGACTATTGCATTTTAGCCGAACAACCATACATACAATAGAAATTCTAACTTAAATTTTTTTGAAAAGATCTTCAATCTTTGTTTATTCGTACTTTGTGCTTCACTGCTCGCCCCCTTTTACTTAATACTTCTTCAAGTGAGCTGCATTCCAGGAATATTGGACTGAGTTGTTATCCATGTCTTCAAGGTCATATGCTCCATTTAAAACCTGCTCGTTACCCTATATGGGCCCTCCCAAGTCGGTCCAAATACTCCTGGAGGTGAAGCTAACACCTTATGCAAAACCATATCTCCAACTTTGAATTTCCGCACCTTTACTTGGGAGTTGTAGTAACGCTCTACTCGCTGCTTATATATAGCATTTCACATTTCCAAAATTAGCCTTCTTTCCTAAAGTAGATCTAACTCAACAACCATAGTAGAGTTGTTCGTTTCTTCACCAAAGTTTGATATTCGAATGATTTGAGTGTTTAACCCAACTGGGATCACAACTTCGGTTTCAAATGCAAGTGCAAATGATGTTTCTCATGTACTTGATCTATATGAGACCATGTATGTCCACAATACCTCAGGGAGTTCTTCTGACCAACTTTCTAGCCTTTTTGTCAAGCGTAGCTTCAATATGTGCTTGATAACTTTATTTATTGCTTCTACTTGCTCGTTAGACTCCGGGTGATAAAGGAGTTGAGTAATGGTTCCTTATTCCCTATTTTCACAAAGCTCCCTCGGCTTCTTTCTATCGAACAGACGACCATTGTCCGTGACTATGGCTTGTGGGACTCCGAACCGGCTAATAATATTTTTTCAAATGAAGTTGGTCATCTTCTCTTGGGTGATTATTACCAATGTCTCAGCTTCAGCCCACTTTGTATAATAATCAACTGTGACCACAACGAAACGAACACTTCCTTTTCCCAAAGGGAAAATGCCAGTCATGTTGATTTCCCATTTTGCGAATAACCATGGGCTGCAAACTGAGACAAGTTCTTGTGGAGGGCTATGAATGTTTGGGGCAAATATATGGCTTATGTGACATATTCGCGCAACAGTGATGGGATCCTGGTGAAGGTGTGGCCAGTAATAGCCGTGCCTGATTATTTTGTACGCCAAAGCTTTCCCCCCAACGTGATTACCACATACCAATGTATGAATCTCCTTTAGCACGCTCACCCTTTTGTCCCTTGGTTAAAAACTTTAAGAGTGGGAGCGAGAATCCATTTTTGTATATTTGTCCGCTCACCAATGTATACCCGACTGCTCGTTTGGTCAATTTGCTAGCCTCTAAGGGGTTACTGGTTGCTCGCCACTATATAAGTATTTGATAAAAGGTGTTTGTCGGTCTTCCTCCCGAACTTCATCTTCCACTTAATTGATCTTATAATCAAAAGTCGATAGGTTGAGAATTCATGTGATGGTAATGTCAGATAATTCTGTAGGGCCTTCGCTGGTTGCTAGGCGAGCAAGAACATCTGCTTGAGTGTTGTTTCCTTTAGGTATTTGCTCAATATATACTTGTTCGAATTCACATTGGACTTGGTTAACGATCAGCCAAGAATCTCCAAATGATTGTAGTTGTCTTACACCCATAGCAAGTGATAGAAGTAAGCCAACGATCAATGTCTCATTTCTCTTTTATGAGTTTGCGCGGAGCTTAGAGCTAATTAAGTCTGGATCTACGTCTTTTCATTTTTTACCCGAATCCAAAATCTAACCCGCGAAAAATTTGGATTTTAACCTGTTTAAAATATATTTTACATATAAAATATTTCACGTGAGAATGCCTCCTAAAATAGTATAAATATTGATTTAGATTTTAAATTGACTCAAAACTTGTATCAACTCTGTTGTTTAATAATTAAAGTATAATAATTCAAATATAGTTGTAAATGAGTCGAGTCGAACACATTGACCTTCAAGTTAGCTTGAAAAATGATCAAGCTTTGATATTCATGTTTGAACTTGTTTGATAATTAATCGAGTCGAGATCAAACTAGCTTTAATCTAGTCGAACATGAGTCGAGCAGTTTGACATTTTTATACACGTTTTATCTTTTTTTTTTAATTATCGAGCTTGAGTTCGAGCCGAATTTTAGACTATTCCAAACGTAAGCTTTTTTAATTTCTACTTCAAACCGAGCTCAAACAAGCTTTTGCCGAACAATAAATCGAATCGAGTATCGAATAGTTTGATATGATTTTCAACCCTAAATTCAAACGTCACATTTAGAACTCCATGTTATATATGAGATGACCAAACAATGTAAAACGTATCGCGCCAATTTTCTTCATTCAATTGATTCAGGTTTGCTTAGGTCACGTCAGGTCGGGTTTTGAGTTCTGTGTTTACCCAATTCGCACAAAAAGTCCCCCTGTGGCAAAACGAACCCTAGTTTCCCATTTCTCTCCCAAATTTTCCTACAAAATTTACCAGAGAATTGCCTCAGAATTGTATTTTGTTAATTTTCTGTTGTAGCTTTCGTCTCTGATATGTGTACAGACTCTATCGAACTGTACTGTTCTACGTATTTATGAGGTATTTTAGGCGTTCATACATGCTGCCACGTGTGTGTAATCTAGGGTTTTTTTTTTGGAACATATAGAGCTGGAGTTCTAATTTTAAATGCAACTGAAATTAGGGTTTGCGACTTGATAATTACCTGCTTGCCAGTTTCTTCTTAGTTGATCTGTGCAAATTGTTAATTTACTATGAATTACAACCATGATTGCTATTTATGCATTAAGAACGATTCTTCTTTTTTGTAATTTTGAATGTGGTGATTTAGTGTCGGAACTTGGTGGCATATATTGGAGAGTAACTGGTCAAGCTGGGGGGTGAGTTGATGCTATGTCTAGACTCTCATTTAGGCCTCGACCCCTTGACATCAACAAGAAGCTTCCCATTGTAAAATCTGTTAAGGACTTTGAGGATGATGACTACCCAACTTCTACTCGTAATTCCCAGATTATCCGTCTGGCAGCCGAAGCTGATAATGAGGTGTGTTATCTGCTATAAAGTTGAAATTTCTAGTAGTTCGATTCATTGGATATTTATCATTCGATTTTATTCTTCTTTAGCTGACTGTACAATTTTCTGTTGAGCAACTCTCTTGTGCATTTGGTGTATGGTGCACTCATTTAACAGTTGAAATGGTTTACACTGAAAAGTTTGGTTTGATTACACTGAAAAGTTTGGTTACATTACACTGAAAAGTTTACACCGAAAATCGATTTTCAGTGTAATCTAATCATACTTTTCAGTGCAATCAGTTTACATTTTTCAGTGTAAACAACCTCAACTGTTGAGTGAGTGCACCGTGCACCAGATGCATATAAGAGTTGCGCTTTTCTGTTGAGTTATGTTCCTCTTTTAGTGGGTGGGTTCAGTGGTTTTCATTTTCCTTGACATTGTGAGGTAGTATTTTCAGAAGGAAATGATTTAGAAGATAAGATATCAGCTTGCTCTGTTTCATCAATTTAACAAATATGACTATGCCATCCTTAAGTCATAAAGTATATTCTGGGTAGTGTTGCAATTTTCTTTGAGTTCTCTTCAACTGTAACTTCAAAATCTATTATGAAGACTCTTTCTATAAAGACAAAGCACCTATAATGAACATCTGGTATACGGAATTTTCAAGTACAACGTATCTGAATGGCATTGTAAGTTACAGCATGCTGCTGCATATGAAAACTGAAAAACAACTGTAGGACTTGAGTGGAGAATTTTCCTCTTCTGGTATCGATACATCTTTATAAAATTAATAACCTAATGAATGTTCTTATGAGGTCAAAGAATTATACTAAAGTAAGGTGTTTTTACTGCCTAGTTGAGTATTCAACTGCATATTAAATATTGTCAAACAATTAAACTGGGTTTGTCCAAAATAAGTCTTATAAATGGATTCACAATGTCACTGCTTTAAATCTAATAGGTGCCACAAGTATCTGCCAAGAAAGTTGCCTCAGAAATACCCATTCCGGAGTTTGTGGTTGTGGATACATATGAAAGGGACTACTCCCCTACATTCAGTCAACCAACATCATATCTGAGAGCGAGGGGAGGTAAGTCAACTACGGGGCTGCTAGTGATTTGACACTTTTTGCTTGACATGCATTACAACATTGTTTACTACTGGCAGCTCGAGCTGAAATTGGGGAGTTTGTTGAGTATGATCTCGATAATGAGGATGAAGATTGGCTTCAAGAGTTCAACAATAAAAGGGAGACCCTTGTAGCTGAAAAGTAATTATCTTTCCTTGTTTTATAATCCTTGTATAGAAAGTATTGTCTTTATTTCAATGCTCTTTCTGCATATGGCTGCCCTACCAATCATTAGTTGAACCCTCCTTGTACTGTTATCTGTTTTTATGGTATGTGGACATATTTCTGCATACTTGTAATGAAAATATTAAATACTTGAATCGGGTATTATACTTTTAACAGTAGCAAGATAAGTTTATTTGAACAGAAAGAAAGCATTCTATTGTATGTGGAATTCATAGGTAAAAAGCAGCTAGAGTTGCTGCACTTTTTATTACTAATTGCATGATGTGAAGGTGTGCTCTTAGCTCTAGCTTTTATTTAGAAGCCTTAGCTTTCATATAAATCCAAATGGGCTTCAGGTAACTTATTTTGGGTCTTTTCCTTCTGAAATCCATCCCACAATTTGGGTTAATTAGCACAATACTGCTTGATATCAATATATCAGATTCAGAGGAAAAGAGAGAGGTTGGAAGGATCAAGTATGTTGGATAAGTCCATAATCGTTAAGGGCGCAAGGGCAAGAGGGGTCCTAGCACCGAGGAGCAAGGTGTGCGCCTTAAGCGTGCCTCCAGTCCTTTTGTTATTTGACATCATTGTATATTCCATTAACATATTTTACATATATTGTCCTACAAAATAAAGTTTAGTACCATATAAAATCACATGACCTAAGTGTGAATTAAAACATTAGAACATAATGTAAACATGTGAAGTTAGACTCCATTAACACAACCATCAAATGTAAATAAGACAGCAATTAGGATTCATTAGTCTAGTTCTCATTCCCATACTCATCAAAGTCCTCCGCATCATCATCAAAATGGGGATCGTCATCATTGTAATCTTTTTCCTCTTCATATTCATCTTCATTTTCATTTCTAAGTCTTAAAAATGAGACTTTCACACTCTTTCCCTTGCCCACTTGCTTGCCTTTACCTTTGGGTGGCTTAGCAGCATCGCAGCGGGATGTAGGCGGTGTGACAGCTGAATGGAGTGCAATGAACTCGGTTTGCTTCTTTCTAAAACCCTAGTTTTATTTCTTGTTGATTAAAAGTAGTTTAATTCTATATTTCTAGCCTAAAGATCTCAAAGAAACGTGTGGGAGCGTTAAAAACATTATTATATTAAAAAAGAAGACTTGGAAACGTCTAAAGTATGCTGTAAAATTGTTTGACCAAGAGGTGCGTCCTTGGTTGCCTCATCCCAGGCTCAACAGGCTCGCACCTACATACATGTGCCTGAGAAAACCCAAAAAAGACGCACAACTTATAGCCTCACGCGCCTTGCGCCTTAAGGGCGTCTTTAACAACTCTGGATAAGGCACTTGATGACATTTCTATTTTACTCATAGTTCCTTAGTTCTTTTATTAACTCTTGCACTTAATGCCTTTGTTATTTGATGCAGATTGGAGGCAATAATTTTTAAGTTGGAGGTTTTAGATCACAGGGCTCGTGAAAGAGCAGGAGTTATTACTCCTACACTTAGTTCACCTATTCCTGTGCTTTTAACATCAGATGCTGCTTTTGAGGTGAATGTTGCAATTACCTTCAGGTTATAGAGTCATTTTAAATCCAAGGAATTTGAAAATGAATGACGATTTATAAATCTATGGATTTCAAATGACATAGTTTTGCTAAGTATTTGAAATTCCTCCAATTTGAACAAGGATTAAAACTAAGTATTTGAAATCCATTGATTTGAATATCTTACCCAAACAAGTGGAGTGAATTTAGATTGTGGATTTAAAATCAATAGCCCAAATCCCTCCATCCAAACACAACCTTAGTGTTTACTAAGTTCTTGTGTTGTCTTTCTGATGCTTTCATTCTATCATGTTGTTTATTATTCCCTTTTTGTTTTGGATTGTAATTAATTCTCTGCTATATGAAAAACTCTGTAAATTTAATATTTTTAGCCGTCGTGACTTCTTTCAATTATCAACTGCAAAATTTGAGCTAATAAAAATTCAAAATGATAGTTGTTCTGGTTTCCAGTCGTCGACTTTTTAGTAAATTTGGAGATCTGTTCATTTTAATTTTGAGATGCTTAATGTTTGTGCTAAAGGCTTGCCCTCACAAAGGATTCCTATTATAAGCTATTCATCAATATTGATCTGGCTGTTGACATGTCCTGTCCTGAGGTGGCATGGATCCCTAAGTTTGGCAAGGATAGAATGAAATGATGGTTATCAAATAGCAAGGACACTTATAAGCTAACGCAATCCTAACCTTGAATCATCGCTTACCTCAAGAGAAATGACTACCAGATTAAGGAAGACTTGTAATACATCACTTGTTATTTCATTAGGCACTATTTTGGTATGAAATAATGATGGTGTTTATGTCCCTGTTTTTTTATGTATTTGAGAGATGATTAGGAAGTTTTGATTTAACTTTTATCTGTCAGTTGTGTTGTGCTTAAATATGATTTTGTTGCTTTTTGTTATTTCCTTTAGTTGGAACGTATTTTGTGTTCCCTGATCCTTTTCATATTCACATGCTAGGCCTTGCAAGCATTTTCTGCCGATTACGGAGTTTTCCAATCAATTTATAATTACTGGAAAGAAAAGGTAAGCATCTCTTATCTGATGTTCTTTAGTCTGTAGTTCTCATTGATAAAGGTACCATTAGGAAAAAAAATTCATGCTTATGGTGCTGTGTTCTTCAGCGATATTCACAACTTTAGCAATTATCAATGTCTCTACTACCTTTTTCTTGTAAATACTGGGCCTGTAGGGAGTCAGTTGTGTACTACAAATGATGATTTATTGTTGAAAAATGTGTTAGACCTCAAGGATTTAAGCCCCCTGGGGGGACTCTTCTTGGACAACAGCAATTTTACCTACAGTTGCAAAACATAATTGTTTCAAAGCTAATACCCGTGGAACGCATATGCTAGAATTTTAAATGAATTGAAACTATTTATAATTCTATTGATGTCGTCATGAATAACTTGTAATGAACATTGGGATGATGAAATTCTATTTTAAAAATCTAGGATGAACTTACTGGGTTTTCTATAGACACACATATGCATCTAAAGTGCTTTTATGGCTCAGTGACTTCTGTTTTTGGAATCTTCCAATTGTATAAATACGGATGTAATGAATCTAAAATACAATAAAACATGTGACCTTTTATGACTTTGGGGATATCAGCTTTGTGGTTGGTTATTTTCAAAAGGGGCTGCTCTTGCAGTTCTCCATGACCTGGGACTTGGAATATATTCATAATCTCTGTGCCCATCTATATTCAGGGGGCACTTGGTTCAAAAACGGGGTAATGTTTAACTTATTTTGAGCCTCATAACCTCATTCAAAGTATAGAAATGTGATTTGATTATCTTTCATCCTCATTAATCCTCACAATTACCCTATGCTCATTCCCATTGAAGAATTTTGAACAATACGTCTCCTTGGCTTATTGACTAGTCCGTGGATATAAGAATATATGAGGATGACTTGATAAAAGGACCCACCAGCATAAAGAAAGTCTATTAAATTGGTGGTTAAACTCATGATTTTGAGTAGACATAACATATGGTATATCACTCGATGAGTTGAAGAATTGCAAATATTGATTTTCCTTCCACGGTCTGTCTAGGATGAACTTAGTGCTTTACATCAAGCTTGCTGGGTCATGGATATTTTTCTTTAAATTAGTACACTATTTTGTTGAGTACGTTCTCACTAACTTCTTGATTTCATCTTTATCTTTGCCAGCGTGAACGATCGCAGAAGCCTGTACTTCGCCGTTTACAGGTTACTCCCTAATCCCTATTCCCCCTTTTTTTTCATTAATTTCTATTACTGCGAAGAAAGTTTGTCTACTTTAGTAGGTTAAAATGAAAAAACTACAGGCAAGAGATTTGTAGCTTCCCTAATAAATAATCAGTGTCACTGGTTTGCATTTCTTAGATTCATTGATTGTTTTCATGTCTCCATATAACAACTAAAGAGAAGTTATATATCAATTTTTTTTCTTTTTGGCCTCTTTCCAGTTATTAGCCGTAGAGGATAGAGTTGCAAAATTTTAGCACTACTAGCTTTTATCTTTGTTCTCTTACCATTTAGCCTTTTGAGTGGCACAGGGTTATATTATAAGACTATGTAGGTTTCGGGTGCTTATAACTTTTATATATTTACTTTACAGCCACCTCCCCCATCTAACGACACCAATCCATATAATGTGTTTAGACCAAGGGAGAAAGCTCACAAGCTTCACACAAGAAGGGTACGCGATACTTGTTTTCAGGTCTTTAAATGGTTTTATAACGTGAAATGAAAACCGTGATTTACATGCCTCGTTTTTTTACTTTTGTTTTCTCTAAACAGATGCAAAGGAGGGAAAACAATGTGCAATCTTTTGAAAAGCTTCGCCAGGTGATCCATGAATATATTCCACCTTCTAAGTCAGCTTTCTTTCATATTAAATTTAATTTTTATTTCTCAGAACTTGAGTAAGAAATAACATTACATTCGTTATTTCATAATTGTTAAGGGCGCAAGGGCTCGCTTAGCGCCTGAGGTGCTGTGTACATTAATGCTGAAACTCACAGAAACATTACCTAAACTTAAATTAAACACATTAGCACATAATATCTCCTAAATTAAACATATAATGAACTAATTAATTGAAGTTCAAAAAGCACATAATATCTCATAATGACACAAATTAAAGGCATAAACTTCGTTAACAAATAGCAAACGCCAAAGGCTAACGAAGGGAAAAAAATCAGCACTAGAACTAGTGCTGCCTTGGATAAGAGGGCAGATATGTTGTGTGGATGAAGGTGAGATATGTATTATTTATGAGCGTTTGATAGTATGCAGTGAAAATCATATAATAATATCAAAGTTGTTTGGTACGTGCGGTATATATTATAATAAAAGATGGTAAAATACTATTTTACCCTTCACTATATTTCATGTAACTGCTGGCTTGGGAAGGACAAAAAACCTAATCAACATATCAAAAAAATCTCAAAATCTCATCAAAATTTTATAAGAATCAATTTACACAATAATTAAGAATCAGTAATCAATTTAAATAAATTAATAATCAATGTATACAGTAATAAAAAATCAGTAATCAATTTATCATAATCAATTACAATAATTAACAATTTCTGCTCCACAGTTTCTTCTGAAACTGAATAATGCTCCAAATCGCATTAGTTGTTTTCATCATGTGCAAGAAGAACGATCCTCAAAATGCATTATGATTTTGAGTGAAGTCATGGCTGTGGTGTATCATTATCCAACAAAGTTATTCTTCGAGAATTTTTTTTGGTACAGCTGCTTGGCCGCGATTTTGCTGGAAAATGGGTTCAATCACCTGCAAGCCCAAACTATACATGTGACTTTGTGTTTGTTGGATTCAACTATTTCACTTCTTTATCAGGGTTCAAAGGCTCTAGTTTCTCATCTTCAGCCACGTTTTGTTGCCTAACTTCAATAACCACAATGTATTTTTGTATCAGCACCCTTCTTGCAACTTTTCCACTCCTTTTTTTATTACTTGAATGACCACATCCATTTTCCCTTTACCTTTTATGGATGAATTTAAGGACTGGTTATGGAGTCTTTATTCATGACTTTCTTAATAAGATTGTTTACTTATTTTGTTATTTTTTCACTTTTCTCAGGTGAGGCGCAACCTCGACCAGACGAAGACCATTCTAGAGGCTCTGATTAAGGTATTGTTGCTCATGGTTCTAATATCTGATATCATTGGCAATAATCATATGGTGGTGGCAAGCATGATTAATGTCCATTCCTTCATCATCTGTTTTGTGTAGAGAGAAGAGAAAAAACGTGCACTTATGGATAGCGAGATCACCCTTCAAAGAATTCAGATGAAGTACAAGGTTTGCACCATCATCTGTCATCTGTGCTCATATCTTTTATTATTTGAAAAGTTGCCTGCCTTTGTACTGTCTCGGGAAAGTTATTAGAGAGGTCGAAATTGGAATAGTAAATGAGGTATAAGAAAATCCAGCCTGCATAGTCAATTTTATTATTTCCCTACCTTTTATAAAAATGGAATAGTTCACTAGATATTAGAAACTTAACCATTGATTGTGCTTGCTCTGTAATAGGTCCTTTGTTTTGGTATTTCTGAAAGATCTATATGCGTTCCAGCTTGAACAAAATTCAGTACTGATGTGCTATATTTTAGTAGTGTTGGATCATAATGAAAAATATTTGCTTAATGGATTTATATTTACTTTTAGACTTCAAAATGTGCCTAATCTCTTTTAACTTGTTGACAACTTAAATTCGGTCCCACTAAGACTAAGATCTTGTTTAAATGAGAAATAAGTTGAAGTAAAGTCAGGAATGATGGATCCTTTTGTGACAAAACAGATCCATTTTTGTAAGTTGAGTTATTACGGGTGGTTGCTATAAAAGATTGGACTATTGACTTATATAAATACTCGAATTCTCAATATAGATGCTTCATAGTTGGTTCTCATCCTTCTGGCCTCAATTGTGATTTGAGATTGCTTTGACTGATATTTCGTAATTATTCATATATTTCAGCATGAAGCTGAGATCCTTGAGGATTCTTTGGCCATACCTGGATTACCGTCCTTTCCCAGCAAGCTTGTGTCAAGCGAAGACGAGTTCTTCGATTCTGATGACGTGGCAAATCCACACAATCATTCTCCTGTTTTCCAGAACCTTCCTTTCACAGAACCAAAGCTGGTGGTTGTTTCTGCTGATAACATTAGGCAAGAGGCTAGAAGGCGTGTTCCTTTTCAACTACGTAAACTGGTAAGAATTTTATCTTTTGTCCCAATATGTGCACCTTTATTTTAACAGTGAGATAAACCAACATAGGAGCTTCACTAGATATTTCTTAGTATAGTGTTTTCCATGTATACACGTTTTTTAGTTGGGCATATTTTGATGGATGGAGTTGCTCAAACTTTGTATAATTGCATAGCGTCATCCATATACTGGTTAGATACAATAACCATTCTTCTGGAACAGCTAATAACCAACCTCTCCCCTCAAGAAAAAAAGAAAAAAAAAAGAAAAGAAAAAGAAAAAGAAAACCTTTTTTCTTATAATTTTCCATGAAATCTCACATTGAAATCATGAGTCTAGCCTATTTTTTTTTTTTTAAACAACAAATAGAACTGATACTGGATTGGAATGGGTTTGGTCACATTCCTGCCCCACTTTCCTTGTCTAGGACCCAACTAGCACCCTTAGAATTATATTTTATTAAATTCTTTTAGATAACATATTCCTTTTTAAAATCATTCCCAAAAAGAATATTAAGATGCACGTCCATTAAAAAAGAATGACTACTAAAAATGACCTCTTCTGATGCTAGTGTCGAAATGGGTTAATTTTAAGTGGAGAATTTAGGCCTAGTGGCCTTCTGAAGATAATTTTTTGTGCAAATGACCTTTGACCATTGTTTACCCCAGAGACAAAGGGCTTTCCAAATAAAAGCCCTCTTAAGTTATTAATTTAGGTAGACCTTTTTTTGCAAATATTTATTAATAAAGCCTGTTTTGACAAGGTTTTAACCCTGTGGATCTAAACCCATCCATAAAGGTTTCTTCCTAAGCACTGCTACTCTGTCCTCTCTCACTGTAACCTTACAAGGGCTTGTGCTTTCTTACTCTCCATTTTCTCATTCTTCGCACTGCCATCCTATCCATCAATGCAGCCTTACAAGGAAATTGATTTGAGATCAAGAAATAAGAAGAAAATTGAGAAAACGAGAGGAACAAAAATATGGAACATTTTACAATATTGTAATTTGTACCTAATTATTTTCAAAACCTTGTATATTCAAATCCTGCAACAGTAAAAAAAGTTACTGAAAGCTATATTTTTCTTTGACATTTTCAATCTTAGTAATGATGGCCTAGAGACTACCACCACTAGTTAAGTTTTTGGCATTAAAAGTGTTTTTCCTCTAATGGCTATTGTTCCTAGAACAATATTGTATGATATAGTTGTTCCTTTCTTTTGCATCTGTTTGTTTTGTCTGTTTTGTCTGTACCCAATCTATGTTTCAGACCTTATTAAGGGGATGGTTGCAAACTCTACTCAGAGTTTAGAAGCATTTTTGAAAAGCTAAAGCTGTGAGAGGACAACTTTTTTAAAAAGTGCTTCTGCCCCCTCTACTCGTGTTAGCAAACACCCCCTAATGCTGTGTTTGGATTGAGGGTTTTGAATTCAGTATATTAAAATGAGTAGTTTTCAGATCCACGCGATTAAAGTGGATTTGAAGTACACCCAATCACTCAATAAATAGTTTAAGATTAGGGTATTGAATTTCAAACACATTCTTCATATCCTCTCATCCAAACAATACCAATGGATTTCAATCCATAATAAAATTCTTCTATTCATACACAACCCAAGTGTATTCTGGTTTGGTTATGTAAGAACAGTTTGGTGAAACACTTAATAAAGATCCTCTATTTTTTTTTTTTTGTAGAATTCCATTAAATTTTTGTATAGCGTTTTATCAACGGGAGGTTTTTCTTGTAATTAGGAAGAGGGGGAGGAGGAATCGATTATCAAGCTATTTATTTTTTATGGACCATTTTATAGTGTAGCTTGAAAATGTTCTATTGTTTGTGCAGGATCCTAATGAGCCAGTTTTGATGTTTACAAAGCCACTTCATCCACATAAATTAGCAGCTGTGGGCATAACACCTCCTTCAGATCTTCCAAATGTAAATGGTGTATCTACTCGTTTGTTTAACTTCCGTGGAAGGTTTGGCCGTGGGGGCCGAATAGTCTTTGATAGATGGAATCCTCTAATGCATACTCCAATTGATTGTGGTGATTCTTTATATCTACCTCCGAGGCCTCGACATGCAGCACATCATTGATCCAGAATGGAGCTTATCTGAAATCAGGAATCAAAAGAATTAAGAGGTGATAATACTTTCTTGGCATGCTGAACGCAAGCGATTGAGATACAAGAAATGAGTTAATATTAATTTACATCTCAAATAGATCATTTTTCTTTTTACTTTACCCATTTTTGTCCTAGGAGGTCCAATTTTAGTCCTAGACGTATGCAATTTTTGGTCAATTTTGAATTTTTTTCGTGAAAAAAATAATACTAAAATTGGACCAAAAAATGACTGAATTGGACACCCTGGAATTGAAATTGATAAGGTAGAAAGTAAAATGATTTTTATTGGATCCACTCTAAATTTCAGGATGTAAATTGATATCAACTCTACATGAAATTACTGGAGCAGGAGACGGATGCAGGTAATTGCAGAAACTATGCATGGGCTATCAGGGATGGACTAGGATTTGATGCTTTAAGATGCTCTGTATGAATGTATTTGTCTGTGCTTGGAGATAAAGTAGGATGTATAGATTTGTAATTCATCTAGAAATAGTCATAGAGTGCCTATAAGCGTTGTGCAATTATATTGGGACGACGCTTCCTTTCGAGCGTCCCTTCCCGTGGGCATCACATTGGGTACAGGTAAAACAAGTAAGTTATTTCTCATAAGAGGAAGGATTTTATAACTTGGTTCACACCCCACCTTCTCTAAAGGTCCATGAGTCTCGAGTATGTTATATGCTTCTGATGTAAAGTGAAATATTTGTTGCGATGGATTGCTGGAATTTAAGGATTTTTTTTTTGGGTTGGCTTGGGGTGAATTAGTAGTAGAATATATATAAAGCCAAAAAACAGGGAAATATCAAATATAAGAGAAAGAGGTAAGTGCACCTGAATTGCACACAAGGGGACTCTTTTAGTGGGGCTTAGTTGTAGGTAACCGCCATTTTGTCAATTGAAACAAAGAATTACTCGCTCAGTCCCATGGATGTTGTAGGTAACCGCCATTTTGCCAACTGAAACTAAGAATTACTCACTCAGTCTTAGGGATTTTTGTATGCTTATTTTATTCGTATGCCTTATAATTATTTCCACATTTGTTTGTTCTATAATTTGCAAATTTATTTTATTAGTACGTCGCATAATTGATTGTACATCTAAAGAAGGAAAGCATTTCATAAATTTTACCCTCATATTTGGATAAACAGCAAAAAGTCTCCCTTTGTTTGATGTAATATGCACGAAACACATAGGTTTTTCGTTAATTGCATAAAAGTATGCACAAAATTTGATACAACTATACAAGTGTGCAAAAAATTCCCATGAACCACTTTTGTTCAAAAAATTATTACGACGTAAAATGAATGCATGGATTTTACATGCTTGTCCTCTACTAAACAAGAACATAGGCACAAAATAACACTAAAATACATAGATGTAATAGTATATATCAATGGTATTAAGTGGATGTTGAAATTTTGTGCATATTTTTATCAAAACATTCGTGATTTTATAAATTGAATAATATGTAAGAAGAGTTTTTGTGCATATTTTATCAAATATAAAGAGATTCTCCGTGTTTAATGAAATAAAAGCGTTTTGTGCATATGTTTATCAAATTTTGGAGGATTTTATGCCATTAATGAAATACATAAGATTAAAGCATACTTCATAAAATGCATGAGTTTTTTTTTTCTTAATTTTTTTTTATGAATTTTACACAATATTCTAAAATATCATTACATTTTGAATGCACACTACATCTGATCTAACCAATAATCAATTTTACTTTCTTACATAAAAGTTTATCAAAATATCCCTTAAAACACCGCTCCTTACAAATACTTATTTTATTTTTTATTTTTTATTTGTATCCTTTACACGTGTAGCATTATTTGGATAAAGGCAGTATTTGTTAAAAAGTACTTGGTGGATGGATCAACTTCACATCCCACGCTATCCCATTTTCGGATGCTGCCACGGTAACATGCCACGTAATGAATTAATTAAATATTTAATTATTAATTTAAATATTTAATATTGAAATTTAAATAATATTTGTTTTGGTTAATTAAGAAAAAGATCAAAATGCATCTCTCACATTGATAGACCAATTAATTATTTAAATTACATAATGGACAATTTCTTGAAGAATAAGTTTATTAAAAAATAAGAAACTAATTCTTTACTCATCTCTCCGCCTCTATAAAAGACATTAATTACTCCTATAATTAATGAATTAATTACTCCTATAATTAATGAATTAATTCTATTTTTATGTTCTATGCTTACCAAGATAGATAAATATAATTTCATAAGAAAAATTATTATTATTGATTTAATTCATGATTTATAAATTTATAGATGTGAAAACTTTAATTATTTAATACACGATTTATAAATTTATAATTAAATGTGAAAATCATGAAGTTTTAAGATTCATGCATAAACTAAATTTATGCTTACAGCCGCAATATAGACAAATTCTTCGGGTGCTAATTTTTTTTTCTTGAAAAAAACAAATAGACAATAACTTGCGTGAGACTGTCCCATGCCGTGAGACTGTCTCATGCACAAATAAATACCCACCCCTATCATAGTGCTAATGCGTTATGCTCAATTTATACTACATTTCATCGAGACGGTCTCATACAAGACCTGCTCAAACAAATATATTTGAGGTGTTAATCTCGTGATCTGGGTATATTATGTTCAAATTATCAGGAGAATTTTTTAATTTGATAATTTATACTTTGGATGGTGTCCCAGCTACGAATTACACACACAATTATCGCCCAATCAAATTGTTTAATAATTTCAACAAAACTTTAAGAAATAATGATACTTTATCCTAATATTCGTTAGATGCTGAAGAAGGGGTAAGGGTTTTACAAAATTCACACAGTAGAAAACAGTGATGAGTAATTTAAGTTGAAGTCAGAAATACAAAATTTTAGCCAAAAAGTAAAGGGTAAATCACAACCCACCTCGAGCAAATTACTAAAAGAATCATTTACTTTAATATAAATGTAAACACTCAAAATTGTCCTTAGGTTTATAAAATAATTCCTTTTTCCCCTGTTTAAAAAAAATATTTTTTTGTCCAAAAAAATTGACAAAAGACCAAGTTGACACGATGCCAATCTTGCTTGGACATTTTTTGTCAACTATCTTGTTAATCTTATTCAACAAGAAAATATAATAGGGCAAAAAATAATTGCTCTATAATTTTTTGGACAAATTTTCCCTTTTCCTTTAATATAATTACCAAATATTTTTTGAACTGCCAAAAAGACACGTTTGAATGTTACACGCAAGATTACAAATAATTTTTTGATAAAAACACGAGGAAAACACAGTAAATTAATTGGTTTTGTATTTCAAGATCACTCAAATGTGTTTTTAATTTGTTCGATAATTGTGTAATTATTGAGTTTTAGTAGTTTACCCGGCGTATCATTTTTCCGGTATACCTTCTACATATTATTTAAATCACCTTCCCCTAATTTATGAAGGATAAAGGTCAATATTAGACATAAAAGTTTAATTAGAGGCCAAGTGGAGGGCAATATCCCCCAACCCACACGCACCAAAAAAAAAGTGTACATGGTGAATTTATGTACTTTTCTGATAAACTAATCAAGTATTTGAGTTATCGTAGTACATGGACTTTTAAAAAGAAAAAAGAAAAAAAAGAAGTTGGCAAATGATCGGCATCCAGATTGGCACAATGCCGACTTTTTTGCCAACTGTTTATCAATATTTTTTGGGCAAAATATATCTATTTTAAAAGTCAGATAAAGAACAAATGCCTTATAAAATTTTAGGCAAATATCCTCTTTATAAAAAAAAAATATATATAGTGGAAGGAAAATAAAGGGTGGGTCTGAAAGAAATAAGCGGAGTGAAAGAATAAAAGAAATAAAATGAAAAAAGTATACTTTTGTTTGTAGTTCTTTGCTTGGGGAAATGTTGGTAAAATTTGGGTTATGCTTTTCGTTCAACCATCAATATTCTTAGCTTTTGTGAAGCGTGATTAAGATTCGTGTTCTATATATGAAGTTGGTTATATGGAAACTGGTGCAATTAATTGGATAAGAAATAGTAATCATGGGAGAAGGGCGGTCTTTTGAGTATACGCCTACCTGGGTTGTAGCTCTTGTTTGTTTCATCATCGTTTTCATCTCTGTTGTTGCTGAGCGTGCTCTTCATACACTTGGAAGGGTATTCATCTCTCCCACAATCTCTCTCTATATATCGCAATTCATCACGTTGGTGAACACAAATTTATATACCTACTACGAATGTAATAATAACACATAAGTAGAACGTCTACTATTATTTTAATCAATGATGCAAAAATCCCTCTAAGCAGTGCCTAGGCACTAGGTGGTCATCATCCGACCAATTTTAGTGTAATCCACCTAGGCAGACAAGACATTCATTTTTTTTCCCGCATTGAAACGACGTCATTTAGAGAATTTCAATTAATTTAATAAATGTGTGTGATTGTCTAGTTGAACTATATGTATTTGAAAGTTGAAATTATGTTGTTAACTTGTTATATATTATTGTTTGTTATTTAATTTATATTAATATGTAGTTTATATATATATATATATATATATATATATATATATATATATATATTATTATTATTTATTGAATCCTTGATTTATACTAGAAAAAATTAGGCATATTTAAAATGTTATCAAATTATTTTTTACTATATTACAGATATATATGAGGTTAAAAATTAAAAAAAACGAACTCCTATCAACTAGTCCCTGCCTAGGCAATCTAGACACTAGGCGTTCCAAATCCTCTCGCGATTTGTGACTTCTATAAACTTGATTTTAATTGACTAAGTAATATGTCATTATAAAACTTCTATAAACTTGATTTTAATTGACTAAGTTATATGTCATTATAACATCGTATGATAATTACATATTCATAACCACCAATATGCTCTACTAGTACATTCCACTATTAGGGTAAAAAAAAAAAAGTATGACTCACAACTGTAAAGTTTATACACGTGTCCAAATTTTGTGCATAGGTGCAGATTTTTTTTTTTTTTTTTTATACGAGCGCAAAGTTTTTGTAGTTATAAATAATGTTTCTTAATTATTGTAGTTATGCTTATTTACTGAAACTCTATATATATTAATATTATGGTGATTAATTATGTGAATGAATCAGTTATTCAAGCGTAAACATCAGGAACCGCTGTTTGATGCATTGCAAAAACTAAAGGAAGGTTAGCCTCTACCCTCTATATTGTTGCTCATATCCAGCATGCATATATATATATATATATATATTGGGAAAAGATACACTTATGTTGTGATGCCATATAAATAGGGACCCCTCATTAGTTAAATGAGTATGCATAGAGTAAAATTGAGTTACACATTGAAGAGTATTAATTGTTTTAATTGAAAAGTCTTAATTTGTTTTCGGTAAAACACTAATACTCTATAGTAGAAATAACTAATATTTTTTAGTGGAAATAACTATACTTTATCTTTGACTAATATTGGTTATGCGATATCATATTATAAGTGGTAGTACATAGTGGCGACGAATGGACATATGATTGTAAGTTGACAGATGGTACATATTTTTGGCGTTTGTTACAGAACTGATGCTGTTGGGATTTATATCCCTTCTGTTAACGGTGTTTCAAGGTCTGATAAGCAGTATATGCATGCCACGTCATCTTTCCGACATCATGCTTCCTTGCAAATTTCCAAATGAACATACAACTACTTCGCACACTAATATTATCAATGAAACAAGAAGAAGGCTTTTGGCTCAAGAAGCAGCTTCTGCCCACTGCTCTGCGGTACCATCATCTTTTAATTAACCCCACCCATCAAATAAATAATAAATCACTTTTCACGCAATTATTATTCGTCCGTATTTATACATGGTGTTTACCATTTTGGTGGGAAGATTTAACTTTCATGATAGAGTTAATCTTCCCATCGCAAGTTTCATTTTATATAAAAATGATAAACACAATGTATAAATAAATACAATTCTACTTGCGGTGAACGAATAACGAAGGTGTGCAAACTGATATGGGAAGGAGGTAGTAACAATATGACAAAGTGTTAATTATGCGAACATTTACATCACTTATAGGAATTAATACTATTTCTTATAGAAACTAATATTATTACTAGTGATGCATGATACACAAAATACGCATAATGCCTTTATGTGTTAATATAATTGGCAAATAGAATGAAATTAATTAAGTGGTGTTTGAATTATGAATGGTTGATGCAGGGGTATGTGCCATTTCTATCATTGGAAGCATTGCATCAGCTGCATATATTTATATTTGTATTAGCAGTCGTTTATGTGGTCAGCTGTGCTGCCACCATGGTTCTTGGAACCATCAAGGTATGTATCATTCCATATATCTTACTCATTAATTATTTAATACAATATATATAACTTATCCATTATAATCCTGTATTTTGTTACCTTTTCAATTTTGTTGTCATTTTGGTCCTTTTGTGTCCAACTTTAGTTTTAAAAAAATTTGACAACAAAAGAATCAAGTTTAAAAAATAACAACATACAGGACTAGAATTGAACTCACATAAATTAACGATCGATTCTTAATATTAACTCGAGATATATGAGATGTGATTACTTTTCTATTCTATCTCATTTACCTAATAAGCAATTGAAAATTTGGAAAGTCAGTTATTACTAGTCAGTTGTGTGGATAGTTGCATACTAGGTTACATATATGTAAGTGCTAGTAGCAATTCATTATGCATTGCGTAGCATTTCAAAATAGATAAATTTGGTAAGAATATTCCAAAATAAGTATATACCAAAATGATATTTTCCAATTTATAGAATTTCAATCTTGCTAAAAAAATGATAGATTTTTAAAGTACTAACACTTTCAAATTTCCCTATTGTTTAGAATAAAATCAAAATAATCGTTTAGAAGTTTTTTTTTTTTTTAGTAAAATAAACACCATTTAAAAAATTTCAAGATGGAAGAGATTTTCTATTTTCTAAATAACCTTTATCTTCATTAATATAGGGTATGTTTTGAATCACTACTGTAAAATTAGAAGTAATTTTAAGTGATTTTTGTAGTAAAATCAAAAGTGGAAAATATTTTGAAATTAAGTGATTTTAAAAGTGGAGGTGTTTGCATAAAAATCAATTAATGAAAACAAATCTATAAAAAATCAATTCTCAAAATTAGAAGCACGTTTTTTCTACTTCTCCAAAATAGATTTTAAGGTGGTTACATATGCATTGCTAACGATATAGAATTGATTTTTTATTTTTTTTAAATAATTAATTCTACTTATCAAGTAGTGATTGCAAACAATCACATAGTATCTTTGTTAAACTATATAATGCAAATATTTCATGATTAATCAATCTATGATACATTTTCTTAGTGCTTAAATAATTATGTGTGAGCTGCAATGTAAATTTAATCATTGTGTTATATATAGATAAGAGAATGGAGACACTGGGAGCGCTCAATTAGAAATGAAACATCACGACGTCATCATCATCATAGAGGTAAAAATAGAAAAAAAAAGGGTTAATTTCATATAAACTCACGACCTTTATGCTTAGTATCAATTTAATCACGAACTTTTAGATTTTTGTATAAAAACTCAACCTTTAACACTGTTGCAATTCGATAACCGTTTTTTTTTCTTCCGGCAGGCAATCGATGATGTGGCTCACCGGAGCACATGTCATCTTGCCACGTAGGATTACACATGTTTATTTTTTATTTTTTTAAATTCACACCATAGTTAACACTTACAATTTAAATAACACATTTTTATTTAAAATTAAAATAGCAACTTCTCCAATCAAAATATATCAAATAACTAACATAAATTATACTTTGCCCCTTTCTTTTCCAAAGTGCATTCTGGAAGAGTAAAATCCCATTAAAAAAAAAACCCAAATTGCAAAAATGTTCTAGAACCCTGTACAAAGTATGCAGTGTTACATTGACTGAGAAAAAAGACTGGACAAATGAATATTCGAGTTCATGTGTAATTTTACATGGCAGATGACACGCACTCCGGCGAGCCACGTCATCAGTTGTTGGCCGGAAGAAAAAAAAACGTGTATAGAATTGCAACAATGCCAAAGGTTGGGTTTTTATACAAAAATCTAAAAGTTCGTGATTAAATTGATACTAAGTATAAAAGTCGTAAATTTATACGAAATTAACCCAAAAAAGAAAAAGAAAAAAAGAATACAACAATTTATCTCTCATCATCATTATATTATGTAATCTCTATATTTATATGTATGCAGTTCATGTTCCACGTATGCACATAAAAGAGTTCATGGAAAGGTCTGGCAATTATTGGAGAAAATTTACTGTAGTCAGTTGGTTGGTAAGTTGGCTACACAAATATTAATTCTTTAAATTTTTGCAATGTAATTTCCATCATACTGGTCATTAATTAACTGAAAAAATTTCATCTATTAATTCGATTAATTTTATTACTTCTCTAACAAATGTATTAATTAATTACATGTAGGTGGCGTTCTTCAAGCAATTCTATGGCTCTGTCACCAAGTCCGACTACACGGCTCTGCGATCCGGATTTATACGCGTAATATATAATTAATCCCTTTTTTTTTCTTATTTTTATAATATTAGTATATAATTTCTTAATCTAACATGTATGATTATTTTACAACAATTTATTATTGGCGTGACAACTGAAACGATAATATCATAATATATATGACATAATATCTTGTCACATTAACATGAAGTTGACGGAAACTAACACGTTTATCGAATTGAATATTTTTTTTTTGTAAAATTTAAATAAAAAATGCAAAAACTTGTGAATTTATTTGTAATTTTTTCAAATTTATCAATGATCATATTTTCTCGTTTGGTGCAGGAGCATTGTCCAAGCAACCCAGAATATGATTTTTACAAGTATATGCTGAGGACATTGGAACATGATTTCAAGAGAATCATCGGAATAAGGTGAAACTACCAAGAAAGAAATATTACAATTGAGTAATGACAAAAAATTAAATGAAATCGAGTTTACGTGAACTCGATTACTTTAAATATCACTAAACTCAGGTTTGCAAGAGATCTACATTTAAATTATTATACCATTAATCTTTTTTTTGAAGAAATTTATACCATTAATTTCAGAAATTAATATAACTAACTTTGATAATTTAAATATCACTAAACTCGGGTTTACAAGAGATCTACACTTAAATTATTATACCATTAATTTATTTTTTTTTTGAAGAAATTTATACCATTAATTTGAGAAATTAATATAACTAACTTTGATAATTTCACAGCTGGTATCTGTGGCTCTTTGTTGTTATCTTCTTGCTTATCAACATGGCAGGTACGCTAGTGTGTGCGTATATATATACATACACCATATTTAATTAATTGCATGCTTGATGCATCACGTACTGAATACATTACACTTTCTGGGTGAAATTAATTCAAAAACTTTATATGCAGGATGGCATGCCTACTTCTGGATGTCGTTTTTACCTCTAGCAGTAAGTTAAATGAAATTAATTAGGAAAAATTTCAACTTCAAATAAATATATGACTTTTTTGGTATTAACTCGGGTAATCTTAGTTACAATCATTCAATTTATTGATAGACTTTTTTTTTGTCTCGTAATTTGTCAACTGTCGATTTTGGTCTAATTTTTTTAAAGCTATTTCGATTTAGACTTAGCATTAAAAAATGTGCAAATTTTGCCTAAAATAGCTGAAAATTAAAAGTGGTGTTGTTTTATGCCGCACGAATATTTTTGGCCCCAAATTAAATTGTTGTGTGACATATATAAAACAACAAAATTTTAAATATTGGGAGTAAGTTGAAATAATGGATTGCAAAAGTGTAAAGTGAAAGGAGAAATAAAGGTGAATATGTGGGTATATATGTAGATGCTGCTAATAGTAGGAGCAAAATTGGAGCACATAATAACAGAACTAGCAACGGAAGCTGCAGAGAGAGCTGTAGGAACAGGGGCAGTTAGAGTGAGGCCTTCTGATGAACTCTTTTGGTTTCACAGCCCCAATCTCGTCCTCTACTTGATTCACTTCATTCTTTTCCAAAACTCCTTCGAGATCGCTTTCTTCCTTTGGCTATGGGTAATCACTCCTTATTTTACTCTTATAACTTACTTCTATTTTGTTTTCACTTTTACGAATTCACACATTAATTCATTTGACATTGATCAATTGAACTTTTCACATGTGATATCCAACTAAAGTGTTGAAAAACTAAAATTTAAGGAACTATTTTCAATTCTTGGTCAGGTAAATTGAAATATGAGTACAAACAAAACTATTTTCTCTTTGATTTATTTTATTATTATTCATCATGGGCATGCAGACCACATATGGCTTCACCTCTTGCATCATGGAGGGCTTGAGTTTTGTCATTCCAAGACTTGTTATTGGGTAATTATTTATGCCTTCTCCTCTAACTTCTACACTTATTATTTGATTAATTTTTGTATCAGAGAATATAATTAGACGGATTCAAAATAAATAAATACTATTCGTTAATTCGATTTGAATTTTCTTTCTGATTAAATTAATCAAATATTTTTGGTCTCTAATATTCATGGTGTCATTTATTAAAGAATATTGAATCTTATTTACAGGGTCATAGTTCAAGTGCTTTGCAGTTACAGTACGTTACCTCTATATGCCTTAGTTTCTCAGGTAAAACTAAGTTGCACACATTTGTGGATTTTTGTGATATTTTTTAAATTTGAATATGGAGATTTTAAAAAATAAAATGTCTTGCTCATGGTTTTATGAGCCGAACATCGCAAATTCTTATATGCATAGGATGCATTTTAGTTATTTAATGGAGTTTGAAAATTTTAAATTGATTTGAAATTGAATTCAAAATTCAAATATATGCTTCGCATCTGAGTGCACACAAAAATCACCCGCCGACAGGACAAATATGAATCGTATGGGTGATATTTTTTCAAAAGTTTTTTAAACGAGTGAAGTTTTTATGTTTGAATTTTTCAATGCAAAACATTATATGAAAATAGTTCATGATAAATTTATCATGAAACAATTTTTAAGTATCATTTATTTCATCAGGAATATCGTTAATATGTGTCAGTGATATTATATTGTAATTGTTGTAAAAAAATTTGAACGTGAATTTATATATGATACTCCTGATGAGAAATATTCAATATTTTAAAATGGTTTTATAATAAACTTATGATGAACAATTTTGATATAAAATCCACCCATTCTTAAAAAATCAAAGACTTTTATGTTAGAATAAAAAATAAAATAATTTGGTGTTGAATTAATGCAGATGGGAAGTAATTTCAAACAAACCGTTTTCGACGAGTATACGCAAGAGCTGATTCGTATATGGGCAAAGAGACCTACGGAGAGCGCAAGTTCACACAGACTCACCATTGATATAACCGACCCCATTTCCCTTACCCAACAACCCGGGCCCGGGGTTGACTCGGACAAAACGACGCCGTCTGAGCTTCAACTTTCTTGTACAAGATATACATGAATTTCCTTCACATTTATATGAATTAATCTTACATAATTACCACTGTTACGGGTATCAATGATATGTGACGATATTGGGATACCTAATTAATGCCGAGGAAAAGGTATATATTGAAATGTGTTTGTAACTATTTGTTATGCAAATACTCATCATTTTATTTAATGCCAAGGAAAACGTATATACTTCTGTCAATCAATAGTTTAATTAACATGGAATGAGTTTAAGGCACTTCGCATCACATTCCTAACACTTAATATAATAACAAATCTTGTGCGATACCATTTCAACATGAAATTAATACTTTTTTCGTTCAATATTAGTAGTCCGGTTGTTTGGACTGTTATATTTTATCATAAGTTGGAGGGTATTATAGGGTACTGAGGTTCATTTATAAATAAAGTGATTGTTTAAAAAAATATAATACTTATATTTTCGATAAATAATAACTTTATTAATAAATGAATATCATAATACCTCATAATTCCCTCAAACTTAAGATAAAAAATAACGGCCCAAACAACATGACTACTAATATTGGACGGAAGGAGCATTACTTTTAAAGTAAGGTGTCCCTCCCCTTCCTATTTTAGATTCTCAAGAAAAAATGTCACTAGTTTTAATAAAAAAATTATTTATTAATATTAAAAGTTATAAAGTTGAGGCTATACTCGTCATTTTTACTTTATGAAAGGGAGATTACTTTATTGTTAAGAGTATGTATCGAGAAATTTAGTGATATAAGGTGTAAATGAATGATGCTTGTAATTAAGGGGTTAGTTTGAAAGAATAGAATTGTTTTTCTTTTTCCTTCCCATTTTGGATATTAGAAAATAAATAAAAAAGAAAAAAAATGAATCGCGTAAGTCAACACAGTTCAAATAATTTGCCCCCTCCCACCATGCTTTAATCCTTGACAGTAATCTCTGAAATACTTTGATAGCAACGAAAACACCCCACAACAACAACAAAAAATTTTAAAGGAGAAAAAAAAAAAAGAACTTTCACCCCGTTTTTCTCTTGGATCAACTATGGTTTTGAGCATCTTGAATTTCTTTGCTCTTGAACCTAAGAAAAGAACTTGAAATATATAATCCTAAGTATAGTTCCATTTCCGATTTCAACTGCAGATTTTAATTCATAAAAGTGCCAATTTTGAGTGCAAAATCTCATGAATGTCAAACAAAAAGGTATATAAATCAAATTCTTAAAAGATCAGGACATGGCAATTCGATTAGAATTAGAATTTTTGGTTATTTAAAGCTTCTTAGTTTGTTTCATTTTGATTATTAAGATGTTACCCTTTTTTTTATTTTATTTTTATGTATCACAAGTTCACAATTTAGTACTATATGAATAGTCACTTTTTATCATATGGGATATGGCGTAGCACTGTATAGGAAATATATGATCTTATATGTTCTCAAAATCACTTAAGTGTACTTTTAAAGAAGAAAGTTCATATGAACTAGAGTACATAGAAATTTTGGTGTAATAAAACACTGCAAAATTAATAATATTATCATCACATAATATTTATTATTTATTATTTAAATTAGGTGGGACACAAAATTAAATGGAATAGGACGGAGGGAGCATTAGGAAGCATTAAAGCATGTGTGCACTAGGCTTGGGTAAGGAATGAGTGACATTCCTTCATCTGGAACAAGGCAACCTCACAAGTGTACGTCATGCGTCTTTGTTTGTTGCTTTCTTCACAATAAATTTAATCAATATCACTTGCACTTCCAACCTCTGTCACAAATTTATATTCCTGCCCCAATTTAATAAATATATCTATATATATAATATTGTTGATATTATATATTTAACATGTTAGTCGAATAACTCTTTACACTTTGAAATTGAAGGTTATTAAGGAAAAAAAAGTATGGGAATTAATGTGGAGTTAAATAAAATAATAATATTTAATATTTTATTGATTTTTGTGAAAAAAAATATTTTTATTTTGGAAATACGAAGGGTATTATATCTAAAGAAAAATATGAAGAATTTTTCGGACAAATAGAGTAAAAAATTGTCAAAGTAAGGGATAAATATCAATTTTGATGGTGGAATCAACTAAAATCATGGCCATATCAAGTCCAAAAAGCTCTTTTTAAAAATTATGATCAAGTCCATTCATAATCTTATGTTTTAATTGTGGAATTTTTACTTATCTGTGTTGTTGGGTCTCATCCAATCAATACATTAACGGTATAACTAATTATAGGAATCTACATACATTATCGTAAAGTTGTTCAACGGTTACGAACCGTCGGTTCCTAGTTTCAATTTAGTGAAACCGAAATCGAACCGTTGAATATTATTGAACGGTTCTGGTTATGCCGGTTTCGGTTCTAAATCAGCGGTTCCGAACCGTTCTTTTTTTAAAATGACTAACATGTAAAAAAAATTCTCAATTCAAGTATGAAAAAAAAATGAATTAAACAAATAAAAAATTTATTGTATTCAACTTTCAACATACAAAATAAAATTAAAATACAAATAAGTAATAACCAAGGTTTACAAATTTAAAAAAATATGAGATATAAAATGTACAAATTACAATTAAGTTTTTTACATGAAAATAACTTACCAAACAAGTTATAAACAATTTAAAATTTAGTACTTATAATCCACCGTACAACTAAAAGAAATTATATATAATGAAAAATGTCATTATATTTTAAAATTATTGCAGGGATTAATTTATATATATATATAACATTGGAACCGCCGGCTACGGTTATTTTTTTTTTTACGGTTTTTAATTTAGTGAAACCAAAACAGAACCTTGTAATAAATGGTTTTGGTTCTGGTTCCAAAATCACTTGTTCCGGCTTCGGTTGGAACTGACAAACCGCCGATTAGAATCGACAGTTCTAGTTCATTTGGACAAATCTACCTTATCGAAACACATTTGCGTGCGCGAATCTCCGTAAACAAAATTGTTATATCTCAATTGTTCCTGAACAAAGTTGTCACATCTAAATGATGAGTAATTTTTGTGCGTATCTAACTACATATTATGCACTTAAATTTTTTGTCCAATTTAAAATAAATTTTAACTTTTCAAATCCCAAAATCACTTATAGTTAAACCTTGATGCAACAAAATCCCTAAATTAAATTGATATACATATAAATAATACTTATCTAATGTACGGTGTACCCATTTAACATTTAAAATTGTTTATACTAATAAGTGTGGACTGATTGCACTAAAAAAATTGTGGGTTGATTACATTTAAAATCAGGAGACTTAGGGGTCGTTTGGTTCGCTGGATTGGGTGAGACTAAAGTTTTAGTCCCACTCAATCCCATGTAATATCGTGTTTGGTTCGCAGGTTTACGGCCGGGATAAAATTGGGGCCCGAGTTATAAATCTAGCTAATCAATCAAATGATGGACTAAATAATCCCTTAGGGATGGTGGGACTCCATAGTCCCATGCTTTAAAAATGGTATATTGCACTTTAAACCTACTTAATCATTCAATTAAAAAAAAATTAAAAAATCCTACAATCCAAACATATATTCCTTCTCAAATAATCCTATCTAATCCAATGCCATCTAATTCAATCTCATCCCGTGAACCAAACGACCCTTACTCAATAAACTAGGATTTGAAGAGTTATGAAATAAAAAACTGACCTTGATTGGGGATACTCCTCTGAAGTCTATGCTGAATGATGAGAGATTGTGAGTTATGAGTCAAACGTGAGGGGCGAGGAGGCGGAGAGCGTTTGCTACACCTTTATTTATTTGTTTATTTATCTTAATACAGTAATTATTATATTAAATTATAATTTTATATAAGTCTTTTACTTAGATCTACAACAAATAATAGTACATGGACTTATGCTTCGTAGGCTCAAAGTAAGGATTAAGTATTGCATTAATGCTTCCAGAAGTTTTTGGAGTTTCATCTCTTTTAGTGTAGAGGCACACCATTTTTCCGTTCGTCTTAACTTTATCAACGTTTCTTTGGTGGGTGAGTTTCTTACCTAGGTTAACTTTTCCAATTTCTTGAATATAATACAGAAATTGTACTTTAAACTTCTGTTTTTTTTTTTTTAAATTGTTTTCCCATTTTTTGTATTTAAACTTAAAAAATATTACTATGGAGCCTTTGGAGTGGGACGCCCGACGCTGCCTGGATAGTAAACTCTTAAAAATATTTACAAATATCATATCGAATATTGTAGTATTTGTATTTAAATATTAATTAAATCGAATATTTATATTCAAATTTGATTACAAAATTTCGACGAACCGAACAAAATTATTTGATTAGTTGATAACCCTACATGAGATTGGTAGGAATCGCTATGAAGCTCCATCCTCCCAAGTCGCTTTGATATTAATTCTTATGATATGTAACAATATAATAGATAGTATATGAGATTTTATAATAATTTAGGGAGCACTTGGTTAACAATTCTTCAATAGTAATAAAATGGGATTAAAAATTAGTATAATTACGATTCATGAGAACAAAACTATTACATTCCTTCCTAAATAATGTAACTGTTGACAGCGATTTATGACGGATCTCGCTGCCGGGTTCCTAGCGGGTAGGATTTTATATTAATGATGACAGAGAGTAATAAATGCGAGAGTAAATGAGCTCTCAAGTATGTCTTTGCAATAAATGTGTTGTGTTCTACAAATTGGCATTCAAAGCCCTATTTATAATGATCAAAGTGGGGGTTCCCCAAGCTTGGTAGGTGGACTCGTGGGCCCCTCCTGCTCCTAGCTGGAAGGTGATGAGTGGCTACAGCCTCCCCTACGAACCAATGAGGAGACGCCACGTGGCACTGTCACCCCTGAGGTGATTGGACCTGGCCTCAACTACCCTCTTTGACCCTGTCACATCCTCTGGATTGATGGCACTCGACGTCCTCTCACAGCTGGCGTGGCCTGGTGTCGGGTAGACGGGTATTCGGGTACCGGGAAGCGAGTCCGGACGCAAATGCCCCGGTTGGTCATTTGCGGGAAGGCGGGTAGAGTACCTGCACAGAAGGTCGTCGCTGGCCGCCCGATATCCGGGCGCGTGGATTATAAGTACCCTTCCCGGCCGATCCCAGAGGCTTATGTCGGGCAGCGTCTGGGTCCCTGTCCGTCTTGTCTGACCGGCTGGAGGACTGTTCTCCTCCGAGCCCGCTACAGTAGTGGGCCTGTATCTGATACCCGATGGATCGGGTAGTATGATATCGGGTGTAACAATTGCCCCACCAGCCCGACAACGGGGGGCCGCAGTCGCCGGGTGGCGGGCTGGTCGAACTGCAGACCATTTTGATTCTGAATTTGAATTTTGGGTGTGACATTTCGATTTCCAAGACGACGCCTCGTCTGCTGCGCCTGCTGACGTCACGGGATGGCGTGACTGATGCGCAGAAATCCAGGGGTCACGTCCGCCGAACCTGCTCCCCAACCGTTGAGCGCGTGACCCCCACGCGCCCCCCCGAACTTTGTTTAATTTCATTTTCGACCCCGTTTTCTTGCTGTTTAGTCCCTCCTTTTTCTTCTATAAATAGGGGCTCCCAGCCCATTTTCTCATTTTCCCACTCTTGCAAACTCGTGCCCCCCTTTAAGGTTTTTCAAGTTCTCCGGCGAATTCCTCAGATTCCGGCGAACTCTCCAGATTCCGGCGGTCTTTTCTGCGTCCTAAGGTAATTTCTTGCTTCTTTCGTCGACACTCCTCCTTCTTACTTTATTTCCGTCATGAGCGATTCCGTCGAGAGCCCCGGCGCCGCCGACGCTTATCATTTCCGCCGCCGTACCGCCGCCGATGCCGAGAGGCCTTTCCAACCGGCCGGGGAAGGAACGTCCCGCGTCGCCGCCAGAGAGGGCGAGGGCAATTCCACGGATGTGGACGCCTTCGCGGACGACTTGGAGGGGATGAGCCCCCAACGGGAGGGGGAAGCCCTAAGCGTCTCCCCAGTCTCCGCCTACCCGTCACGGGCGGAAGACTTCTTGTTCGAGCGGGAAGCCGTGCCCGACCAGATTGACTACGCGGACAGCCGGCTCATCGGGTTCGACCACTCGAAGTATATGAGCCGGTTCGTGCGGAAGCGCCCTCCCCGCGCATACCTCGAAGCCCAGGACACCGACTTCGGGGCCTCTCGCCGCCCTAGCTGCCTTCCCCCGGACGCCGACGTGAAGGAATTGTATTGGACCTTCCAGGCGCCCTCAGACGTCTTTTTCTACGCTCCCCGGGAGAATGAACGGGCCGACCAGCCTCCGGAAGGCCTCATTGCCATAAATGCGGACACACTACATGCCGGGCTCCGCTTCCCGCTTCACCCGGCCATCTCCAAGCTACTCGCGGCCTGGAATCTGTCGATCACCCAGATCACCCCGAATGGGTGGAGCTACATCCTGGGGGCAATGGTCGCTCTTGGTCGGCGCGGGCTACACCGTATGCCCACCCCGTCCGAGCTCAACTACCTGTACTACACCGTGGCCTCGGTCGGGCGAATGAACCACGGGTATTACTCCGTGAAGCCCCGGGGTGGAGATGCCATTGTCTTCGGGATCGCGTCGAAGGTGACGCACTGGCAGGAAAGGTGGTGGTGGGTCGGCGGCGCCTGGGAGAGCGTCGGCATTGACGGGCACACCATCCCGGTTCCACGAGAATATCGGGAGCGCAATCGCCGAGGTAAATACTGACTTTTTCCTCGTTCCTTAGTACTGATCTAATTCTTCTTTCATTGTGCAGGTTGCACGGTTCCAAATCAAGCCGACCTGACCGACGATTTTAGGCAGGCGCTAGCCTTGGTGAGATTCGAGAGCGTGGACAACCGCGACGTCGAACTTCTAAACGACGACGAGTACCGAAGGCTTTCCGGACTCCAGACTTTCCCGCGCCATTTGGATTTCGGCGGTAAGGCTCTTTTCCCGCCCGACTCTCTTTATATTCGTTCCCGTTTGTTTGATTTCTAATCTTGTCACTTTCTGCAGAGCAACGCTTCCCGGCTGAATCTTCCACGCCATCGACCTCCCGGGCCGATTCCCCGAGGCCCGCAGCCGAGGCCGGCCAGGCTACCATCCCGATCGTGAACGTCGAATCGTCCGAGGAAACCGTCGACATGGCGCCCAAAAAGAACGCCCTGGCCAAGCTGGCGAAGCGGGGAGCCGTCCGTGCCGCAGGGGTGGTGATTCGCAGCCCGCCCGCGGCCCCGGTGCCCCCGACATCCTCCTCCCCGATAGACGGGCAGCGCCCGTCCAAGCAGGCCCGGGTCGAGGGCCAGACATCTGTTGACCCGGCCATGGTGACGGTCAATCTGAACCCGGCTTCTGGCGGGCTCGTGGCCGGCACAGTCGAGGCGACCTTAGGGGGCCCTGCCTCCCCTGCCCGCGACCGCAGCGACTTCTCATTCCTCGGCTGGGGTAATAACCTCACGTAAGTATTATGCTTTCTTCTCTAAGTTTTCTAGCCGTTTTCGCGATGTAGGATTTTTTCTTAACCTGTCTTCTCTTCCCGTGTTCACGCAGGCCGGAGCCTCTGCCCCCGCCCGAGGTTCTTCAATTCCTGCGCTCGCAGGAACCTCCGTACTCGGAGGCCGTGCCCGAGACTTGGCCGGAGGAACTGCGCCGCGCCGTGCTCAACCTTCCCCGGTCCTGGACCCTCAACTGCCAGAAGGCTGCGAGGACCGTCCCGCTCGCCGATCGGATGAGGGCGGCAGCCATCCGTACCTCCCGCAACGCCATCGCCATGGAGGGCATCATGCTCGAATACGAGCGGGAGATGCGGACTGCCTCCTCCTACCGGGCAGCCTTCCAGACGAAGCGGGACGAAGCTACCCGCCTGGAAGAGGAAGTCAAGAAACTCCGGGAAGAGCTGGAGGCCGGCCGAGCGGGTCGGGCTGAACTGGAGGCCGTCCTCGAGGAGGAGAGGAGGAGACGCGCCGAGGCCGAGGCGAGGACGGCCGAAGAAGTCCGCCAAGCCAAGGAGGCTCTCGCGGCGGAGGCGGAGAGACGCCTGGAATCCGAGCGTGCTCGATTGGCCGCTGAGGGCGAGTCGGCTGGGTCCATGGTGTATATCAATGCATACGCCGACTCGATTCGCTCCCTACTCCGCCAAAATCCCCAGGCCGATTACTCCGGGCCTCTGGCCGACTTGAAGAGTTATGTCGAGTCCAATCCTCCCTCCTCGGACTATGATATCACGCTCAAGGACTTGGTCGATCGCGGGCTGGATTTGTCTTTCCTCGGCGACCCGGCGACCTTCCTCTATCCGATCGCCGACGAGGAGGCGAATGAGGACCTGGGGGCGGTGGACGAGGCGCATCCATAATTTTCTTTTCTTTTGTTTTTGTTAAGTTTGCTGGCCGCTGGCCGTCTTGTACTCTCTCCTTTTCTTAATGAAATTACATTGCCCTTTATTTCGCTTTGTCTCCTTAAACTTTTAGTTTTCCAGCCGGGTAAATAACGTAAATAACGTAACCAGACAATAAACGATAAACGGTAGTGTTCTGGTCGATCGCCCAAAAGACTTTACCCACGAATTAATTAATGAAGTGCTATAGCCGAATATCGGACAGCGACTTCACGAAGACGGGATTGACTTAACAACCGTTTAAAGAATTAACCAACAGATTAATTAATGAAGTGTTATAGCCGAATGTCGGGCAACGACTTCACGAAGATGGGATTGATTTAACAACCGCTTAAAGAATTAACCAACAGATTAATTAATGAAGTGTTATAGCCGAATGTCGGGCAACGACTTCACGAAGATGGGATTGTTTTACCAACCGCTTAAAGAATTAACCAACAGATTAATTAATGAAGTGTTATAGCCGAATGTCGGGCAACGACTTCACGAAGATGAGATTGATTTAACAACCGCTTAAAGAATTAACCAACAGATTAATTAATGAAGTGTTATAGCCGAATGTCGGGCAACGACTTCACGAAGATGGGATTGTTTTACCAACCGCTTAAAGAATTAACCAACAGATTAATTAATGAAGTGCTATAGCCGAATGTCGGGCAGCGACTTCACGAAGATGGGATTGTTTTACCAACCGCTTAAAGAATTAACCAACAGATTAATTAATGAAGTGCTATAGCCGAATATCGGGCAGCGACTTCACGAAGATGGGATTGTTTTACCAACCGCTTAAAGAATTAACCAACAGATTAATTAATGAAGTGCTATAGCCGAATGTCGGGCAGCGACTTCACGAAGATGGGATTGATTTAACAACCGCTTAAATGTTTTTACAAGTTTGCGCTTTGAGTAGCGATTACAATGAGCTCCTATTGGTAGTACTTTTTGAGTAGGGAGGCGTTCCAAGGGTATTGGGCCGGGTTGCCCTCAAGGCTTTCCAGCTCGTAGGCTCCATTGGCGAGGCGGCTGGAGACCTTTAGGGGTCCCTCCCAATTCGGACCAAATGCCCCCTTGGGCTGCCCGACCGTCCGTCTGAGTACCAGGTCCCCGGTTTCGAACTCCCTGATCTTGATCTTCGAGTTGAAGTATTTTTCAGCCCGGCGTTTGTAAGCTATGTTTCTTTGTTCTGCGGACAGCCTTCTCTCCTCCAGCAGGTCCAACTCGTTTAGCATGGCTTGGTCGTTCTCGGTCCCCACGGGTTGTGAGGTGCGGAGGCTCGGGATGACGACTTCAGCCGGGATGACTGCCTCTGTTCCGAAGGCCAGAGCAAAAGGAGTCTCCCCGGTTGCGGTGCGACACGTCGTTCTGTATGACCATAACACTTCGGGTAGCTTGCTTGCCCATGTTCCCTTGCTCTCCTCCAGCCTCGTCTTCAACGTGTGTTTGATTATCTTGTTTACTGCCTCGACCTGCCCGTTCGACTGGGGGTGGTAGGGTGACGAGAACAACCTTTTGATCTTGTGCTTTTGGCAGAATCTTTCCATCTCTAGCCCGTCGAATTGTTTCCCGTTGTCCGAAATGATTATCTGTGGGAGGCCGAATCGACAGATTATGTTGCGCCAGATGAACCTGATCACGTGTTCCTGGTCGATCGTTTTCAGTGACTCTGCCTCCGCCCATTTGGTGAAGTAATCCACGGCGACAATTGCGTACTTGACGCTGCCCGGGGCCGTAGGCAAAGGGCCAATGAGATCGATCCCCCACTTTGCAAACGGCCACGGGCTCAGGATTGAGGTGAGCTCGGTCGGGGCCTGATGGATCGTCGGCGAATAGATTTGACACTTGTGGCATGCCCGTGCGTAGTTGATTGCGTCCTTCTTCAGGGTGGGCCAGAAATATCCCTGTCGGATGACCTTCTGGGCGAGCACCTGGCCGCCGGCGTGGTTCCCGCAGCGTCCTTCGTGGATTTCGACCAAGATCTTCCTTCCCTGCCCCTGCGTCACGCACTTTAGGAGGGGCAGGGCGAAGCCTCGTTTGTACAACTGGTCCCCGATGGTCGTGTACCGTACAGCCCGGAGCTGCAACTGTCTTGCCGCTACCCGGTCGACTGGGAGTTGGCCATCACGGAGGTATTTCAGGATTGGGGTCATCCAGCTGTCTTCCGCTTGCCCCAGGCTACTCACCCGCTGGTTCGAACTCGTAGGGGCGGTCAGGTAAGTAACTGTGATCTGGGACATGTCGGCTGCCCCTTCGGATGTTGCGAGGCGGGCGAGCGCGTCTGCTTGAGTATTATCGAGTCGGGGTACCACCTCTATGCACACCTGATCGAATTTTTCGAGCAAGTTCTTTGCTAATCCCTGGTAGGCCAACATCCTGTCGCTGCGCGCCTCGTATTCTCCTGAGATTTGACATGTAACGAGCTGCGAGTCGCTGTAGACCTGGAGTCTCTTTACTCCCATGGCCATGGCCATTTCCAGGCCGTTGATTAAGGCTTCGTACTCGGCCTCATTGTTGGTCGCGTGGAAACCGAATCTTATGGCTGTTGTGAATGACTGGCCGGACGGGCTGAGAAGGACAATTCCCGCGCCTGCCCGCGTGGTTGTGGAGGATCCGTCAACGTACATTTTCCAAGGTGGTTGCTCGATCTTGGACATCGCCTCCGGGTAAGTGAGCTCGACTATGAAGTCGGCCATTGCTTGGCCTTTGATAGATGTTCGGGGAGCGTATGTGACTCCGAATTGCCCGATCTCCACAGCCCACTTGAGGCATCTGCCCGCCGTGTCTGGCCGATGTAGTACTTGGCGGAGTGGCATTGTTGTCAGTACTTCTACTTGGTGATCAAAAAAGTATGGGCGTAACTTGCGTACGCTCATTACTAGGGCGTATGCTAACTTTTCCAGGGGTGGGTACCGCAGCTCGGCGTCGTGAAGTGTCTGGCTGACATAGTAGATTGGCAGATGTGCCTGCCCCTCGGCCCGCACTAGCACGGCGCTGAGAGCTGAGTCCGACGCCGCCAAGTACAAGAAAAGCTTCTCGCCGGGGACGGGCTTGGCCAACACCTGGGCGTTTGACAGGTATGCTTTCAAGTTATCGAAAGCGAGCTGACTCTGGGGAGTCCAGTTGAGTTTCCCCTTCCGCATGCTGTCGAATAAAGGCTTGCATCGGTCCCCCATGCGGGAGATGAAACGGCTGAGAGCGGCCAGGCTGCCCGTCACCTTCTGCACCTCCTTCACCGTGCGGGGAGGGCTCATGTCGAGGATCGCCTGTACCTTGGTCGGGTTTGCCTCGATTCCCCGCTGGCTGACCATGTGCCCCAAGAATTTGCCCGACTCGACGCCGAAACTGCACTTTTTCGGGTTGAGCCTCATCCGATATTTTCGCAAGATCTCGAAAGTTTCGGCTAGGTGTGTGAGGTGGTCTTCTTTCTTCTCGCTCTTGACGACGATGTCGTCGATATATACCTCCATGGTCGCCCCGATTTGATCGTGGAACATGTGGTTGACCAGCCTCTGGTAAGTTGCCCCAGCGTTCATGAGTCCGAATGGCATCCGCTTCCAAAAATACATGTTTTTCTCGGTGAGGAAAGTTGTGTGCTTCTGGTCGTCTGCGGCCATCGGGATCTGGTGATAGCCGGCAAAAGCGTCCATGAAAGTGAGCATCTCGTGCCCGGCCGTGCTGTCCACCAGGTGGTCGATGTGTGGCATCGGGAAGTGATCTTTTGGGCAAGCTTTGTTTAGGTCCGTGAAATCGATGCACAATCGCCATGTGTTGTTGCTTTTCTTGACGAGTACAGCGTTGGACACCCATTGAGGCTTGTCGTCGGGGTCGACCATCCCGATGAGTTTGTTGTCGAGTAGCTTTTTGACCTCGGTGGCAATGACCGCGTATTTGTCTGGGCCGAATTTCCTTCTTTTCTGTGAGATCGGCTTGCGGGATGGATCGATGTGTAGTTGGTGTGAGCATACGGCTGGATCGATCCCGACCATGTCTTCGTGGGACCATGCGAATACATCTAAGTTCTTTTCTAAAAAAGCGGTCATCTCCGCCCGCATCTCGCCGGACATTGACGAACCGAGTTGAACACTTACTTCTGGCCTACTCTTCATCGTGACCGAAATTAATTCTTCGATCGGACTGGCTCCCCGCTCGCCGTATCGTGGATCGTCGATCTGCCCTGTTAGAGTTTTGTCAATTTCCATGGGCTCGTACCCGAGCCTTGGCTCCAGGTCGACTTGGATGTTCTCAAAAGTTTGCGAATCTTCTTCCATTGGGTGGGCAGTGGGTGGGATTTCTTCATCTATTTCCATGTCTCCCTCCCCGACTGTGCATACATAATCTAGATTTACACAACTTGAAATAACATCGATATACGCCAAACATCCGCGTGCCATTTTTTGATTTCCCTTAAGAGTCCCAACCTTCCCGGAGGGGGTTGGGAACTTGATACAATAATAGAAGGCTGAGGCGGCGGCTTCGAACTCGTGCTCGAATGGCCTGCCGAGAAACCCGTTATAGGTTGACGGCTGGTCGACAATGATAAAGTCGAGCTGTTTCGAAGCCTTAACCTCAGCGTCTATGCTAGAAACTAATTCTACGGCTAGTCTAACTATCCCGTAGGGTTTTACTGTGGCGTCGCCGAAGCCTTTGATGACCTGGTCGCATGGCTCCACATACTTCTCAAAGGAGCTGTCCAGCTGGTCGAACGCGGTCTTGAAGAGAATGTTGCAGTAGGCTCCGTTGTCGACAAGCATGCGATGGACAGTGACGCCCATGATGTTGACGGATACGACCAGGGCGTCGTGGTTCGGGTAGATGACCCCGGTGCGATCTTCCTCCTTGAAGGCGAGGAGGTCCGTTTCTCTTGCCGTCATGTTGACCGGCAAGGCGATCTGGTGGACGTTGTCCATTGCCCGCAGCTCGCTCTTCTGCCTGCGGTTGGACAGCGAGGTGGTGGGTGCAAAGCCGCCCACCGGGGAGAGCATGTTGACTGCCCGGCGAGCTTGATGTTCTGGCATCGGTGGGCATATGAGGGCTGCCTCCCGGTTTGGCTCTGCAGGGCGGGCAGCGGCATGAGTTTCCGGTCTGGCCGCCGGTCTCTTCACGAACTCCTCTAGCTTCCCCTCCTCGAAGAGTCGCCAGAGCTGTTTTAGGAGGTCGCGGCACTCACTGGTGTTGTGCCCGACGGTTTGGTGGTAGTGGCAGTATTTGTTGGGGTTGAGCTGCACCCCTGGCTTGTGGACCCATGGCCGCGCCTTGGGCATCATATTTTTGTCCCGGATCTGCACATAGACGTATTCCGGGGTGGCCGACAGTTTTTCGGCCAGCTTCACTTCGACGGAATCGAAGGGCTTGAAAGGCTGGGGAGCCCGGTAGGAAAAGTTCCTCCGGCTTGATGTGGTGCCCGTCGAGGCGCGTGGTTTCTCCTTCTCGGCAGGGGCGCTCTCGCCCAGCCGTTGTGCCAGGATGTCCGCATTGTAGATGATTTTTCCGGCCCGCTGCCGGAACTCCGCGTAGGACTTGGGGTAGTCCTTGTTCATTGACTTCCATAGCTTGGTTTTTAGGCGGAGTCCGCCTATGATCCCGACGAGCTTGACCTCGTCCCCTACGGGCTCGCCCTCCATGATGATGCGATCTACCCGGTCGATGTATGCCCGGTCCGTCTCGTCTTTTCCTTGGGCCAGGTTGGCCATGCGGTTGGCGCCGGCCATTCGTGGCGCCATCGAGGAGAAGTGCTCCAAGAACAGTTCCCCTAGCTGGTGGAACGAAACCACCTTCCCCGCGGGAAGCGAGGAGTACCATCGGTGAGCCCTGTCCCCCAAGGTTAGCGGGAACATCCTGCACTGGGTGGCATCCGTTGCCCCCATGGAGATCATGTAGGTGGAATATTTGCTGAGATGGGTGACGGGGTCCGTTTCCCCGTCATATTGGCCCACGGCGGCCACGTTGATTTTTGGTTGGGCCGGGGCCCGCACCAAGATGTCTGCGAGGGGCGAGTTGGGCATGTAGGGGACATGATGCTGCCCGTCCCGCCTCTCGAGCTTGGCCTCGAGGTCCGAGACCTTTTTTAGGATGGCGGCCATGGCGTTGTCGGCCGCGGGGGAGAACGGGGACGAGGGTTGTCCCCCAAGCGGTCACGGACCGACGGCCTCGGGGCCGTGTCGTTGTGACGCCTGGGGGATCGTGCCCGTTCTTGCTCCCGGGGCCTGGAGCTGGCGTTGGACTCACAAGGTCGGGCAGCTCCCCGCGCCTGGGTTCCCAACCGGGAGAAGACCGATCCCGCCGGTCGGCGAGAAGCCCGCTGCGAGTCGGCCTCCTCGTCGAGGCGCCTCTTCAGATTCTGAGGCCGTGGGTTACTGGCGGCCCTCCTGGCCGTTTCTGGCTCCTGCTGTGGCTGGCCGGTGGCCCTGGACCGGGCTGGCTCCTTGCCGGGTCTATGAGTGCGGATAGGAGCGGCGTTGATCTCGGCCTGACGGCGTTCGATCATGGCCTTGGCGGCCTGGAGGTCTTCCGGAGTTCTTATGGCCGACAAGAACTCGAAGGGACCCTGGAGGGTCTCCGCCGTGGCCGGGGCCGGAGTGGCGGTTTCGCCGATATCTTCGGCTTGGTGCTGGGTTCGTGTGGCCCTTGAAGTGGTCATTTTTCGGAATGAGAGTGGGTGAGGTTTAGTTCGAGGTGACTAAATGAACGAAACCGAGTGTACTTCGATTTTAGTCACCCTCCTTCTAGCGCCAAAATGTTGACAGCGATTTATGACGGATCTCGCTGCCGGGTTCCTAGCGGGTAGGATTTTATATTAATGATGACAGAGAGTAATAAATGCGAGAGTAAATGAGCTCTCAAGTATGTCTTTGCAATAAATGTGTTGTGTTCTACAAATTGGCATTCAAAGCCCTATTTATAATGATCAAAGTGGGGGTTCCCCAAGCTTGGTAGGTGGACTCGTGGGCCCCTCCTGCTCCTAGCTGGAAGGTGATGAGTGGCTACAGCCTCCCCTACGAACCAATGAGGAGACGCCACGTGGCACTGTCACCCCTGAGGTGATTGGACCTGGCCTCAACTACCCTCTTTGACCCTGTCACATCCTCTGGATTGATGGCACTCGACGTCCTCTCACAGCTGGCGTGGCCTGGTGTCGGGTAGACGGGTATTCGGGTACCGGGAAGCGAGTCCGGACGCAAATGCCCCGGTTGGTCATTTGCGGGAAGGCGGGTAGAGTACCTGCACAGAAGGTCGTCGCTGGCCGCCCGATATCCGGGCGCGTGGATTATAAGTACCCTTCCCGGCCGATCCCAGAGGCTTATGTCGGGCAGCGTCTGGGTCCCTGTCCGTCTTGTCTGACCGGCTGGAGGACTGTTCTCCTCCGAGCCCGCTACAGTAGTGGGCCTGTATCTGATACCCGATGGATCGGGTAGTATGATATCGGGTGTAACAGTAACCATTACCCTATTTTGATTATCCTTCTCCCTTGCTACAATTATCCTCCTCAATCACTCCCCTATTCCTCAACAAACAACAATTTGTTATTCATTTCTATTCCAAAATTAGGACATAATATTAACAATGCAACCACCAATGAAACAATTATTCCCCCAACATACCATTTTTATCAAAATGTATACATGAAAAAGAAATTAGAAACTCCATCGTAGTTATAAGTTAGTAAATATTAGCTAGGTATTTTTTTCTCTCTCTTTTTTAGTGTAATGTAGTTATGATTAGCTCTTTACTGCACATAGTATGCGCTTTCTTGCTAAGATTTAGTTGGAATCTATTTGTTAAGCACTTGGATAGAATGTTATCATATCATGGTTATTTATATACCTTGCAGGAGTAATATTCATCACACAGATAATACACTTATAAATCATATTCTTCAATAATCATACTTCTTGATCAGTTTTATTCTAGAGAAAAATCAGTACAAAATGAAACCTAAAGTTGAGAAGAGCTATTAATTGGAACAAATTGTGTGGTTAAGTTTATGCAATTTCATACATGATAGATGTTGATTGATTTGATTCTTTATCCTATAAATTAGAGACATCTGTATTGTATCCTCTGCGGTTAAAAACATATCATCAATTGCAGATTTGTTGTGGTGTAAAACACACCATTTCACACACATATATTAGAAATTGTACGAATTCGGCTGACGCTGATTTCTTATTTTGCTTGTAACTATTTATATAGAACAAGTAATCTGTGAGACCGTCTCATAACTTGAGGTATAAATTGAGCATGATACATTAAAACAATGACATAATGTGTGTTAATTTGTACTGTCTCATATCATGAGACGATCTCACACAAGTTTTTTGCAATTTATATTTGGGTCTCCCCAACAAAAGTAAATACAGGGATGAGGACATCCTATATACCACTCTATCCGTCCACTAAAACTGTGTCTCATTGCTTGGACACAAGTTTTAAGAAAAATAGGTAAAATGATAAAGTAAGAATAAAATAATTATTTGTGGGTGTAAAGTTAAAGTGATTGTTGATAAATAAGGAAAATACATTTTTGAAGGACAAACAAATAAGGAAAATGGACACATCGTCTCTCTACTTTTGACACAGATTTTAATGTGAAATTATTTATTAATATTTGTAGTGGCAAAATTATTTATAGTGACATTATTGTAAATGAATGATGTAAAAGTTGCTTTTAGGCATTATGGTATATTGGTAAATAAAAGTTGACCACTTATGGAAGAAGCAATTGAAAAGAAGACAAACTCTTTTAACAAGGGGGCATGAGAGAATTCAATCTCACCTAAAAATAAATATTTATAGAGTGGTGTGCAATTAATTTATTTAATAATTTTTTTTACATTATCTTATATTTATTGACCAAACCCAACTTTTCCTCTTTTGGGAAAGCCTTATAAGTGGACAATTTAATATGTGGAATTGTTCTCAACGAGAATTGAACCCTGAAAATTTCATCTCATATCTAAAAGTCTGAACTTATAAAAAAATGTGAATTAATGTATTTAATTATTTTCTTTAGGGCAATCGAAAATGAAATAGAGAGAGTAGTATATTTCCGGGTACAACATTTCCTATTATGTCGTAAAATACTGCCATGTGTCCCATTACAATCACACAAATTTGGAAATAAGATGAAATAATTTTATGATATCAAAGAAAAAACAATAAGGTTAAAAAGATTAGATGAATTCACACTAGGTGTAGCAATTGGCCGAGTTGAACTATGTTTTTCATTGGACGGCCTGAGCCTGAAATTTAATTTTTAAGCCCGAGCCTGCCTATTACTTGTTCTAAGCTTTTTTTTTTTAGAGGCTTGACCTGATCTTTTTAATAAATAGATTTGACCTGAAAGCCTTTTAAAGACCCTTTTACTCATATTTACTAAATTATTTTCAATAATTAAAATATCATTAAATCATAACAATTAACTACTTAAATCACAAAATGAAGAATAAGAACGATTCATAAAAAAATATCAAATAATAGAACAATAACACCATCAAATAATATTTTAAGTTATATTTAATAATATTATAATATAACAATATATATTAAATATTAATTTATTATATTATATACAATGTATTTTATTGAAGGTGTATTGTATAATATATAATTATATATTTATTGATGTAGCTTAAATAGGTCGATCCGTTGGATTTAAAAAGTTTACCAACAAGTTTAAGATTGACCTATTTAACTAAATAAACTTTAAAATAAGTCCAAACCTAATTTGTTTATTAAACGTGTCATGACGAGTTGGGCTTTAATAGGTTGAGCAGTAGGCCCACTAATTCACACCCACAAATAATTACAACAAAGTTAAGAATAAATGAAAAAGTATGGCCCCTAATGATATACGAGGAAATATTGTCTTTTAAGGAACAAAACCACTCATGATAGTACGTGCCACCAGATAAAAATCAGGGGGGAAGAAAACATAAATTTGAGAATAAGTGGTCCAAATTTTATGTGGTTTAAAGTTTCTACAGTTTCCTGAACATACATGATCGATGTTGATTGGTTTGATTCATTACCTGAGGCCTTTCATATAGATTATACGTATCACTCTACTTACATCCCACAAATTCTTGATTATTTCTTGCAATGGATGAAAAATCAGCCCAACAACCCCTTCTTGAGAACAATGTTACTCAATATTCTTACAAGACCCCCCTTTTGATATCATCAGCCAAATGGATTCTCAGAGCTATGATGTGGCTGCTTTTCATTGGATGGTCTGCTTCCATATTTCTTAATCCATCAAAAGTTGTGAGTGATTTGAGTCGAAAATGGTATCGAGATTCAGATGGGACTCTATTCGGGATCGCTGGTTATTAAACACTTTTAACTATTCCGTTTCTTTTTTTTAGTGATTCTTGATTAAAAAATAAATCAATTTCTTGAAAATGTGCAGGGAGAATATTTTTAGTTTACAGTGCCCCAATTCTGGTGATTGCAGTTCTTGCAAGTGCTTATATTTATCTGCGTGGGAATACAGAGGAAATTCAGGGGTATGCAAGATTTTTTGTGCTATCAATTAAAGTTTGGATCATAATGTGGATGAAATAATTTTGGAATTTGTGTAAATAGGAAGAAGGGTTCAAGATTTGGGAAGTTTCGGTTGTGGACGTTTCCAATTTTTGTGGAAGGGCCGTTTGGGGTGGTGTCCGCTGCAGAGGTGATAGGGATTGCTGTGTTTACAAGTTTTGTTATCTGGGCAATTTGGGCTCTCACTTTGAGGAATACTGAAATCATTTCCTTGTTTGATCTTCCTTCAAAAGAAAGGAGGTATTCACTCAACTATACCTTATTCATTGCTTGTTTGCAAGTAATAATTTAATCAATTATAATTTGGAGGTAGGTGGGGAGCTGCTTATGTATTATGAGAGAGTGGTTTTATATTAAAACACTTTATAATAAGTTTAATATGGAATAGTTTTATAGTATCATACGCTTTATAATAAGCTTAACATGAAATAGTTTTAGAGTATCATTAATTTTATCAGGAGTATCATTAAACCTGTCAGGGGTATCATTAATCTGGATCAGTGGTATTATATTGTAATTACTTTAAATTTTCTTGAACTCAGACTAATGATACTTCTGATGAGATTAATGATACTCCCGATGAAATTAATGATACTTTAAAATTGTTTCATGATAAGATTATCATGAACTATTTTCATATAATACTTTGCCATTATGTGAAGCTATTCTTGATGGGACCCGGAAATAATGCTTCCCTCTGTTTTTGAAAATTGTCATTCATTAAATGGTTTTTTTTTTTTTTTTTTTTAGCATATACTCTTCACTTCTAAAATTACTGTATTTGGAAACATTAACCACTTTTGATTTATTATAAAATCAATTAACGTCGCTTTTGATTTTATATTAGAGTTTCAAAATATATCCTTAATCGAGCTAATAGGTAGTTTGGCGAGTGTGTAATTTAGTTCTAGACAAAGTTTTACATGAAAATAATTAATCTTACCATGAAATGATTTTAAAATTTTTAAAGTATTAAATATCTAATTAAAAATATTTAGAATCACATCATGAATATAAAAAATTGGAGCCGGTGATATCATTTTATTTTCCAGGAATAACAACAACAATGAATTCTTTTATATTTAAATTATTCATATTTAATATATAAAAAATACAGCGTTTAAGTTTAAAGTATAAGTCTCCAAAAATATATATTTAAAGTATTAACTATTTGAAAAAGAGTCTCAAATATTTAAAAAAAAAATAGCGATTCATGAGATTAAAAAGTGATCATGAACCAATTTCACAGAAAACATACTCTTAATTCTATAATATGTTTGATAATGCACCTTCACACACCTGAATTTGTCTTTAGTTTTATGTGTGTAGCAAAAAGTACTAGTGATGTGATAATGAATAATAATACGGTGTCGTCCCTACAAAGGCTTTATTCCATTGATAATTGAATCCAATGAAAATGGTGGTGTCCCCACAAAGGCTTTATTCCATCTTTCACTATCTTGTATGTTTATAATTATAATTTAGTTAAAATAGTCTATATCTTCCATTTGTACCATTTCTTTTGTTTCATAAAATTAGAAAATATTTTCCATCACATAACTTAAAATTAAAGACTTCCAGCTGTTTATATTTAAACTATAGCATATTAACATCACCTTTTCTTGATTTTCCGGTAAAAGATACAGATAAACCTCTATTTGCATTTAATGCTAAGAAAATTCATCTTTTATTATGAAGAAAAAAGTGTAGAGTTCACCTTAATTACCTCTGAACAACTTCTTTATTTGGATAAAAAAAATTAATTTCATCTAAAAGTTGGAGCATACAAAAATTAGTGAAATTAAAAAATGTTTTTGTGGAGGAATTGGGTATTCTAACTCAAAAGTATTACAGTGTTTTGATGCTGGAACTGACAGGACTGCGGTTAGGATTGATCGGGCTATTTTGCATGACGTTTTTGTTTTTACCGGTTGCAAGAGGATCGATTCTTCTCCGCCTAATTGACATCCCCTTCGAGCATGCCACAAGATATCATGTTTGGTTGGGACATCTGACCATGTTTCTCTTCACACTCCACGGCCTCTTCTACGTGATTGGATGGACGATCCAGGGTCGCCTCATCCACCAAGTCAGTCTTCTTATTTTGGATACATAACGCATACACGATAACGGATTTGGTGTCTCAAATTCTGTGTTTAGAGTAATAGATTATAGTCTCAGTGTTTTGATTTTAGGTGTTATAAACTTGATGCAGATATTGCAGTGGAAAAACATAGGTGTTGCTAACCTTCCAGGAGTTATCAGCCTTTCAGCAGGTCTACTGATGTGGGTGACATCGCTTCCCGGGGTGAGGAGGCGCAATTTCGAGTTATTCTTCTACACCCACCAATTATACGTGGTGTTCGTCGTCTTCTTGGCCTTGCACGTCGGGGATTTCATCTTCTGTTACGCTGCTGGTGCCGTCTTCCTCTTCATGCTCGACCGTTTCCTTCGATTCTTCCAATCCTGAACTACCGTTGATGTTGTTTCAGCCAGATGCTTCCCCTGTGGAACTCTGGAACTAGTTCTGGCCAAACCACCAAGTAAATTCTCATCCATTTTAATTTGAGTTGCAACTTGCAACTTCACACAATTATTATTCTCATGGTTGTTTAATCACTCTCTTTTTCGTACTGTACCCTCACGATATTACATGTTTTCATTACATTTTGGGTCCACATTAAACCAGTCCAATAAATTTCTTTATTTTATACATAAATGTTTACCAGATTTATTATAATTTTTTTCACGGGGGTAGTACATTTTGCAAAAATGACAAATATTTCTATGGATATATCAGTGCAATCCAGGTGCATTAGTCGTTTTAATAAATGTTATTTTGGATGAAGTTGAATAGTATGCAGCCAAATATATGTTTTATCCCCGGATTAATAAATGGTGCGGTCGATTGTTTTTAAACAGATTTGCACTACAATGCTCTGGGATGGGTTTTTCTCCAAATTCGGGAGCTATCTTGGCTCCAATGGCACCCGTTTAGCGTCTCGTCTAGTCCTCTAGACGGCAAGCATCATCTGGCGATCCTCATAAAGAGCCTCGGGGATTGGACTAAGAAACTTGAGAAACATATATCAGCAGGGCAGGGGTCGGATCCCAAGATAACAGCTTCTGTGGAGGGGCCCTACGGTCATGAATCACCATACCATTTGACGTACGTGTATAGCCTCTTTTTTTCTTTAAATTATGCGGTGGTCTCTCTCTGATTAACTACTCTGCAGGTACGAGAACCTGGTACTAGTAGCAGGGGGCATCGGGATTTCGCCCTTCCTAGCAATCTTGACCGATATTTTGCACCATATCAACAATGCTAAGCCTTGTCTTCCCAGAAATGTAATGATAATCTGGGCGGTTAAGACGTCTGATGAGCTTCCACTTCTTCGAACAGTTGATATGGACTCTATTTGTCCGAATTTCTCCCACAGGTTGAATCTCGAGATTCAAACTTATGTCACTCGAGAATCGGAGCCTCCTCTGGTAACGATCTACCTCTTTCTTTATGTTCAACTTATAATTTTATCCCATTTTTGGTTTTTATTTCTTGCACATTTAGCCACTTTCGCTAAGGGTACGTTTGTTTTGGGATTTAAGTGTGCGGGGGAAGTCATGACTTTGAAATATTAGGATGTGAAAATCTTGATGAATAATATGAGTATGTGTTTGTTTTGGGATTTTAGTAGGGTGAGATTTTACTTTATGTCAAATCAATGTTTATTAGTGATTGATGTTGTATTATTTTATTATATTGTGTAAGAGAAAAGTAGGAGAGAGGTTGAGTGGATGATAAAAAAGTGATGATGTGATTGTATTTAGTTATATGAAAAATAGTAATAGGTTTGAGTCCCAAAACAAACATACCCTAAGTGATGGGGAACTAGGTCGTGAGATCAGAAAAACTCACCTGACGACCTAGTTTGTTGTCTCCGTTACTTTTGTACGGTCATTTGGCGAAATGATCAGTAAATGTGTAAATAATAAAAAACGTGTAGAATCGGGATGTTGGAGTACGTTATTCCTATTTCAAGCCATGTTGACTTTCAAAAATTAAAAATAGTCTGGCAACATTTCAATTGGTCGATATTTTATCCAATTAATCAATTGTAGGAGGTGAAACTAGCTTGACGGGGTCTGCAATATCCACGTGGCAGAGTCTGATTTGTTAATAGGATGTTTCATCGATAACGGGTCTGAAATGTAAAAATAAAAAATAAAAAATCAAAAGTTATTAATTTTCAATTTGTGAAAAGCTGAAAGGACTGAAATCAAAATATAGTGGACTAAAAATACTTACTCACACTAATTCTTTTTAATTGTTTCATTTTATCTAAATCATTTTGTTTTGTTTTATTTGTCACACATCAATAGCACCAATTAAAACCTTTTTTTTTCAACAAAATACCTATAATAAATTGTAATAAAATGATAAAATTGGTTTGTGTGGAAGAATAAAATGAGACAGGTAAAAAGAAAAGAAACAGAGGGAGTATTTACACTAAAAATAATATTTGAATTTATATGTCGTAATTGCAACATAAGCTCTTTGAATCTGAATAATTAATAATTTTCAATCGTTCGCAGGAAGAAGGTAAATCATTAATAGAGCCTGTCAAATCGGATGTTTTAAGCAAAGCCTCCAGGGGATGTGGAATGTCAGGGCTGGTTGGGACAGGGAACATAGTTTGGTCAGGTTTGTACATATTAGCCTCCACGGTTGGTCTGGTTATTACAGTGGCTTTATTGAATAGCTTGTACATAAATCCGTACAAGATAGATAGCTGGTGGTACAAGGGGCTTCTCTTTCTTGCATGCATGGTTGTAAGTATTCTCCTGTTTGGGGGTGTTGTCATTGGTTTCTGGCATTTCTGGGAAAAATATACCTCACTTCATCAAACTGAGGACAAGAGTAGTGGAGCACGAGATAAAACAACGGGGATGCGCAAGAACTCCGGCAAGGAACAATACATCAACACCGTTCACTATGGTCTGAGACCCGACTTTGGAGGTATATATATATATATATTAAAGTTGAGAAGATATACTTACAAAACCGCTCTAAATTTTGTAGGGCAAAAAATATTTACACTCCTTTTGAAAAAAGAAGAAGAAAAAAAGTAATGTATAGGAATTTGCAATTTTCTAGTGAGACAAGTTCTCAACTTTAGATGACTCTAAAACAAAGATATGACTAATAGAATAATATATGATGCACTCTAGCAACTCTAATTTGTTAATTCTTTATAAATTCACATACGTCATGCGAATTATGATGGATTTTCACACGTTATGGAATGCCCTGAATGTAGTGTATATATATTTATATATATATATATATATATATATATATATATATATATATAGAGGGATCATTTGAAAGTTATCCCACAAGATTCTTAAGTATTTGTCACTTCAATTTTTAGTTCATTTGTAAATTTAATTTATATTGAATTTTAATAGATTTAAAAAAAATTGAATTCAAAATTAAAGTTTGCATAGTATAATTCCATCATTGCACATGCGTATCAAAATTTTTCATTAATTAACAAATTATCTATTGCTGATATAATTCACAGATTATCTATTGCTGATTTTGGGATAAAAGATGAAAAAAAAATGCCGTTTACTATAGACAATGAATATAAAATTATGAATGATATTTGACATTTGTAAGCTGTGGTACAGGAATATTTGAAACGATGTCGAATCGATGGGGTAACGTTGACATTGGGGTTATAATTTGTGGGCCCCACAGCCTACAGACAAGTGTTGCTAAGGAGTGCAGAACACAGAATCTGAGTCGACGATCCAACCAGGCTGTATTTCATTTCAACAGCCACAGCTTCGACCTCTGAATTACGAATTATCGTTTTTTATTTTATTTTGTGTTTAATGTTTTTAATATACGTTACGTGTTAATTAATATCATTAATACACACAACGTATATTACAAAAGCATTTGAATACAAAATGAAATATCTGAATGGAACGAAATATGACCTTTAAGGGAAAAAATTGTTATATAAGATGCAAGTACTACTCGAAATATGTATAAATGTATATAGTAGAATGAATATTTACATTTTAGATTTTTGAAGTTTTCTATAAACTAGTGATTGTAAACCCGTGCTTTGCACGGATATAATTTATTACCTTAATTAAAATTATAATAATTATCAAATTTTAATTATAAAACTAAAAATCTACAATTTTTTTAAAAAATATATACCTAAATTTTTTCTTGAACTCAAATTAACGATACTTTTCATTAAATTTATTATATTTCATTTGTAATATTCAATACTTTAAAATAGTTTTATGATATGATTATCATTAATCATTTTCATATAAAATTGACTCCTGAAATAAGATGTAAATTGGACCTATCACACTAACATTTCAACATAGGTGTATTTAAATTTGTATTATCTAGTTCCACGAGACAATCTCCCACAGTTTTAAGCTATAGTTATAATACTTTAAATAATATTCTACAATATAATAATTTTTTTAAATAACATATTTGGAGGAAAATTTAATTTCCTATGCATGGTCTAATATTTATTTTTCATCATTCAAACAGAAACTAATAAAAGAATATAATAATTAAAAAAAAAAAAGACTATCACATTGACATTAAAAAAACCATAATATGTATCAATAAATTACCTTGCTTTGGTGGTTTCTGTCACATCCAACTTTCAATCCTCCTATCTAATAGACACTTTTGCATAAATATGTTAATCTTATTTTTCACCAATATATTAGAGAGGTGGGGGAGTATATATATTATGCGGTTTATTGAAATTGTATGAGATTAGTGGTTGAATATTTTTAGGGATGTACGTGTATGTTGAATAAAATTATTATTTTATAATGAGTATATTTAGTAAATATTATAAAATAAGGTGTGTGAATTTTGAAGTAGGTGAACTTAGTGAAATAGTTGGTGTGTAAATCGTTGCATCCTACAATAATTTTATTTATAAACAATTTTATATTTAACTTGATTAATAACTGAAAATTTAGTATGTATAGTGTGAAACTTGTTCATACATAAACCACTTTGTAGTAATTTTTAGTAGAACAACTCATACACTTTAGTGAGAAAAACTAATATCCTTTAGCGTAACATATTTATACCATTTCATACCCATCAACTGATACTTTCTAGTGTTGTTGTAACAATTCATATCTTTCGTACCCATCAACTGATACTTTCTAGTGAGAACAACTTGTACCCTCCACAACTAATACTCCTTAGTGAAACAACTCATACCCTTCAAAGTGGCAGATGTATGAATCAGTTTCACTTTATATTTTGCCTTAAAAAACTTACATATTTGATTTTGAATTAATATTTTTTTACGTAATAGTAAAATCTATGTTATTTTTAAACATTCCAAGAACTGATTCACGTTAACGATTTATTCTAAAAAAATAAGCCATCAAGATTAGATATAAGGAATAGTGGTTAAATGTACCATGCATATACTAATAAAGTAATGAACAATCAAGATTTAATAACAGTATCTAATCAAAGGCCAGAAAAAAAAATTTAAAATTTATATTAGGTAGCCTATAGTGTATCATATGTGCATAGATTGTCATTATAATATCTCAAGTTTCTCCCAAAGGTAATGTTGAGAATAGTCCAAAGAGATAAAAAATATCAATATTGTTTAAATAAACATTTTCTTATGGTATTCAAAAAAATATTGAACAATCATATATTAACTATGTAAATTTAAAATTTATTTTGTAGGTCAACTTCTCCAAAGAAAATTAATCTCTCATGATATTTACATTGTTGATTAAAAAAAAATAATTTCAGTAGTGTTAAATCATATAATTAAACTATTAAAATAGAAAAAACTTACATGTTTATCCTTAAATGAACTTGAATATTTTTCAATAATGGATGAGTCTGTATTGACCTTCACCTCATTAATATTCTATTTGGACGTGTAATGTGCTCATTTTTCATTTGAATTATGAATAATAATTTATGTTCAAGCAATTCTTAAAGATTTTGATGAGTAATCCAAATATTTTATTATTATGAATAATAATTATTATGAATAATAATTTATGTTCAAGCAATTCTTAAAGATTTTGATGAGTAATCCAAATATTTTATGCAATTAATTAAATAAATTAGTGAATATTTTTCTTTTTAATTGTACATCTATTGACTTTTGAGTTCTTCAATATAATCTATATACCATAATATTAAATATATAAAATATAAATATTCTATACAGAAAAAATATTATTTATAAAGTGTAATTCTAACTGAGAAAATATTAAATAATTTTAATTATATAATAATAGTTAGATAAAGTTTTGATTTCATTTAATAAGATATGAGTAAAATACATATTATTAGTTGTTGAATCATATAATTAGTTGTAACGCCCACATGATTATACCCACATGATTATCGATTATATTATTAGTTGTAACGCCCAGAATCCAAAATACATAAATATCTCAGATTCGAGGTATTACCTGTGACTAAAATACGAACTATAAATTTTTTTGATATAAAAATGAATAATAAAAGATATGTGATGATGAGTTTTATGCAGCGGAAGAAATGAGTGTAATATTTAAATAAGTATCTCAGACACATATATATGTATATAAAGCTTAGTATTAACAGTAATATTTTATTTAAGCGGGGAACTCCGTGTCGTCCCTATTACTGTCCTTGCTCCACGAAATCATAATCTGCAAGGGTTGTAAAAGGGGGGGGGGGGGGGGGGCGTGAGATTTGAATTCTCAAGTATGGGTGGTTCGCAACGTTATGAGATTGGTAAATCTGAAGTATATTATATTATACTCATTGATAAAACATTTAATTCATTTAATCAATTGACATAATAATACGAACATCATATATCATATAAATAACAAGTTCACATAATAATCAGTTGGCCACAATAGGTTTCACATCATATAATTGAAATATCACAAGTTGATTCATAGTAAGGGGCAAAGCCCTAAGTCGTTTTCACATGAGGTGTTATGGTCCTATACTACCTAGTACGTGGTGTTTGTCTTGTTGTCATTCTATTGGTGGTTCTAAGAGAAAAGAATAATATTGTTATGTCATATAGGTGTGAAAAATTATAAAAACAGAATCGAATTACGTAATCAACACAATGCTAGTACTGAAATACACGTGAGTATGTAGTTCACCGCAATGCACTTCGGCCGCAAAATGGTACAGTGATCACATTCGCACCGTATAATAGAAACCAGTGACGCGTCATTTATCGATAATCAGATAAAATATAACAGTTAATATAGAGCAAGTAACACATATTGCCAAGTAGCAATTTCATAACATATATACATCATAAAAAGTCTTGGGTTCTACAGAGGTCAATCTACTTTCATTATATCCCAAAACGAAAACAAGGCTTCTAGGTATCAAGCTACTACTATCTTAGGTGGATTCTAACATAGAAAGGAAATTTCTAGTCAAAATTTTAGTCATGCAGAAACATAATTTAAACATTTAAAGCATAAAAGTTCAAATAGTCACATAATATCATTTATGAAGTTTATAAATTTAAACAAATATATTCATTTATGCAATTCACAAATTATTTTATTACAATAGTAACATAAACGATATTTCGTGGTTCTTTCTACACCACATAGGTGTTGTTTTGAGTTTTCGATCTTTTAATTGGAGTTTTGTTATGAAAGTCAACTTGTCGCAAATTTATAAACTTATATGCACTTTTAATAATAAAACAAGAACATACCTTCGAGGAGCTTCTGACAATAATAGGAGACACATTTTCCCTCAAGTGATTTAATTAGTGATCTATACTTAAATGATAAGAATTTTTTTAATTAAATAATAATATTTTGGGTTTGATGAAGACAATGATTTGGGTTTAGGTTCGAAAGTTTTGAACCTATGCACTGATACCACCTGTAACGCCCCGAATCCAGAATATATATATATCTCAGATTCGAGATATTACTTGTGACTAAAATGCGAACTATAAATTTTTTTGATATAAAAAGGAATAATGAAAGATATGTGATGATGAATTTTATGCAGCGGAAGAAATGAGTATAATATTTAAATAAGTATCTCAGACACATATATATGTATATAAAACTTAGTATTAACAGTAATATTTTATTTAAGCGGGGAACTCTGTGTCGTCCCTATTACTATCCTTACTCCATGAAATCATAATCTGCAAGGGTTGTAAAAATGGGGGGCATGAGATTTGAATTCCCACGTATGGGTGATTCGCAACGTCATGAGATTGGTAAATCCGAAGTATATTAAATTGTACTCATTGATAAAATATTTAATTCATTTAAGCAATTAACATAATAATAGGAACATCATATATCATATATATAACAAGTTCACGTAATAATCAGTTGGCCACAACAGGTTTCACATCATATAATTGAAATATCACAAGTTGATTCACAGTAAGGGGCAAAGCCCAAAGTCATTTTCAAGTATCGGTCCAGTCTGCCAAAATCATTTTTCTCATATTATAAATCTCTTCCAAAATACCATAACCAATTCCCATGACCATGCACCTGATTTATTATCAAACATGACCACATATCTACCACAAACAAATCCCGTGACCATGCACCTGATTTATTATCAAACATGGCCACACATATACCACAAACAAATCCTGTGACCATGCACCTGATTTATTATCAAACATGGCCACACATCTACCACAAACAAATCCCGTGACCATGCACCTGATTTATTATCAAACATTGCCACACATATCTACCCCTTCCTTATAAAAACTGTCATTTCAAATTGTGGGTAGAAATCACATAATTCATATTTAAATAGATTAATGCTCACAAAATGCCCTTATTACCATGCAGTCATAATCGATTTATATTATTAGATAAACACAACAATCCATGTAAGGTATATATATAATAATATCATATAGTTCACACACTTATATAATAGGTTTACAGTTATGATGTATATTTGATTTTAGATTGATTTAGTGGAGTTCAGAGTATATCAGCACAACGTATTAATAGCAGATCAATCACCCACCTTTTAACTTTATAGATAAGTTGGAACTGTCTTTTGAAATTCCTTTGGAAGATAATGTGTGTTGTAGAGACGTCCCGAGAGTGATACATTAACATGCCCCTCGTGCATATTCCGACCAGCACAAAATCGAGTCCCAAATTGGGCAGCCTAACGACATGGTTTAATGATTCGTTCAAATAATTTTGGCAGCCTAATGGCGTCGTTCGGGTTTTTCAAAAAACAAACGTGCAGCCATTCGACCTTCGGGCTTCATTAGAAAGAGCAGAAAGAGATAGCAGGGTATAAAGAACAATCGGATAGAAGGCGGCAGCGCTTGGAGCGAGAGATGACAACAGTGGCGTTGGGAGGCAGCACTGCTCCGATCGAAAGAGAGAGAGAGAGGCGAAGCGCGGTGTGCTGTTGTGCGATGGTGCTGGAGTGCGACAGCGACGGCGTCGATTGGGGCTGGAATCTGGGAGGCGATGTTTCAACTGGGGACAGCGGAGGAGGGCACATCGATGTGCGGCGCAACTGGGAGGAGACAGAAGGGACACGCGACGGCTGGTGGTGGTTGTGCGAAGGACGTCGGCGGCTGATTAGGCGTGAAATCGATATATTTTGGTGCCCGATTAGTCCATAGTTTGAGCATTTTTTTTGTGAGTATTTAGAGTTATTTGAGTAACATTTTCATAAACTCATTAATTTGTCACTTTGGTGTTTATATTTGGAAAAAGAGCGAAAAGAGGAGTTCGTAGGACACCGATCAAAATGGACTCCCGGTTGAGAAGATATGAAGGTTTTTCAAACAAGTGTACAACAGCTGAAAAGCACTCGAGCGGAAAGTGCTCAACCTCCACCAGCTCGAGCGCCCTGAGTGCTATGTGAGCTAAAAGTGCTCGAGTTGGAGGCCCTTGAGCGTCTAGTGCTCGAGCGGGGACCCAACTCGAGCGCCCTGAGCGTATTTTTGCCCTGTTTTCAGCCAAAAACACTATAAATACTCGTTTCAAGCCAATTTTTACATATCTTGACATATTTTGACATAATTTTCGAAGAGGAAGAGCTTGGGAAGGAGATTTTGAGTCTTTGGCAAGGTTTCGAAGATTGTAATCGAGGTTTTAGCATACGCATTCTTTAGATTAATTACTTCTTTGATTGGTTTAGATTTTCGTTTTGATTTCTTGAATTCTTGATACTCTTAGACCTAATTTCCAGATTTTTATAGATTTTATTTTGAGACTTGATTGAATTGATTTCTTCATTAGTTTATGTTCTTGAATTCATTCATACTTTCAATTATGTTCATGATTATTGATGTTACTATTGCTTTTATTCTCGAAACCACCATGTTAGGCTAGAACCCTTGCATGCTTAGGATAGAATGAACTCGTAGAAGTAGGACATTGGTACATAATTAGGATAATTTGTGATGTATAGTTTTAGTTCTCTTAATTATTGAATAATTCTAATAAATCCTAGAATAGTCTTGGAATTAAGTACGCAAATTATTAGAGAGAAGACGACTACATCACTCTTTAATAACGAATAGGCTTAAGGAGAGGGTTTTTGAAGAAGTTTATAATCAACCGATTTATCTAGGGAGGACGGCCGCATCACCTTAGTTAAATTAGGGTCTCAATAATTAAGCACAATTTATAACATTTAATTAGTGAATTAGTGAAGTAGGTTGATAGAACTAAGTATTAGGGTTAATTCTTGAGCTTTTATTCTTTTAATCTTGTGCTAGATTAGGGAAGTTGATTGCCTAGATTTAGTACACTTAGGATTATAACTTGCACATCACGATTATTTTAGTTATTGTATCAACTCCGTTAGTATACATAGGTATTCCTATCCCGAGAATCATCATCTCATTTGCACTTCAACCAGAATTAAGTATAGTTTTAATTTTATTATTAGAATATAATTAGTATAAAATAATTAGTATTAATAGTTTAAAACCAAACATTACATTCATATTAGCTACGAGACATACATTTCCAGGGATTTATTCGCATACACACTTTCCCTTGTGTTCGTTACTACTTGGTCCCTATACTCGCCCATACTACAGTGATCCCATACTCTTATGGGGTAACTACTAGTTAAGCTAGTATTTTGCGTTCAAATCAATAAAAAAAAAAAGTAAAAAGGGGAGCTTTGTGTGATCTTGGGGCTAGCATTAATTTGATGCCGTTGTCGTTGTTCAAGAAGTTGGATGGGGTGAACTTCAACCCACTATGATGACTCTCCAACTCGCTGATAGGTCTATCATAAGACCTCAAGGTGTAGTTGAGGATGTCCTCGTGAAGGTGGCGGATCACGTGTTTCCAGCTGATTTTGTAGTACTTGATATGGAGGAGGACGAGTGCGTGCCTTTGATCTTGGGAAGGCCTTTCTTGGCTACAACTGGGATGTTGTTAGATGTGGCGGACGAGAAGATCACGGTGAAAGTGGATGATCAAGAAGTGAAGATCTCCCTCTATAAGGCCATGAAACACCCAATGGAGAAAGAGAGTGAAGAAGTGAAGCGTGTAGACGTGGCCCAAGTGGAGGAAAAAAGAGGAGTAGATTTGAAGAAGTAAAAAATTAGAAAGTTGCTCGATAAAGCACCTCGATGGAGAGCTAAAAAGAAATTGAAACAACCACCTGAAGTGAAGAAGACATTTAGGAGTGGATCCCTTGAGATTGAGAAGGAGGATGGGAAGGTATTCATGGAGAAAGGGCATCGAGCAAAGACATTCTACAACTTCTCTTATGAGAATAAGAGAGGTAACTTTGAGTATCATGTCCCATGAGCTCCTTTGAGCTCGGTCCGGCATTAGGACCTTAGAAATAGCGCTTAATGGGAGGCAACCCATTTTTACTTGCTTTTGAGTGTTTTTAGTATTTGAGTGTGTTATTTTTTAATCGTATGGTTTAACCTCGTTTTTTAGTGTTTTGATTGTAGGTTTGTATTGAGAGGGGCAAGAACTTCCAAGTGATGATAGTGTGGAGTACTTCAAAGGAACAAAAGATGGGAGCAATAATACTAAGTGTTAGTCAGGAAATAAGCGCATGTGATAATCCCGAACCCCAAAACTTAGACAGCGGCGCTCGCGAGACGATGGAAGAGGAAGGAGGGAGCGATGGCTTTTTAGCTGGAGAGAGATGACGGAAGAGAGAGAGAGAGCAGTGAATGAAATTAGGAAACTGATTTGGGATTTTTGTGAAGTGAGGGAGAGAGAGGAATACTTTATTTATAGAGAAATAATTGATGGTCCCGTTTTCGAAGGGCAAAATGGGAATTCAAGAGCACAATTTTTTTTTTTAAACCTTCGCGCCGCACCCTGACTGAGTTCAGTGACGGAATACTCAAGTCACTGCGTTGCTCAGAGTCAGAGCTATCAAGTCAGTGATGAGACTTGAAAGCTCAGGCTCTGAACAAGGCAGTGACTCGAGAGACTAAACTCTCGAGTGCCTTGCCTGATTTAGTCAGTGAGTTGGATCTTCCTGACAAATGCTTAACTAAAGTTTTCTTAACAAAGCTCTCAGTGAGCTGATTTTCACAATACTTTAGTAAATACTTTGAAAGATAAGTACGCTCAGTTTAACGTGGTTCAGAGACTCAAGCTCTTACATCCACGGCCTGATTTAACAGGAAATCCACTACTTGGGATTCTTATTTTTAACGTGCCAAGGTGCACTTACAACTGGACTCACGCCACTCCCTGGGCTGCCTCTCCTCACCTCACTACAAACCTAACAATCTTCTGAAAGGGTTTAGTTTGGTTTGGTTTTCTCCAACTAGGTGAGGTTTTCCTTTACAATGTGTTAGCCTTAAAGCTAAGATTAGGAAAACCTCTCTAAGCTAAGAGTTACAAGCTTGACACTCAAAGAATATAAGTGATAACCCTAAAGGTCAGTGTCGTGGGTGTGTAATACTTCCTTATGACTCCCTAACAACTAACACACCCTCACAGCTTGTAGGTGTTTATTTTCTTCTTTCACACAATACAACACACTTTACAATGAAGCTATGAGCTTGTATTTATAATGGGGATTCAAATGTATCCGTTGGAGAGAAGATACATTTGAATCCAACATTTAATGGTTTCAACCACTTTTCTTGGAATGCGGCCTTTGTCAGTGTCAGAGTTGCTGCCTCGTGCTGGTTGGTCCACGTGGCCTGGATTCACGGATCTTTGACTCAGTGGGTTGACCAAGACCCACTGACTTTAGGTAGCTTCCTCCTTCACTGACTGGTGATCTTCAGTGAACTGAACGTCTTCAGTGTAGTTGTCCTTCAGAGACTGTTTGAAGATCATTCCAAGAACTTTGTCATAAGGCTGAATGACAAAGTTCCCTGACCACAGTAGCCTGACTCCTTCAGGGCCTACTTGGTACAGCACTGATCCTCCTGATCATGCTCTTCACTGAGTGGTCCACCTGACTTAGCTTAGATCAGCATGGTTTACACTCAGTGGGACATCCTTCAGGCTTTTCTTCTAGTTCAGGTTTCTGGCATGGCTTCAGTCAGTTCTTCTTGGTGTTATCTTGATATCTTCAGGCTGTGTTGCAGAGTTCCCCCTCACTGAGTTCCCCCTCAACTGAACAGCTTATTCTACTGAGAAATGACCTAGCCTGACCTGAAATAAAAGATACTATCCTGACTGCTTTCAAACCTATTACATGTTGTTTTGGAAAATCATCAAAACTAAAACATATCCCAACAATTTCCCCCTTTTTGATGATTCCAAAACTTCTAACCAAATGATTTTCTATTACAAGAATAATGTCAGAACACAAGTAATAGTTTGAAATATGCAGAAATTCCCATAGTTTAACACGTTTAAGATCTGTTCGGTTGACCATTTTTCTTAACAAAACTGGATCAGTGGTCATGTGAACAACCCGTTCTGATACCAATTGATGGTCCCGTTTTCGAAGGGCAAAATGAGAATTCAGGAGCACAAATTTTTTTTTAAACCTTCGCGCCGCACCCTGACTGAGTTCAGTGACGGAATACTCAAGTCACTGCGTTGCTCAGAGTCAGAGCTATCAAGTCAGTGATGAGACTTGAAAGCTCAGGCTCTGAACAAGGCAGTGACTCGAGAGACTAAACTCTCGAGTGCCTTGCCTGATTTAGTCAGTGAGTTGGATCTCCCTGACAAATGCTTAACTAAAGTTTTCTTAACAAAGCTCTCAGTTTAGTAAATACTTTGAAAGATAAGTACGCTCAGTTTAACGTGGTTCAGAGACTCAAGCTCTTAAATCCACGTCCTGATTTAACAGGAAATCCACTACTTGGGATTCTTGTTTTTAACGTGCCAAGGTGCACTTACAACTGGACTCACGCCACTCCCTGGGCTGCCTCTCCTCACCTCACTACAAACCTAACAATCTTCTGAAAGGGTTTAGTTTGGTTTGGTTTTCTCCAACTAGGTGAGGTTTTCCTTTACAATGTGTTAGCCTTAAAGCTAAGATTAGGAAAACCTCTCTAAGCTAAGAGTTACAAGCTTGACACTCAATGAATATAAGTGATAACTCTAAAGGTCAGTGTCGTGGGTGTGTAATACTTCCTTATGACTCCCTAACAACTAACACACCCTCACAGCTTGTAGGTGTTTATTTTCTTCTTTCACACAATACAACACACTTTACAATGAAGCTATGAGCTTGTATTTATAATGGGGATTCAAATGTATCCGTTGGAGGGAAGATACATTTGAATACAACATTTAATGGTTTCAACCACTTTTCTTGGAATGCGGCCTTTGTCAGTGTCAGAGTTGCTGCCTCGTGCTGGTTGGTCCACGTGGCCTGGATTCACGGATCTTTGACTCAGTGGGTTGACCAAGACCCACTGACTTTAGGTAGCTTCCTCCTTCACTGACTGGTGATCTTCAGTGAACTGAACGTCTTCAGTGTAGTTGTCCTTCAGAGACTGTTTGAAGATCATTCCAAGAACTTTGTCATAAGGCTGAATGACAAAGTTCCCTGACCACAGTAGCCTGACTCCTTCAGGGCCTACTTGGTACAGCACTGATCCTCCTGATCATGCTCTTCACTGAGTGGTCCACCTGACTTAGCTTAGATCAGTCTGGTTTACACTCAGTGGGACATCCTTCAGGCTTTTCTTCTAGTTCAGGTTTCTGGCATGGCTTCAGTCAGTTCTTCTTGGTGTTATCTTGATATCTTCAGGCTGTGTTGCAGAGTTCCCCCTCACTGAGTTCCCCCTCAATTGAACAGCCTATTCTACTGAGAAATGACCTAGCCTGACCTGAAATAAAAGATACTATCCTGACTGCTTTCAAACCTATTACATGTTGTTTTGGAAAAGCATCAAAACTAAAACATATCCCAACAATAATCTTTACTTAATTAATTAATTTTAAGAGGAGGAAATAATGTGTGGATGAGATTTAAATGAAATAGATTTCCTAAGATCTCTTGTACTAGTTAGGGCATGTTTGGTTCGCGGATTTAATTCGAAAGAGGAATTTAATATAGTTTTAAGATTCAATTAATATTTTATTGCATTTGAATTATTCTCAATAAATTATACGGATTGAAATCCTAATTTTAAACTTAAATATTTAATTTCTCATAGTCCTTTATTCGTTTGAAAGATTTGATTCCTTTCTTCGAATTCGGGAATTTGAAATAGGGTATAAATTTAAATCACATAATAACACACAAAAATACTAAAATTAAAATAAACAGAATAATAATATAAAATAAGGTTTCTAGCAAAATAAAAGATATAAAACAGGACGGGGTATTACATTAATAATATTGATTTTGACAAATATTAGGTCAATACGATTTGTAAAATGTTCCATATATGTGATTATCACTTATATGCCAAAGATATTTGCACCCACTTTTTTTATTAAATACATCCACCACTAAATATACTCGCCCGTTAATTAATAAATTGTGAATACATTAACACCTAAAATACTTACAAATAACACCTACAAAAATGATGAATACATCAACACCTACAATACTTACAAACAACACCTACAAAAATGATTAATAAATTAATTTCTAAATAGCAGATGTATTTAATAAAAGTGTGGGTGTAATCTTTAAATTGTGGTGTCATGTATAATATGGTTGTTAAGTTTTAAATATAAAATATAAAAAAGCACAAATTTATTGAACATAAAATATCAAAATAATTACGAAAGATGTAAAGTTTAGTATCCAATTAAAACTGTATACAACAATAGAAACAAATAAGATATTATGTAAGATATGAATACTAATAATTCAAGTAAATTGTACTTTTGGTCGCAAGAGAATGAGTCTATTTTGAAATGGTCCTTTCTAACGTTTTTAGTCCTGTAGTTTTATTCTGCACTTTTGGTTCCAAAAGATTGCAGTTTTGGTCCAAATAAAATGGGTAAATTGAAGTTTTGGTCCCAATAGAATGTGGTAAAATTACGGTTATAGTCCTGAAAATTAGCATATATAACCAAAACTATTAAAAAATAATCGCTTTTGCAAATAGGTACCAAAAGTATTATGTTATAATCAAAAGTACAATTTTCTCTAATAATTCACTGGTTTTTACATATAAATATAAAATTACGTATTGAAAATGTGATTATCTATTTAAAAAAAATCATGAAAAGTTATAAATAAAAGAATAAATATGATCCTTACTCAATTTTTATTTTTATCATAAGTTTTAAAATATTAGAGACTGCAAGTTAACCACTTTATCACCAATTTCATCAATCTATAAGGATCAGAGAAAATATAAAATATATTAGAAAGTATTATAATTCAATAGCATATGTCTACATTGCATAAATAATTTATTTTACTGAAAAGTTGTACACAAATTTATCGAATAGAAGATTCTTATTCACTAAGTTAGAAAACTTAACTCTTAAGAATTCCTTTAAAGTTTACATCTTATTCATGGGAATATTGAAATTAAATCAATTGGCTATGATAATAAAATTTAAATCCACACACAAATAACCTTCGAAAAATGTATCTTTGAATTTATCAAGATGAAATGGTTTTATAATAGTGTGAATCATATCACACCAAAGAAATAAACCAATTATAACCACAACAGTTTAGAAATTATAACAAAGTTAAAAAAAATCATTAATTATTCTGAAATATATATTTTATAAATCACCCTTATGTACTAATGGAGTTACTTTATGTCTTAAGATTATGCCCGTTCTTATGAAGTCTTACTATATGTCACATTATCATGAAGTTTGAGTTGTATATGATGACGTCTCACTGTTATATTGAGTTAAATGATTGATTAGTATAATACAAAAGATACTTTACTCGGTATCTAAAATATTTTTGTATTATTCCTCATTAACACGATAAGGTAATAAAATAATACCTTGCACTGCCTACTACAAAACTTGAAAACATCACTTTGATGCCTTACAGAACCAACTACAATTAAGAAACAATATATACAACTTATAAAAATAATATTATATTTAATGATTTCATAAAATATATTGATAAATTTTATTTAAGTATTCTAACATTGAAGAAATATAATCACTGAACCAATTATATTAATAAAGGGAAAATTGTAAATTTGGTCCTGTGAGAATTTTTCAATAACAATTTTGGTCTCACGTGCTTTTTTGGTCACATTTTTGAATTAATTCGAAAACTAAATGATTTCACCAACATTCAATAGTTCTAATTTTCTTTCGATATCATCTTCAAAATGATCAATTTGAATTTCTACCCATGACGTATTTAGGAAAACTTAAGTTGTCTATACATGGTCTAATGTAATTTTTCATCAATATTCAAATAAAAAATAATAAAAAGAAATTAGGATTAATGTGTTACAAATATTCTTTTTCATCAAACTGATATTAAAAAAATATATATAATACATATCGACAAAACTCCTGTGATCTGCCACCAAAACTCCTTGGCCTTGTAGCTCTTGTGTGTGGTGTTCACCCCCCTCAATATATGGGAGCAAGAGGGCGTCATTGATGGTCTGTAGAGGGGACTCGTACCACTCGCCTCGTATCATGAACCTGAAGGAGTTCTCATCCCTCATCTCTAACGTAGCAAGAAATTGCTCCGTTAGATCAAGATAAGTGTCCATGGACAGCATGAACTCGTAATATCCTTCCATTTCGTTACTCCGGAATATCTCTCTCACTTTTTCTTCAATCCCCATATCGTTCATGAACTCGATGCTAGGACGCCGAGTCATTTCCACCTTCCCGGCTACGTAGTTCCATCTTTGTGCGTAGAAGCACCAATCATCACCATAATCCAATCCCCATCTTGAGGGCAATCCCACCCCCCCTAGCAGCTAACTCCCGAGTCATTTCTTCAAACTCGTCACCCATAATCATTTTCCCTGATTCTTCTTCTTGGCCATTGTTCTTATTTGACAAGAAAATGAAACTTTAACTACTCAATAATACTCAAAGACAAATCAATTCAAATAGTAGTCAAATTTCATCAATTATCATCCACATTAGCCTATATTGGGGTGTTATTCCCATCTCATAAAAATTTACCCCTCTCAATATTCAAGCCTATCATGATGTAACATCACACAATTGCAATTTACATGCTCAAGTCTCAATTAGTTTCACATAATCACATTACTCAATCCCCACAACTTATATTCAATGTCTCAACAAGAAATGCCCACAAAATTCCTACCTTCATGTTTTCTCTCTCTAGAAATTCACCCATTCTACATACTCAATCACGAAATTGAAAGCAAAATTGGCAAACCCATAGCATATATGCATCAACAATCAACATAGAAGCAAGAATTATCGGAACAATTGAAAAGCCCCAAATTTCTCATCCAATACTATGAACCCTAATCTCAAAATCACTCAAATCATCCCTAATCTAAGTAAAAACTAAGAAAAGAGATAAAAGAGTATGAATTTACTTACCTTTATGGAGATAAATTAACCCTTGGAAATGAATTGATGTGAAAATGGAGGAGTTTAAGTGAAAAATGGGGTTTGGAGAAAAAAAAAAGGGGGCTGAATTAGTGTGTGATATTGTGTGTGGGTGTGTATGTTTTGGTTTAAATAGGGGAAAAATTGGACTAGCCCCCTGCCCTACTAGACTGCTCGAGCTGGCCCCGCGGTCGAGCGCCTGGCGCTCGAGCGGGAGCCGGTCAAGCGGCATTCGAACACTGATGACAAAGGGCGCTCGAGTTACTGCCACTTGAGCGCCCTGGAAGCTCAGTTGAAAAAGGGCGCTCGAGCACCTCAAGCTCGAGTGCCCTGAGCCTAAATCCAAATTTTTGCATTTTTTTCCAATTTTTTAACCCAACTACGAAAATTTAATACCAACATGAGTACTAACCTGAAAACCCCATCGATTTAAGCCATATCGCTCATTCGATCGAGGAGTCAGAGTCTCTTCCCAACGCGTGGCTCTCCAAGCCAAATCACCACACAATAACACATTCAAACTCAAACATATTCACAACCACTTTGTGCATCAATATTTTAAAAAATTTTGACCAAATTTTTCACAATAATTTCAAAATTTAGAGCACGACGCATAAAGTACGAAGACAACCCCCCCCCCCCCTCCCCCAAACTTTTTCTTGCTATGCAGTAATAAAGTTTTAGAAATGAGTATGTACAAGGACGTGCACTAAACACGCCATGAACTCAAATTCCTATCAATGCACAGTATATAACTAAACTCAACTCAACAAGAGGGTGTGTGCCTGTGCAATGTCAATTAAACCTCTCAAGTGCGCCGGTGCATATTTATTCCCATAAAATATATAAAAACTCCACCCCCCAAACCTCGACTTTGCGAAGTGGTTTAATTTTGGGGTTTGGGGTTACCTCATACGCATAATTCCGGTTGACACTTATCAATGTAACACACTTCCTTTTCTTGAATTGCTTCCCATTATCACTTCTTGGAAATTCGTGCACCCTCAATACGAGCCTACAATAAAATCACTCAAGAATGAGGTTAAAAATCACACGAACACAAAAATAAATCACGAAAAGAATAAAAAACACTCAAAAGCAAGTAAAAATGGGTTGTCTCCCATTCAGCGCTATTTTTAGGGTCCTAATGCCGGACCGATCTCAAAGGAGCGCATTGGTCATGAGACTAAAAGGTACCTTCCTTATTCTCATAAGAGCGGTTGAAGAATTTCTTTACTCCATGCCCATTCACCGTGAATACCTTCCCATCTTCCTTCTCAACCTCCATGAATCCACTCCTAAATACCTTTTTCACCAAATATGAGTCATTCCACTTAGATTTCAGCTTTTCCCCCAAACAACTTCATCCTCGAATTAAATACGAGGACTTGGTCGCCCTCTTGTAACTCTTTCTTCCTCAACCGCGCATCATGCCACTTTTTAGTCTTCTCCTTAAATATACTGGCACTCTCATACGCGCTATCTCGAAATTCCTCCAACTTATGAAGTTGAAGTAGTCTCTTTCCCCCACCATAGTACTATCAAAATTTAACCTCTTGATCGCCCAATACGCCTTGTGCTCCAATTCCACAGGCAGGTGACATGTCTTCCAAAAAACTAATTGGTACGGGGACATTTCCAAAGGAGTTTTATAAGCAGTTCTATATGCCCATAGTGCGTCATCGAGCTTCATAGACCAATCATTCCTACTCACACTCACTGTCTTCTCTAGGATCTCCTTAATTTGACGATTAGATACCTCCGTGAGACCATTCGATTGAGAATGATATGCCGTTGAGACCCGATGATTAACTTCACATTTGGCTAACAACTTCTCCATCAATTTGTTCACAAAGTGACTCCCCCATCACTAATCAATGCTCTTGGAACTCCATATCTAGAAAAAATATTCTTCCTCAAGAAATCAATTACTACACGGGAGTCATTCACTCGAGTCGGGACAGCCCCAATCCACTTCGAGACGTAATCGACGCATACTAGGATATACAAGAACCCATTACTCGGGGGAAATGGGCCCATGAAATCAATCCCCCATACATCGAATACCTCGACCTTCATAAATACATGCAACGACATCTCATCCCTCTTCGTAATGGTGATGAAACGTTGATACTTATCACATCATCTCACCCTCTCCATGCAATCTTTCAAAATAGTTGGCCAAAAGAAACTGGCTTGAAGCACCTTCCTTCCGGTTTTCTCTCCACCCAAATGTCCTCCACATGGCGTGACAATACCTCATAATGTCATTCCACTCCTCCTCGGGCACACACCGTCTAAGCACTGAATCTATCCCTCTCTTGAACAAATACGGATCATCCCAAATAAAGTCCCAGACTTTTTTCAAGAATGTCTTTCGGTGCAATGAATCCATATCCGCTAGTAGCTCTCCAATAGCAAAATAATTGGCATAATTTGCAAACCATGGCATTTTCCCTTCTACTCGATACATCGGGACATCTCCTACACCAAACAAATTCTCGTCCAGAAACACATCGTTCACCTCTCGCTCTTCTACTATATTCTCCTCAGTGAGCTCCAACCTCGAGAGGTGATCGACAATCGCATTCTCACTACCCTTCTTGTCTCTAATCTCCACATCAAACTCCTGGAGTAACACGATCCAACGAATGAGTCATGGCTTAGCATCCTTCTTGCTTATGAGATACAGAATTGTTGTGTGGTCCGTATTCACTACTGTTTTCGTACCTACTAGGTTGGGCCGAAATTTATCAAAAGCATACACGACCGCCAATTGCTTTTTTCGGTCGTAGTATAATTCATCTAAGCCGAATTCATCATCTTCGAGACATAATAAATAGCGTGAAACCGATTCTCTCGTATTTTCCCCAAAGCTACTCCTATAGCATAATCACCAGCATCACACATGAGTAAGAATGGACTACTCCAATTCGGAGTCACAAGAATAGGGGCATTCACCAACGCTTCTTTTAACCTGTTAAAATCCACTAAACAATCATCAGTAAACTCAAAAGCGACTTATTTTTCAAGAAGTCGAGAAAGAGGTTTAACAATTTTTGAAAAGTGTTTAATAAAGTGTCTATAAAATCCTAAAATGAGCGAATCCCCTTCTCGGTCGAAGGCGGAGGAAGCTTCTCAATAGCTATCACCTTCGCCTTATCAACCTGGTTACCTTTCGAGAACACATGATGTCCAAGAACAATCCCTTCCTTCACCATAAAGTGGCATTTTTCTCAATTAAACACTAAGTCCGTCTCTTCACACCTGCTCAACACAACTTCAAGATTGATTAGACACATATAAAATGACTACCCAAACACGGAGAAGTCGTCCATGAAAATTTCCATAATCTTCTCTATCAACCTATGGAGAATAGCCATCATACACCTTTGAAAGGTGGCAGGTGCATTACACAACCCAAACGACATTCTCCTAAATGCAAAAGTACCATATGAGCAAGTAAATGTGGTTTTCTCCTGATCCTCGGGCGCTATCATAATCTGATTATATCCCGAATACCCATCTAGGAAACAATAATACTCAAATTCCACCCAATCTATCATTCATCTGATCAAGGAACGACAGAGAAAAGTGATCCTTGCATGTTGCCTTGTTCAACTCCCTATAATCGACACACGCACACCATCCCGTCACTAATCTAGTGGCTACCAATTCATTAGTTTCAATTTTAATTACCGTGGTACCTCCCTTCTTAGGAACTACGTGTAACGGACTCACCCAAGGACTATCCGATATAGCAAAAAACCATATTACTATCCAACAACTTTAATACCTCTTTATGAATGACCTCTTGTATTATCGAATTTACTCTTCTTTGATTTTGTACTATGGCTTTTGTACCTTCCTCTAATCTAATCCTATGCATGCATATAGAAGGAATAATACCCTTAATATCCTCGATCGACCATCCTATGGTAGATTTGTGCTTACGAAGCACTATAAGTAGTCTTTCTAATTGGTCACTAGATAAAAGGGAAGATACAATTACCGGGTACCTCTCATTATCCTCCAAGTAAGCGTACTTGAGATGATCCGAAAGTGGTTTCAATTCCTTCTTCACCTCCAACGGTAGCGCCTTATCGAACATCTTCTCAAACGTGGACTCCTCCTCATCCATCTCTCCTTCCTCATCAATTTGATTCACATCCATGAACTTCAATTCCCCGCTATCTTTAATGCTGTCAAAATAGTCAAGATCATAAAGCTCATACGTTAGCTTATCAAGAATAGGATAATCAAAATTATGCACATAAAAAGAGCATGGGTCAAGAAGTGTGTCATCAACACAAGTGTCCATGTTATCAATAAAGTGACAGCTTTCATCTCCCATGGGGTATTCCATTGCTTCTTAGATAACAATTTTCACTTCTTGATCATCCACTTTCACTGTGATCTTCCCATTCGCCACATCCAATACCATCCCAGTCATGGCTAAGAACGATCTTTCCAAAATCAGGGGCACATGGTCATCCTCCTCCATATCAAGCACTACGAAGTCGGCGGGGAATACGTGAAGCTAGCATCATAGAATGGTATGTTAATGTGGAGCTTCTTGAAGACATCAAGAAACTTAGCGAATTTCTCATCTAACTTCTTCATGAACCGTTGCGGATATGGTACCAGAATTACTGATTTTGGCAACCCCCCATTCATCTCACTCGGTTTCCTTCACGTTTCGCTTAGCTTCTTTTGCCTTCTTCCATTTAGGTACTCGCTCTATCTCGTCAATCCCTTCTTCCTCATTTTCTTTCCCTTTCTGAGCGTCTTCCATCACAACCTCTTCCACTACATCCTCATCACCCTCTTTCTTATCCTTATTCTCTTTCTCGATCTCCCTATGGACTTTCTCCACATCAACAGGTAGTGGAGGACCGTCATACTTGGTCCCTCTTCTCAGCTCGATAGCCGTGCACTGCTCCTTCGGGTTCATTTCCAGCATAGATGGAAATTCCCCGGCAACAGCAACATTGACTTGGCCGTAAAATACTAGTTTTACTAGTAGTTACCCCACAAGATTATGGGATCACTGTAGTATTGGCAAGTATAGGGACCAAGTAGTATCGAACCCGTGAGAAAGTTTATACGCGAATAAATCCATGGAAATCTACGTGTCGTAGCTAATATGAATGCGGTTTTGTTTTAAACTGATACTAAACTATTTTCTACTAATTATCAAATGAAAGGAAATAAAACTATTCTAACTCCGATTTGAAGTGCAAATATGATGGTGATGCTCGGGATAGGAATCCCTACGTATACTAACGGAATTGGTACAATAACTAAAATAATTGTGATGTTCAAGTTATAATCCTAAGTGTACTAAAACTAGGCAATCAACTTCTCTAATCTAGCACAAAGAATTGGAAGAATAAAAGCTCGGAAATATTCCCAATACTTAGTTCTAACAACTTACTTCACTAACCCACTAATTAAATTATATGAATTGTGCTTAATTATTGAGGCCCTAATTTAACTAAGGTGATTCGGCCATCCTCCCTAGATAAACCGGTTGATTATAAACCCCTTAAAAAAACCCTCTCCTTAAGCCTATTCGTTATTAAAGAGTGATGCGGTCGTCTTCTCTCTCGTCTGCGTCTTTGCAATCTGGCTAATCTGATACTCTATCAAAGTGAACCGCCTATTATTCTCTTGCTGGGTTTGATTGAGGTTTATATCCCTCCTCTAAAGTTCTTGATCCCTATAATCATTTTTCTTATTCATCTATTTCACATCATACTCCAGAGAGGACAACCTCTTACTCCCCTCTTTCACCTTTTGAAGAATAGCTCGTAACATCTCATCGATTGAGGCACCGCCTTCTCCCCCTGGGGGTTTCGAACCTGGATCTACACTTGGAGGTACAATTATTCCGGCTTTCGGATTACTATAGGAGAAATTCTCGTTCTTCCTCCACTGATTCTGATTAGCCGACTGGCCTCCCTGATATCCCTGATTATTCCTCCACTGATTCTGAGGAGACTGTGGACCCGGTGGTACGAATGGTTTACCGTAGACAGGTCGCCTCTGCTAATTTCCACCTTACTTATAGCCACCCTGATTATAATTAGGTCTTCTCATATAGTTGGTCACTCTTGCTGGCCTCCTGGCTATTCCACTTCCTCACTTATAGCATTGCTTCCTCCACTCAAACTCTGTCCAACCTCCAAATTACTGATCTTCTCCATCATAGCCATGAGCAGCTTCCTAGTCCCCTTGCTGTCTTCCATCTGATACACACTCTGGTTCATATGGCCTTCATTCCACTGCCCCACATTCTTCACTATGTCTTCTACTATGTGTCTGCACTCGACTGCGCTTCGATTCAAGAAAGCTTCATTAGTACATGCGTCGAGATGGTTTTGAGCCGTCTTACAAACCCCACAATAGAAGTAGGCCATAATATCTCGCTCATTGTACCCATGTTGTGGGCACTCAATAAGCATGTTAGAGAATCTCTCCTAAACTTGACTCAATTCTTCACTGGGTCTCTGCTTAAATGAGGAGATCTTTTTCCCCGTCTTCGCCGTTCTGAATGGAGGGTAGAAACGCTAAAAAAACAGACGCTCGAGCTCAGCCCATGTATTCACTCCCCGCCCCCGTGGAAGTGTGTTATCGTACCATTCCTTTGCTATCCTAGTCAGAGAGAACTGGAACAATCTGATCTTCTTTGCATCTTCAGACATCCCATTGTAATGAAAAGTAGAAGCTCTCATCAAGAAGTTCCTCAAATGGGTGTGTGGATTGTCTTTCCCTACTTCTCCCTTAAACTGGTTCTCCACGAGCATCTTCAAAATTCCTGGAGAAATAGAGAAGTTATTTGCCTCAATTGGTGGCATAGCTACTCCGTCATAATACCGTTGAGGCTGAGCCTCAAACCTTCCTCTAATCGCCATACCTAGAGGATCTGCGTTCTGGGGGATATGCTGTTGGTAGACTGGTGGCGGAGGGATCTGTGGGATTTGTGGTTGGTTATGGATAGGTTGTGGAGGGTAGTATGGTGGATAGTAGAGTGGATACGGGTATGGGTAAGATGGGTTGTTGTGTTGGTAAACCGGGTTGTTGAAAGGGTTGTTTTGGTTCTGGTTTAGTGCGGGGTTATTTTGGTTAAGTGGGTTTGGGTTTTGGTTGGTGTTTTCCACTTGAGGTACTTGCTTTTGACTATTCGCCCCATTCGCTCCTTCAATCCGTTCCACATCCTGATTGAGCCCTTCTCCATCAAGATCCAACTCTCCGCCTAAATCCAAATTCATATCATCACCAGTTGCAGTAGTCATCCTTCTCTGGAAGGCTCTATTCCTTCTGGTTATAGTCTCAGGATCTAGCTTTGTTCTATCAACGCTCGTTTCTCCCTTAGAGCGCGTTTTGGTATACCTGAAATACCAAAAGAAATATCAAAACACAACTGCCTAATAACTAAGAAAACAGAAAATAAGTGCACTCACTACTAACTACTAAACTATTTTCAAGTTTCACTCAATGAGCATACATCGCCTTCCCCGGCAACGCCGCTATTGACTTGGCTGTAAAATACTAGCTTTACTCGTAGTTACCCCACAAGAATATGAGATCACTGTAGTATTGGCAAGTATAGGGATCAAGTAGTATCGAACCCGTGAGAAAGTTTGTACGCGAATAAATCCCTGGAAATCTATGTGTCGTAGCTAATATGAATGTGATTTTGTTTTAAACTGATACTAAACTATTTTCTACTAATTATCAAACGAAAGAAAATAAAACTATTCTAACTCCGATTTGAAGTGCAAATATGATGATGATGCTAGGGATAGAAATCCCTACGTATACTAACAAAATTGGTACAATAACTAAAATAATTGTGATGTTCAAGTTATAATCCAAAGTGTACTAAAACTAGGCAATCAATTTTCCTAATCTAGCACAAAGAATTGGAAGAATAAAAGCTCAGAAATAATTCCAATACTTAGTTCTAACAACTTACTTCACTAACCCAATAATTAAATTATATGAATTGTGCTTAATTATTGAGACCCTAATTTAACTAAGGTGATTCGGCCGTCCTCCCTAGATAAACCGATTGATTATAAACCCCTTCAAAAACCCTCTCCTTAAGCCTATTCGTTATTAAAGAGTGATGCGGTCGTCTTCTCTCTAACAATTTTCGTACTTAATTCTATGATTATTCTAGGGTTTATTAAAATTATTCAATAATTAAGAGAATTAAAACTATACATCATGAATTATCCTAATTACGTACCAACATCCCAATTCTACGAGTTCATCCTATCCTAAGCATACAAAGGTTTTAGCCTAACATGGTGATTACGAGAATAAACGCAAAAACAAGATCAATCATCATAAACATAATTAAAAGTATCAAGAAAATCAAGAACATAAAAAGGTCTAAGAATATCAAGAGTTCAAGAACTAAACAGAAAAATCCAATCCGTGCAAAGTAGTAATTGTTCTAATGAATTCGTACGATAAAAACCTCGATTACAAACTTGAAATCCTTGCCAAATTCTCAAAATCACGTCCCCAGACTCTTCCCCTTCGAAAATAGTGTGTAGATGTGTAAAAATAAGCTTGAGACTGTTATTTATAAGATATGGGCCGAATTCCGCTCAGGGCGCTCGAGCGAGGGCCCTGCTTGAGCGCCTCGCGCTCGAGCTCAATCAGGTCGAGCACTTCCTTGTCACAGAGCATAAGAGCTGCTCGTGCTCGACCACGCGAGCGCCTCGTGCTCGAGCTCTCTCAGGTCGAGCGCTTCATCTTCACAGCGCACATGGGGCGCTTGAGCACCTCTACTCGAGCACTTGGCACTCGAGCCCACCCCGTGCTCGAGTGCTTCGCCTTTTTTGCACTAGTTAATACTTTTCTTCGCTCGAACGACTACTTTTCGTATTTCTTCCATATCTTCTCATCCGAGAGTCTGTTTGAGTCGATTCAAAGTCCTACGAACTCAATTTTTCGCCCTCTTTCTTAATATGAACATCAAAGAGATAAATTGATGAGTTTATAAAAATATTACTCAAATAACTCTAAATACTCACAAAAAAGGCTCAAAATATGGACTAATCGGGCTACAAAACATCACAATTTCACATCTAATTAGGGTGTCTGGTATTGGGCCTCCAACGCTCAAGTAAATATATAATTTCTTGAGGAAAGAGATAATGTTTGCTGAGTTAAAGTAGAGAATAAGGATGAAGTTGTAAATCAGTTACCTTGGAAGATTGGTAGGGTGGGGGGTATTTATATTTGTTTATTTTTGAGGGTAAAATAATAATCTATACCGTGTTGCCCTAACAAATTTAGGACCACCTGCAACATTATGTATTTTTCATCTGATTTAGGTGGCTAGACTGAACTATGCATCAGAGTGGGAGAAAAGGATCTTTAAAGAGCTCGTGGGAGATTAGCCTAAAACCTTGATTTTTATTCTCCCATTAAGGTTGATTATTCGTTAAGTCCCTTAGGGCTTGTTTGTTTTTGGATTTACACGGACAAGATTAAGATTTTTCGGCCCCCGCCCCATTTTAGTTAGAGATGTAACATCCCATTTTTACATTCCATTCTTCATACACACCTATAATACCTATTTTCTCCCACTTACACTTTTTTTCCTACTTTTCTCTCACTTACATCTCTTTCCTACTTTTCTCTTTCTTACTTTTCTCTCACTTATACTCTATTTCCTACTTTTCTCTCACTTATACTCTCTTTCCTACGTTTCTCTCACTTATACTCTCTTTCCTACTTTTCTCTTACACATCCTACTTTACTTTTACACATGATTTGACATAAAGTAAAATATCATCCTACTAAAATCCCAAAACAAACACACACTTTTTATTATCATCCAGGACTTTACATCTTGTGGGCGTAAAGTCATGACTTCACACGCCCACCTAAATCCCAAAACAAACAAGCCCTTAGGTTTTATCAGACCTGATGGACCTTTGGAAGCTTTTTACTTTAATTTATGCATTGTGAAGAATCTAGTTCTTCCAGGTCTTGATTTCCGGTCATGGCGACATTGTCTAATAACTTTAAATATTTGATAATAACTCAGGTCTTGTTACTTACATGTGAAGATTTCTTCATTAATATGAATTTAGGGAGATTAGGTCTACATAAGACCTGATTTTCTAGACTTTTGACTAGCCCACGTAATTGTATGGTTGGGACTGAGTGGTTCGAGTTTGGTAGGTCTTGTTTTTTAGGAAAACTAGACATATTTTCCAAAAGCTTGATGAGACTTTAGACCCTTTAAGGTGCAATCCTGAGTCCCCGTCGTTTTTGGAGTGGGGCTTGACCCGAGTTGGGTTTACCTTTTGTATTGGACCCAAGTGTGAATTTACACTTCTAACTTATTTATTTGGACTTACTTGTGGTGGTGGAAATTAGATATTTTACACGTGTCAACTTGCAGTTTAACTAACTGGTTAATATTTGGTTGGAACTAATTATGTTCGGGTCACCTATAAAAGGAGAAACGGGTCTGGATCTCGTGCTATTAAAAACAAATCAACAGTAAAATGCATCATTTAAATTAAATTGGAAATCAAATGAACCTAATGATAAAATGTAATCCGTACTAACTAATTTTCTTATTTGTTTCAATCTAATTATGTTTAGGTCTCACTCTTTATAAAAGCATAGACGGATATAGATCATTTGCATTTCATTCTTGGCGTTATCAGTTATGAAAGTAAGCTTAAAAAAAATTATATGGTATTAATCGTTTTATTAAAATATTAATGACAAACATTTATATGCAATATTGCACAAATCAAAAGCCTTAAACAGCCTTAATATAAACATGTTCCTTTCTTCTTCCTTCCTAATATGTTTCTTTTTCTATGTGCAAATCTTTTCTTCTCCATATTTCCAGATCATTAATATCGTGTCTTATTCTAGGTTTCAATTAAATTTGGATTTTTTTTCCGTGTCTCCTTACTATGTTCTTCTTCTTCTTAATTCTAAGTTTTTTCCCATTTGTTTTCCTAGTTTTGTTCATGTTATAACTTTTTTTTTCATACAATAACCATTTACATTCATATAGTAATTCATTTTTCGATAACTTATACTCCTTCTGTTCCTCCTTTTTTATTTATCTCGCTCAAATGTTTACATGTACTTATTTGGTAAGTGTGGTCCCAACATCTTCCTCTATGTTTATCTTCCTCTCTCTACCTTTTACCGATTTAATACTAAATTTTTTAATCTCCGTGTAAAAAGAAGTGTAAAGATTAGAACAGGGTGGAAATAATATACGTTTTCTATAAGAACACATTAGTGTTCTATAAGAACAAGTAGAACATACTTATTCTTACAGTAGAACATACTTATTCTTACAGTAACACATATTTATTTCCTACAGTAACACATAGTACAATTTTTTGTTTCAAGACCCAATCCGTCCCGTGAAGGATTCATAATTTTTTCTTGCCTCCCCATGTTCAATATTATTTATATTAAGAGATGCCCCAATCTTAATCCATTAGTATTAATTATGTTTCTTCCTTACAAAAGCATTACACTATTACTATTTGTACATAAGCGGATTCAGTGAGTTGGTCAATCTACCAGCTATGTACCACTCGATGGATGCTGTTTTATGTACCCGACGAAAGATCCAATTCCAAGAAAAAGATAACCATGCAGATGAGGATATAGTTAGATGCAAATTGACATTTTTCACGTTCATAACTCTATTGTCCAAAGAATTTATGTTTGTTTGTTTCATTCATTACATATAGATACATACACACTATATCACAACTTCCCAACAAAAGGGGCCCCAGTCACTTCTTCCCAGATACTCCAGCCCTAGCAAAACCCAGCAATTGATCTTCATGACCCTATTCCTATGTATCCTTTCTTTGACCTTCGAGATCTTCCCAAAATTAGCCAACACATCAAGCATCTGTCCTCCACTCACACAGCAAAAGAAAATGATGCAAGTAGACTCATTCATGGCTTCCAGGGAGCCGGTGGTGGTGGTGGAGTCGGAAACATGGGTGGCACAGCCGAGAAAATCGTGTTCTTGTCAACTCCCACGCTTGTTTCACCCGATAAAGCAACGAGGGCCGCCACTAAACCGGCATTTCCAGCTAGCGTTGGCTCTGTATAGTTGTAGTTCATACGCACATCTTTGAAACCATCGTGCCTATCGGGCCCCGCAACCATAGCTCCAACGATTGTATTAGGATTTGGCTTTTTGGAGTCCCTCCATTTCCATCCTCCCTTGCAATTATACTTGACCTTGTTCTTAGGAATCGAGGCGCCTCTGTGGTGAACATGCTTCGGATAATGATTCCCGAAGCCCACAACATAGCTCATCTTTCTAGGATTTTTGCCGAGGATGTAATTCATCTGAGAAGTGAAGCGAGGTGTTAGTCGTAAATAATCACCAATAAGTCAACAAAGAATATTCAGAAACACTTGGGTTGGTGCACAAATAATACTGTTCAGTTAAGACTAATAATGACCACCTAATATTGTTTAGTAAAACAATGAATATATCATTGAAAAATGTACTCGGTGTAATATTGGCTAATGTTTTAACACACATAACGCGATCTACCTGTGTCTGTGCAAATTCCCGGAGGACATCAGTTGAGTAGAAATGGGGCCCACAGTACCACCCAGGTGTATCAGCAGCTTTCATATAGTCACTAAACAATGTAGCAAGGAAGGCTGCATTGACTACATACTGAAGAGGCTGAGGAGCTCCATGATTTAACTGGATCATCCCACCTGCTCCAGTTCACCAGACTGATTAGCAAGACATTTAACAGAGAATGGAAGTCCAAAACACAGTAAAATGCATCATTACATTACCTTTTGTTCTGTTGAACGATGTAAAATATGGTAGGTAAGAGCACATAAATATGCTTGTCTGGTTGTGAAATGTTTTCAGAATTTCTTCGTAGGGATAGCCAGGGCTCAGGAATAACCGCAAGCGACTCAGAAGCACCTATTTAGAGAATCAGAAGATGGTTTCACAAGGATTAGTAAGAGCACTGAAATTGCAATAGACAATTTTTTTTTTAAATAATTACATTAAATCAGTCACTTCATCTTACAGGAAAGGTACAAAACATTCCTAGGAGTTTATGAGAATGATTGATGAATAATCAAATTATTTTTCACTGTCCACTATGATAAAATCGCATGAAATGGAAGCTCAACAATTTTAATGATGAAAAAAGGAGAATATATTACGTGAGGCGTAATTAGCTCAGACCAAAGTAAGAAAGCATCAGGCAAGAATAAAACCAACAAAGAGAAAACAAATGAACCATAAAAAGAACAGGGTTTAAAAACACAAATGAACAACATTTGTAAATACACAAATTGGAAGTTGTAACTTGAAATTAACATTCAAGTTAGACACAAGAGAACAAAAAATTAATACTCCATAATAATAATACCTACGTTCCAATTTAACTGTCGTTTTTAGGTGTTTCACATAGATTAAGAAAATTATTTTAAAAAATCTAGAATTATAATTATGAAACAACTGGCATATCCTTTTGGGTGTTGAACATAAAGATTCTTGTATCTCAATAAAAATTAAGAAAAGGGCAATGTTGGAAAAATATTCAATTTCTCTTGAAAAAACAAAAGCGACAGATATTTTAGAACAAATCTTCTTCTAAAACAACAGTTAAATTGGAATAGAGGGAGTAATAAGAATAAATACATAAATATTTATGTACTTACTTGAGAACCAGCAAGCTTATTGTCCCAGCTATGCACACCATAGAAGGGGCCTCCCCAGAAAGCACCAGCATGTTTTGCAATACCCGGAGTTGTAGCAAGTTGAAGATAGGAAGAATTACCCGTGGCATAATACAACCAAGAAGCACCCCACACAAACTCATCATAATATCCCGTAGAATTGTAGAAAGTGGATGCCTCATTTCCAACGCTGTATCTACCACGTTGATCCCTGGAGAATTTAAAGAGAGTCTTAGCCCCGTGGACAAGCTTTTGTGAGTAGGCCTTGTTGTCCTTGAAAACAATAGATGCAGAAGCCAAAGCAGCTGCCATCTCTGCTGCAAGATCAGAGCAACTATGGCATTCAGTAACAGGCCTATCGTAATCAATGTCCTCTGGACGCATCCAACAATAGTGATCATTAGGTTCTGGCCCTCCTGAGGTATCCCCTTTCCCAACCTGCCAATTAGAAGCAACAGATGTTCAATAAGCGTAACATTACCAATTATTCAAGCAAGAAAAAATATGAACTTAAGCAGTAAGGCAAAAACTTCTATGCATCAGTTGCACCGTGCAACTGGTGCAATGTTGACCCAAATCTGATCAAAGTTTGGCTCATTCAACATGAAGAAAAGTATCAGTTCATATAAAAGAAAAATATTAGTTTGTAAGCTAAACACTATTAGTTCTCTGTATACAACTAATATTTTTCATCATATGAACTGATACTTTTATTTCTACGATTTACGAAAAATATAAAAAAGAGTTTTGTTGAAATTTTTTAGTCAAAATTACACCAGTCGCACAGTAAGCCAAAGTGTTGCTCAAGCAAAAATATTAGCGCATCCATCAAAAACTCCTTTGGCAAAGCAAACTGTGATGTTGGAACAAGTGAGCACTATCGGGTATCAAGTCAAAAAACAAGAACTTGTGTCCCTATCAATGTAAAGCTATAGAGCGACAAGACAATAACAACAGTATAAGAAAATCACATCATAGATGTGGGATACAATAACATTTGGTAATTTAGATTCATATATTACCTGTGCCACAATCCGATCTATGGTATCCGCAGTGTGATTAAATGTTTTGAGGAAGTAATCAGTCCCCCACTTGATGATATCTTTGACATGGTTAAGCTCCCCAGCTGCTTCATACTTCCCACTGTATTCGATCACACTCCAACTCAACATGGTCATAGCGAAAGATTGTGGAAAGTTGAACTTGATTGCATCTCCAGCATCATAGTAGCCACCACTTAGATCTTTAAACAAGGTTGAATCATCAGATTTTCCATCATTCACACACGAATTTCCCCTCCACGATACATTATTGTGTTTCGGTAGTTTTCCAGCTGAAAATTGGAGAATCAAACATTAAGTTGATCATTGAACACAGAAAACTAATTTTCATATGTACCAAAAAGATTCAGATTGTCAACCATATAGGGTTTACGGATTTTCATCGTGCTATAGAAAAAGTAAAGTGCATACAGATAGAGGCTAATTTTAGTTCCAGTTCGATCGTGCTTATTATGTATAGATCGAAACAGATGATAATTATAATAATATATTAATTTTCAGACGTTGAGCACTATTATAATAACTGATAAATCCAAATTAAAAACAATCAACAAAATTATCACACACATTTACAAGCTCATCTTTATATCTCCATTAATACCTAATAAATCCATCAGATGCAGTAAGCTAGCAAGCGACGTTACAAAACAGAATAAACGCGCATACTTACATCGCTGAGCATTGAAGAACATGAGTGCCTTGTTCAGCGCGAGCGTGTAATTGTCCGGCGGCGGCGGGCGGTGGTGGTGGCGTGGCACCGTCTTCACAATCAAGGTGATAAATCCGGCCAACAAACCGGCGGCCAGAATAGTTCCAACAGTCCACACAAATATCTTCCTGCTGACAATAATGCACCCTAGATCCACATACTTCTTCTTCTTCTGCTCCCCTGGCCCCAGCAACCAGCTCTGCTGCGTCTCATCCAGCGGCCGCGACAGCGCCGCTCTGTCGTAGTCCTGCAGGTTCCGGCTCCGGTCGTCGTCGGTGGCTGAATCCGCCGCAATCTCCAGCGGCCCTCCCCATGGATCCCTACCGTACATACTCAATTTCAATTCCTGATCAGACGATCGTGAATGTTGGAAATGCAAGCTTGTGATAGAGAGGATTAGGGTAAAGCAGAGATGTGGGAAGGGCTGGGAATGCCGGAGATCTAGCTTTTGTTCTCAGTGGGAAAAGAGGACTGAATAATTGTTGGATTTGGGGTGTGGAAATGCTGTATTTTTTTGTATTGTATATATTTAATTTTTTTATTTAATATTTTATTGGTAATGATCTGTCAATTTGTGTGTTGAGAAATGATTTTGGAAATTAGTTGAAGAAAGTGACCACTGACCACCCCACAAATAGACGGTGACAGACTGTCTAACTCTCTAATGCCTTCACCTTATCTTATTCATTCACTAATTCCATGTATAATTATAAATTTTACATTGCAAATATCGTTATTTTATTTTATTGTATTATTCAACGTATACTCATAAATGTATTGTACTCCGTATTAAATAAACTTAACATTGGTATGACATTAAAAAAAAAACCAATTGAAATTATGTGTATTTTTGCATTGTCGGCACCTTAATATTTACGTGCAATAATACCGTTGGACTTAGATTAATCCGCAGATTTGTAACTTTTGCATTTGAAGTTGATATTTATAATTCACTAGTCGATTTAAGTAATTTGGGTCTAATTTTTTTTTTATAAAGAAAAAAGTAATTTAAAAGCTTGTACGACCATTTTAGGCACTATTACAATATTTTTAAAGTAAGTAATACAATTTTATAAAAAAATAAAAATTCATATTATTTTTTAAAGCAAAAAAGTATTACCATTTATTTACGCCAAATATCCAATTTTGCCACTTTTTTTATTAATTCTAGTATATTTTTTTTAACAAACAGTATTCATACATTCAGTATTCCACCATGTAGTTCTTGCGTGAAAAAGAAGTATAAAAAAAGAAAACATACTGGCTCGAGCAGATCACATTTTAGGAGAAGATAAAAACATGAAAAAGATATCTTAGCAAATATAAATTGGCTTGCATTTTTCTTTATCTTTAATTGTTTACTTTCTACATAGTGAAAGCCAGCAACGACGTGAGATGAATATTGCCAGTAAATAGGAAGGAATGTATATTTTTTAGTACTAACTGAAAATATAAGTATTATTTATTAAAATATAAAAAATACTATGTGCTATAATTGATAAAAAAAAAAAAAGTATGGACTGAAATTAATTAATTCACCATTTATCCATAAGATTTTTCATCATCTTGAAAATAATGTTTTTTAATTGGCAATTATTCGGGTAAATTGTTGTTATATTTAATTGCAACAAGGTGGAGTGTAACAACAGGCATGTTCGGCTGTTGCTTTAATTTGTGGCAGTTCACTTTGCTTTATCCACACTGCAATTTTATACCTAACGGTGAACGATTAATCAAGAAAAAAAGAATATGTAGTTTAATTAATTCAAATATTATTTGATTATTTAATTAATGGGAGAAAAGAACGTCCTTTGTCCACCGACAGAAATGAGAGATGTCTTTTACTGGCCACCGTGCCAAGTCTAATTTTCCATTACACAACTAATGAACTGGGCCCACCAAAAAATTATTTTTGACTTTTTCTAATGTTTTTCTTAAATAAGGCACATAGTTAACACGCACTAATTATCATATCAAATCAGATTTATATTTTTTACGATAGAAATAATACAAGTACGACCAAGAAAGAATATTTGAAATTTATATTATTGTTGCAATAAAAATATTCTAGGTAAGACCAAATAAAGAAACGGTAACAGCTAAAGTTGAAATTCGCCATTGTTTCACTGTTTTAATAACTAGTTTTTCACCCGTGCGATGCACGGTTTGAAATTATTTAAAATGGTTCTCACTTGTAGTATCTTAATAATAATATTAAAAAATAAATTTGCATTTACCCTTTTATTTTTATGGTAGCACCATATTTCTCTACAATAGCTATATTTCAGCATAATTTTTCATTTAAGAATTTCTACATTATCATGAAAATTTCATTGATATTGTGTTTGGATGGAGGAATATGGACTATAAATTTTATTAAAAAATGAATTTGCATTTACCCTTTTGTTTTTATGGTAGCACCATATTTCTCTACAATAGCTATATTCCATCATAATTTTTCATTTAAGAATTTCTACATTATCATGAAAAATTCATTGATATTGTGTTTGGATGGAGGGATATGGACTATAAATTTTAAATCCACAATTTAAATCTATTCCAGTTGTTTGGGTAAAATATTTTACATGGATGTATTTCAAATTCTTAACTTTTGATCCTAATTAGAAGGATTTTAAATATTTAGTAAAATCATGTCATTTGAAATCTACATATTCTCAAATTATTTTATTTTTAAATATCTTGCATTTCAAATGACTCATTCTCAACTATTTAGTTTTCTTAAAACAATCCAAATCGTGCACTTATTTATATCAATTTTCACTTTATTTTTTTTAAAATGGTTTTTTAACTTTTTAATTTAAAAAATAAACATATATTTGAAAGTATCCAATCTTATGTTGTGTTTTATTAAAGTGATTTGGGGCTATGAATAAATCCACATTCTAAATTTACTTCACTTGTTTGAATAAAATATTTAAATTGATGGATTTCAAATACTTTATTTTGACTCTAGTTTCAAATTGAGAGAATTTCAAATACTTAGTAGGGGCTATGAATTTTAAATCCACATTCTAAATTTACTTCACTTGTTTGAGTAAAATATTTAAATTGATGGATTTCAAATACTTTATTTTGACTCTAGTTCAAATTGAGAGAATTTCAAATACTTAGTAAAATAATGTCATTTGATATCTATAGGTTGTTAAAAATTCATTCATTTCAAATTTCTTGAATTTAAAATGACACTATCCAAATACAACCTTAATTTTTTTTTTCATCCAACACAATATGCGGATTATTACGGTGTAATGCATAATATTTGTCTTTCCCTCTTACGTTCATAGTCTACATTAATAAAAAAGAAATCACATTGTATAATAATTGTATATAGTTGAAATCACTTTCATATTATGGACTTAACACTTTGGCATATTTGATGGACTAAGCCTGCAACTACTGCTCCCAACTATTCATATGAAATTTGAGAAAAAAAATTCCAATCAAATTGCCATACACAATTTTTATTGAAGGGAAAACGAAAAATTGAGTAAGATTTTCCCAACTTTCGGACCCTAGGTAGATTATCCTTACCATGAACCTGCTAACGTTCAATTTGTTCATCTTTGTTTTGCCTCCATTGAAAATTTATGTACTTCACTTCGATTTTTGAGACGAAACACCTGTAAAAAGGAAATATTTATTCGTTCATTGTACCAACAATGGCTATAATGAAGAGATCTGACTTATAAATTGATTATTCAATTTCTTCGACCTAACCATTAGTACTAGTTCATTTTGTATATCAAAATGTGATTCATGTTGTGGATGAGGTACTGGAATGGTTTTAAACACTATTCAATTTATTTATCCAAGGACATTAAATTTTACTCTATTAAATTTACATATCATACCATACAATGTACTAAAGTGCTTCATGTATTCTCTATATATGAATCTTCTTCAAAATTTAGCCTCTGGGTTACTGATGATATTACACTTTGATTTTTATGAATCTCAATGTAGTCTGTATATGTGAATCATTTTTCAAAATTTACGTATAAATATTATATCCTATTATCAACAATATTAATCATAAAATAATTAAAATCAATCACGGAGTACTAACTTTAAAATGAAATTGAATATGTGATGTTGTACTTCTATATTTAATATGAGTTGCGATACAAACTTGAATCTTTGAGGTTATGCTTTTGTACTTTGTGAGTTGTTTCAATAAATTGGTAAAATACCCACTTCAAGTCCTAAGCAGTTTTTTGTATTTATATGCAGGTATTTGATATTTTGATATTATTGATCTACTAAGATGAAGATTAAATGATGCTAGATATCTGCAAGAAAAAACAAAGGGTTTAGTTCAAAAAATATACAGAAGAAATAAAATGAAAATCTGAAATATTATTCAGATGAAATATTATTCAAATCAGTCATCTGTAATTTTGAATTGCTTAAGATAAATGTGGATTCACCCAAAAAATGGTGAGTTTTGGCCGAGCATTTAGGATTTTATATTATTCACAAAGAATGTCAAAAGTCCCCACTAATACCAAGTATTGAGGAAGGTGAATAATCTATTCATTAATTTATGTGTATTTTATTTATTTTTGACCGTACAATGTAAATATGTTTGCTTGTATATAAAAATATATCAAGTTTTGTTAGCAAAGATTGAAAGATTTGGCGATTTTGTATGCATAACTAAATGAGGTTCATGTAAAAAATTAATGTTTGGATAATGGGGTCGATTTAATTGCTAAGATTTATGTGTTTATGTGTATTTTATTTATTTTGGACCTTACAAATTACAAATTAATGTTTGTGTGCATGTTTGCTTGTATACAAATATAAATCAAATTTTGTTTGTGGAGATTGAAAGGTTAGACTATAAAAATTAATGTTATGGGGTTGGTTTAATTTAATGCAGATTTTTAATAGTTATATTTCCAAATTATTTGTTAGCAAAGATTGAAAGATTTGGCGATTTTGTATGCATAACTAAATGAGGTTCATGTAAAAAATTAATGTTTGGATAATGGGGTCGATTTAATTGCTAAGATTTATGTGTTTATGTGTATTTTATTTATTTTGGACCTTACAAATTACAAATTAATGTTTGTGTGAATGTTTGCTTGTATACAAATATAAATCAAATTTTGTTTGTGGAGATTGAAAGGTTAGACTATAAAAATTAATGTTATGGGGTTGGTTTAATTTAATGCAGATTTTTAATAGTTATATTTCCAAATTAAGTAAATTGAATTGGGCTAAAAACTAAAGTTACTAAAAATGGCATAAGATTTTGTTATTATATTAGTATAGATTAAAAAAACAATAAACTATTACCAACTGACCACTGTCGGTGACCATGGTGCTCGATTCTTTTAATATTAAACAAAGAACGACAGCAGCAATTAAGCCAAATATGCATTGGATTTTGGGGTTATCAATTTGATCGATACAAGATGGAATACTAATATATCTCCATTATCTGAATTTGTATAAATTCATAGTAACAAGAATTTTTTTTTATTTAATTAGTAAGTGGGACTACAAATAAGTACGGTAGTGTTTACTTAGAGATGCAGTTGAATGAAGCATATTTGGATGGAAAAAAATGAATAACATTGAATGAAGCATATTTGGATAAAGAAAAAAAATGAATAGAGCAAATTATGTGAATATTAAATTTATATTTACTTTGTATTGAATATAGTAGGAATTGATAAAAATTTATGTCAAATTAATATATTTAAGTGATTGTAAGCAAATTAAATTTGCACCTAATTAAATGGAGACACGTGTACAAATTAAATATTAATATCGAATTAAATTTACTATTATATTTTGAGAATTTAATTAAATTAATTTTTGAATTAAATAGTTAAACTTGATATTAAATATACATGGTACAAGTCAGTCAAATTACATGAGTTTTCGATACTCATATTGGGTAATAAATACAATTGATTTACCATAAGATCGAAAAGTAAATGATGTCTCGTTAAAAATGGAAGCGAACTAAATTTAATCAAATCAAATTTGATTCATTTGTAAATTAATTCAATCAAATAGCACCGACCAATCAGATGGGGCCACGTGGCATTGCAGAAAAGGAGGGGTTCTTACCCTCCACCCTTCCTTTGTTCATTTCCACATCGACATTGACAAACATTTAGAATTCAAGCTTCAGGCGGTCAAGCATCCAAGTAAGCGAATTCTCTGCAACCGTTCTTGAAGTCTGGACGTGTTCTTTATCAAATTCGAAGCGTTATTCACGAGAAGCAATTAGAAACATCTTTCAGTCCGACTTTAAGGCCCAAAAACCCTCCGACTGGTGCTTCTCTTCGAAGGAGTGCTTGAAGATTTGAAGAAACTTCGATAACGTTCTTTAAGGTCTTTAAAGATTCAAAGGCGTTCTTCGCCGTTGTAAGACGTTCTTTGTGCAAATCCATAAAAAATAGTCTTCGATCCGAGACTAAGATCCTAAAACCCTCCGATCAAACATTTTTTCCAAATGATTTCTTAAGATTCAAGGACGTTCTTCATCAAACTCGAAGAAGTTCATCTTACATTCAAAGGTGTTCATCCATTACGTCTTCACAAATCGACGTTTAATCTAAAACAAGGCATCTCGTCCTTGGATAAAATGTTAAGAATCCACAAACCCAACTCCGAACAAAATCAAAGATAAAGATTTTGTTCGAATCAAAGTCAAACTGAAGAGAAGAATCAGAGGAGCAAGTTTAGAGTCTAGAACCCGCAAAATTTCTCAGTTTGATCTGAAATAAATTCGATTGTAAACAATTTCATAGTTATTATATTAATAATATGAAATTCGTCGTTACAAATTTGGCTCGTCTGGTTGGACCTACTCTACCCCTCATCTCTTCTCTCCTCAAAAAAGTTCAAGATCACTAGGATGGCTCCTCGCAAGGTCGTTGTGGCAAAGGCCAACCCCTGGAAAATCTCTGTTGGCCATGTTGTGACAAGAAGTATGTCAAAGCGATCACTGACCGAGACTTTTCCAAAAGCTAATCCATCAGTGGGGACAACAAAGAAGAAACTGACATACACTGTTGAGGATGAAAAGGTTATTTCTCCAAGCTCTACTCCACGCTCATTCCCTCGTTGTCAAACTCGAACGCGGCCCTAGTTATGATGACAGACTCCTCGATTATTGAGGAACGACTTACCAGCTTGCTCAAAGCCATCGAGGGGCTCATAGACGATGTCAAAAGGCAAGACATTCAGATTGCCAATTTGATGAATAAGGTGGAAATTGGCGATGCAAGTCACGCCCATGGGAAGCAAGATGAGGACCGAGATATGGAGGAGACCTCGGCCAAATGACAAGCAGCCGAAACGGAGGCGACTGCTAAGGAGCTGCAAGTTTCATCTGATGATGGGATTCGGATTGATCAGCTCAAGGAGCTCATATTAGAGACAGTGAAAGGGAAGTTTGAGGACAGCTCCAAGTCAATCTTCAGCCACACCAAGCCCTATACAAAGAGGATTGTTAACTTGTGAATACCAGCAGACTACCAACCTCCAAAGTTCTAATAGTTTGACGGTAAGAGAAACCCGAAGCAACACATGGTCCATTTTGTTGAGACGTGCAATAATGCCGGGACTTATGAAGATCATCTTGTCAAATAGTTTTTCCGCCCCCTAAAAGGAAATGCCTTTGACTGGTACATTGATTTGGAGGCTAACTCCATCAACAACTAAGATCAAATGGAGCAAGAGCTTCTACACTGTTTCTACAGCACGAAAAGAACGATTAGTATGATCGAGCTGACAAACTCACACCAGTGGAAAGTAGAGCATGTTATCAATTACATTAATCGATGGAGAAACTTAAGTCTGAACTGCAAGGACAGACTATCCGAGACTTCCGCGATCGGAATGTGCATCTAAGGAATGAAATGGGGTCTCCGATATATTCTCTAAGGTATCCAACCGCGAACCTTTGAAAAGTTGGCCACAAGAGCTCACGATATGGAGCTAAGCATGGTTGTGGATCCAGTGGACCACCAGTTGAAGAACCTCGAAGGTTCAAAGATAAGCAAGAGGCCAGGAAAGGGAGCAAAACCTTTGTTCGAACTCCTCACAAAGAAGTCATGCAAACAAATGCAAAGACTATCAAATATCAAAAGGAGAAAGAAGACATAAATGACAAAGGGAAAGTTGTTGCTCTAAAAAGGGGGCAGCGAAGAAAGACTTTGAAAGAAATGCAACAGAGGCAGTATCCATTCCTAGACCTCCACATCCTAGGAATATTCGATGATTTGATGAAAAACAAAATCATCGAGTTGTCAAAAATGAAACAACCAGAGAAAGTTGAATGTATTAATGATCTGAAGTATTGCAAGTACAATAGGTTGGTGGATCATCCAATCCAAGACTGCTTCATCTTCAAGGATAAAGTCATGCAGCTGGTTGAGCAAGAGACAATCCTGCTAGAAGAAGAAGCGCCTGCAAATCTCATCACCACTGAACAAGATGACGGTTATGACATCTCATTTTATATGGCAAACATAGATAAAACTTCTCCATCTGAATGAGAGTCTTGTGACAAAAGTGTTGATTGTGCACCCGTTATGAGCTTTATAAAAGATGACTTATTGCTCGGCTCTCAACCTCATAATCGACCCTTGTTTGTGATAGGCTACGCCAAAGAACAAAATGTCAACCAAACGTTAATTATGGAGGGTCTGTGGTGAACATCTTGTCTTTGAGAGTGATGAGAAAGTTGGGCATGTCAGTAGATGGACTTGGTAAAAATCTACTAATGATCCAAGGTTTCAACTAAGAAGGTCAAAGAGCTTTTGGCACAATAACACTGGACTTGCTAATTGATGAGATGACCTCAACTGTGTTCTTTTATGTAATAGATGCAAGGACATCATACAATATGTATCTAGGGCGTCCGTGGTTGCATGAGAACAATGTAATAACTTCTACGATGCATCAATATTTTAAATACTATAAAGATGGTGATGTAAATAGAGTATTTGGTGATGCTAAGTCTTTCACTGATGTTGAGTCATATTTTGCCGATGCCAAGTACTACTTTCAGAGTACAACCAAAGTTGAAGAAGAATCATCGCAGGAGATAATCAAGGATGAGCAAACTGCAGAGAATGAAAAAAATGCACCGCCATCTCATGTTGATAAAGGCACACGACCTCTCAAAATTATTGAAGCATTAGAGGGATTGACATTGCCCTTGACCAAACTTGACACGACAAGGCCTTCCTCACAATCGCTTAAAGGATTCACTCGTCCTACTCGTGGAGCTAAGATAGAACATGGCTAAATAGCTAAAGCTATGATGTCAAAATCATATGGTCCTCAAGCCTTCAAACTCCTTGTTCGAGCTGGATATGATCCACGAGGAAATTATGTGTTGAAGGAATCACCCCAAGAGATCATCAAACCACCAAAGCACGGGGTTAACTCCACTCAAAAGTAAGCAAGCAAAAGCATTTACGCCCCTATCAAGAATGCTAGAGTTGGTTTAGTGTATGTGGCACCGAAATTGGTTCATATCGCGATCAAAAGAGCGAACACAAGCACAAACCATATCAGTGAAGGTGAATTCTCATCAGCAGAGGACGTATTTGATGAGAACGGTGTGAAAGTGAAGAAAGTTTCTATCTTCGAGAGGTTAGGACCACTCGAAGGAGATAACCACCGAAATAATGGGTCAGTCTTCAACAGATTGGTATCAGTTGGAAGAAAGTCTGCATCTGTTTTTGGAATATTAGGGCCACATAAAAGAAATGAATGTCGGAAATGGAGGATTTTCAAACCTACACACTCCCACAAAATTCGGAGTCTGATTCCATCTCGTATGAAGCGATGAACCACTTTGATTGAATCATGTGGAGAAGCTTTAACTGCAAAGATAAGGACGATCATCTACACTAAGGAATAAGATGATGATAGAGAAAGTATTGGATCATCTAACTTTGTCAACACTTGCATTGCTCAAAGTTCAACTCCCCAAGAAAGTGATAGAGTCTTACAAAGGAGAATTACTATGATGATCAGAAATGGATTCATCACTAACACTGATAGCATAGCACGGACGGTCCTAGTCAAAAGAAGGGATAGTGAAGTGAGATCGACCATTGACATTGAGAGATGGGAGGAAGTTGATGAAGATGTAGCAGTTCTAAATCACATCATTGTGTGTGACAATGCTTTAACAATAGAAGAAGACGCTGAAGATGCCCCTCCAAAACTTGAGGAAGGTGTTAAAGCCACTGTTAATAAACTAAAGAAAATCAATTTGGGAGATGACAATGACCCAAGACCAACCTATATAAGTGTCTTGTTGATGGTTGAAGAAGAAGAATCATATATTAAACTCTTGAAAGAGTTTAGGATGTGTTTGTTAGGGATATACTGAAAAGTATGCTTTTAGTGATATTTTGTATAGTTAACTGGTTCTTGCACTTTATTTATGAGAATAAATCTTTTATCAATGTTTGCTCTAAATATCATGAATATTATTTATTTATTGCAAAATCGTTCAAATACTTTACATTGTAGACAAATATGGTGTGTAGTAGATCACAGAAGATCACATTGTCAGATCTTTGTATTAAGTATAAATAATTCACAACTTAGATGGACTTGAACAATCCATTAGTAAAAATTGAGGTGTAAGGCTCGGATTGGTTTGTCTTGACCAAGAGATTATACTAGTGCATTTTGATGCCCTGAATTGGACGTACAATGAGATTATTTCTCTAGACTGACTTGAAAGAAAAATTAGATCTCAATGGTTAATTATTTCTTAATTTTATGTCACTTAGTCAGGATTTTATATAATAAATTTATATTGTTTTGATTTATTATGGGTAGAGAGTCAACTAAATCCAACTAAATCCATGTTAATATCATTTACAGTTATGGAGTCCCGCGCTACAATATTATTGATAATGGAAGGTCATTCTCCAACAATCACATTGACAAATTCTGTGAGAAGTTTGACTTAAAGCAAAGAAAGTCTTCTATGTAGAATGCAGTTGCCAAAGGGCTTGTTGAAGCCTTCAATAAAACTTTGTGTAGTCTGCTAAAGAAAGTTGTTTCGAAGTCCAAATGAGATTAACATGAAAAGATGAATGAAGCTCTATGGGCGTACCGAACCACTTACAGGATGCCTATGCAAGCTACTCCATATCCATTGGTGTACGAGGTTGAAGCAGTGATACCTCCTGAGAAATAAATTCCTTCTCTGAGGATGGTTATACAAGAAGGCTTACCAGAAAAAGAGAATGCACATCCGAGTCTCGAGGAGTTAGAAGCTTTGGATGAGCTAGAAACACAACAAAGACTCAAGTGTTATCAATCTTGCCTTGCCATAACTTTTAACAAAAAGGTGAAAACACGATCTTTCCAAGTTGGTGACTTGGTGTTAGCAATGAGGAGGCCCATTATTGTCACTCATCATGTCAAAAATAAATTCCTACCCAAGTGGGATGGCCTTTATATCGTGACAAAAGTTTATACAAATAGAGCCTACAAATTGGTTTCTGAAGATGGCATAAGTATTGGCCCTATAAATGGGAAATTCTTAAAACTCTATTACACGTAAATAAATCAAGACAACTCCACGATGCACGAGCCTAAACTGTCAGTCCCTTCTGGTCCGCATGAGGATAAACCGTGAACGACAACCACCAAAGGTAATTACATGTGGTTAAACTGTTAATTCACCCCATTAATGGCATTTCTAGTGGTTAAATAATTAAATACTCTACTTTGTCTACAGTAGTTAAAGAAAAGTCCCTCCTGGCCCGCATGAGGTTAAATTGTGTACACCCCCCCTCATATTCTTCTTTGAACTACGTTATGACTTTATCCTTTTAAACCAAAGGGGTACGTAGGTAGCTTAGAAATTCTCTAAGTTTAATCATATTTCAATTGTTTTATTTGAATTTAAATATGTAAATAAGGTATTGAAAGAATAAAAAGCAACATGGAAAATAAAGACAAAAGTTGATTAAGTTTTATTGAAGAACCAAAGAAGTTGATATAATAAAGCAAAATACGAAAAAGGGATAAAATAAGACAAATCCTAAACAATCTATGCAAAAGGACCCAAGTCCTTCAATTCCTTCAAGGCTACCTCCAACTTTGATCTTGATTTCTCCACTTCTTCAACTACAGTCTCTTCCAAAATTGGAGTATTGTCAATAACAAGGAGGCTATCTTTAGCAACTTGAGTTTTAACTCTGGCACTCTCAAATGATTTGTTGGGATATGTTTTAGTTTTGATGATTTTCCAAAACAACATGTAATAGGTTTGAAAACAGTCAGGATTGTATCTTTTGTTTCAGGTCAGGCTATGTTATTTCTCAGTAGACTAGGCTGTAAGTTGAGAAGAACTCAGTTGAGGGAACACTCAGTTGAGGGGGAACTCAGCGAGGGGGAACTCAGCAACACAGCCTGAAGATATCAAGATGACACCCAGAAGAACTGACTGAAGCCAAGTCAGAGACCTGAACCAGAAGAGAAGCCTGAAGGATGTCCCACTGAGTGTAAACCAGACTGATCTAAGCTAAGTCAGGTGGACCACTCAGTGAAGAGCATGATCAGGAGGATCAGTGCTGCACCAAGTAGGCCCTGATGGAGTCAGACTACTGTGGTCAGGGAAGTTTGTCATTCAGCCTTATGACAAACTTCTTGGAGTGATCTTCAAACAGTCTCTGAAGGACAACTACACTGAAGACGTTCAGTCCACTGAAGATCATCAGTCAGTGAAGGAGGAAGCTACCTAAAGTCAGTGGGTCTTGGTCAACCCACTGAGTCAAAGATCCGTTGAATCCAGCCCACGTGGACCAATCAGCACAAGGCAGCAACTCTGACACTGACAAAGGCCGCATTCCAAGAAAAGTGGTTGAAACCATTAATTGTATGGATTCAAATGTAATTTCATCCAACGGTTACATTTGAATCCACACTATAAATACAAGCTCATAGCTGCGTATTCAAGGGTGTTGTGTTGTGTGTGAAGAAAGAAAAATCAACACCTACGAGCTGTGAAGGTGTGAGTGTTTATTGCATTATATTGGGAGTTATAAGGAGGCACGATTCACATCTTGTACACTGAACTTTAGAGTTCATAGATATACACAAATGAGTGTTCAGCTTGTAACTCATAGCTTAGAGAGGTTTTCCTAATCTATTTTTAGGCTAACACATTGTAAAGGAAAACCTCACCTAGTTGGAGAAACCCAACTGAAACCAAAACCCTCTAGTTAGGTTTGTTGGTGGAAGTTAGTCAGAGAGGAGAGGCAGCCCAGGGAGTGGCGTGAGTCCAGTTGTAAGTGCACCTTGGCACGTTAAAAACAAGAATCCCAGTTAGTGGATTTCCTGTTAGAACAGGCCGTGGATGTAAGAGCTTGAGTCTCTGAACCACGTTAAACTGAGCGTACTTATCTTTAAAAGTATTTACCAAAGTATTGTGAAAGTCAGCTCACTGAGCTTTGTTATAAGGAAACTTTGGTTAAGCAATCAGGTCAGAGAGATTCCTCTCACTGACCAGATCAGGCAACGCACTCGAGAGTTCAGTCTCTCGAGTCACTGTGTTGCTAAGAGCATGAGCCTTCAAGTCTCACTGACTTGGTAGCTCAGCCTCTTAGCAACGCAGTGACTTGAGTATTCCTTCACTGAACTCTTTCAGAGCGCAACGCAAGGTTTAAAAAAAAATTTGCTCCTGAATTCCCATTTTGCCCTTCGAAAACGGGACCATCATGATTGTTGTTATTGATCCAATGCTTTAGAAAGTGTCTCCTTCTTCTTGTGCAATTCATCAAGTTCTTTTTCTACATGCATCAACTTTGCTTGGACAGTCTCAAGCCTGTTGGACTCTTCCTTCTCATCTTTTTCACAAACATGAAGAGCATTTGTTGCTTCAGTCAACTGTAAGGCCAGGGTCTCCTTTGTCACCCCCTCAATAGGCTTGGAGCTTGTTGTATCATAATCATCAATTTTGTCAAATAAGGCTGTCAAGTTCTTCTCAAGGATAGAAGAATCAACTCGGTCGAATTTCTTGATTTCTTTCATCACATTAGGGATCTCGTCCTTCATGGAAGATAACAATTCGATGGGAGTTCTTATAACTTTAGCTAAGAAGACCTTCCAAAAGATTGAGACATAAGACCGTTGGTGATTCTCAACGAAAGCTTCTCCTTTAAATACGGAGACAACACCAGTCATGGGCTTGAACATGGAAACTCCAACATGAGCTATCGAAGTTACTACCTAGGAAGATAGTTTCCCTTCATCCGAATTATTTCCTTCATCCTTAGTGCCAAACATTTCTTATCTAGTCTAAAAAATTAAATAATTCGTAAGACAATAAGAGACTGTGAATTAAGGATGAAATGAGAAGTGAAAAATAAAAAAATAAACCTTCTTTAGAAGAGATGTATCAGTATCTATTGCAAGTCTTGGGGATTTAGAAGCTTGCTGCCCATGCTTCCAATTGACATCTTGACCACTTCGACTTTCTCACGAATGTCGAGAAGTACTTTTTCTCTTTCTTGGTCCAGTAGGCGGTACTACAACATATGCTGAGGTTGGGACTGTCTTGTGTCCATTACACGCATCGAGATCATCAACATCAACCACTTTGTTCTGTTGTGCTGGAACGGGCTCTGGATTAGTTAAATTCTTCATATGGTTATCTAAGTACTCACCATAGACTTGGTGGCACCATTTCTTATACTCCGATAAAGAAAAACTCCTCGCAGTCTGAGGAGGAGGTGGGAGATACACCCTTTGGCAAAGAAAAATCATCTTGTCAAAGAACGCTTGCATGTATCATCTATCTTCAACATCCCCGACACTTCTTGGTAAAAACCGAGTTGATGATTAAAATAGTGCGGACTGTAAGGCTCGATAATGAAATGGTCATCTTGTCGCCTAGGAAGAAAGTTGGGACGCATAGCTACGAAGTAACTCCTAGTGCCCTATTGCATTTCTCCATTATCTACATACAAGAATTGCTCAGTCCCAATGTTGCACGTCAACACAACTTGGTTCCCTTTATGGATTCGCTTACGAGCATCTGCAGGTTCATAGTATCGAGCACCGTTCTCTCCAAAATGAAGTATCATAGGAGGCTTACTCAATCTATGACTGGCCTTGTAGTGAGTCTTGAAGTATTGTGTTATCCAAGTATAGATAAAATGAACCGGGAAGGCTCCTCGATCTTTAGATGGGTCTGATCATCTCGAAATACTGTCCAGACCTCTATAAATGCTCACCAAGACCGGAATAACAAGACTGACCTCCTTCCCTTTAGCCATCAAACATGTCATCTTGAAGGTACTCGACCTTATCAAATCTTCTTCTTCATTAGAAAGAACAAACGTGCATAACCAACACGCTAAAAAAGCGATCAAATATGTCTCTTCCTGGGCCAGTCGTTCGATACCCAATCTCTTGAATGACACTAACTCTTCAGGGGCCCATGGTTTATGATGGGGCACTATGCCAGAAGGATTATGAGTAGTCTTAGGACGGGTGGTCTTCCTCTTCTCGACACGAGTTCACGGTGGTTGATGCTTTATGGGTTTAACTGACCAGAAGCTTATCCATCGAGCAATGGACACCTTAACTCCACAGAGTAAATGATAAGCGTGAAGAAGGTGCTTACAGGTCTACGGAATGTAGAGGTCTCCAGTTCTATCAAACAACTCTAACGTATCTGGCACTACTTCGTCAAATATGTGGCCCGTCAATGGAAGTCTTATCGAGTTATGTATACTCATAATGAAATCAACATTTTACTAAAAGTTGTGAGCAAGGTATTAGTAGATGCGCACATGCTTCACATAAAGCTTTGATGATCTATGAATTGCAGTCATACGTGAAGAGCGATGCGAAAACGATATCATAGCTCTGTATATTCCGAAGAATTCTCTTACACTTGCTCAGAATATCTTCGGTCATCTCCCAGTATCCTTTGGTATAGTGGAATTCACCCACAAATTTTAGAAAACTGTTCCATCTCATCTTGCGACTTCCCAGAGTGGGTAAAGGATCCACCTTGTTCGGAGCAGACTTTTCATGGTTAGCTGTTTTTTAAACCCAGGCCTTAGACATCTTGCTTAGTGAAACTTCCTTAGACCGTTCCTCTATGAGAAACTCATTGCTTAAATGAGTCATTGGCTCCGCGTATTTTCCAAGGCCTGGTTTTTCGACGCCCAAATGAATATCCTTATCGAGAGGTTGATGCTTATCGTCAATAATTACTAAGTAACACTTACCAATGGATGTCGATGTATTCTCAAAGTGAACCATGATGAAAGGTTGGAGCAAAAGAAGCTTAAAAAAAATTAAATAAAGTGTTAGAGCAGGCGAGATAAAATGGTGGGGGCAAGGATACTACCTAATTTATTTGGACATAAGGTTTTATTTCTTTAAGGTCCAAACTACTTAAATCAATTATATGGACTTATTTATTTTAAGTTCATTCAAAATAATTGGGCAATCAAGTTACAAATATAAACCCAATAATCATTATCCATAATGAATATATTGGGCCCAATTTCTTTGGACTGTTACTATGTAGGCCCAAAATTCTCATCAGATTATTGACACTTACATGTGTATTGAATACACTACATGAATAAATTCACTACACTTTGGATGAATACACTACATTCTTTTCCTAAAATGCCCTAATTAATTAACTGTTAACTCTTCAAATTCTTTCTCTACGTTTTGAATACATTTAATCTTCAATTCATCTTCATTGCCATTGCAGAGATGACTCATCTCCCATCCCCCTCGTCCATCGTTGTTCGCCATCCACCAGCGTTTTAATGTGCGACCCATAGCCGCTGAAGTCTTGCCATCGTACGCTCGTCGAAATGCGACCAACCACCGCTGAAGTCAAACAGTCACAGTTCGAACATCATCGCATCCTCTCACCCTAAATCCACCGTCGTCGAAGCTTTTCGTCAGTAAAAATAAAAAATCACGATGACCACAATGTTCGGAATTTTTTTTGAACAAGACCATAACCTTAAAAAAAATTCCGAACATGACCACAATTTTCGGAAAAAAAAATCGAATTCATTGTTCAATTTTTTTTTTTTTGAAAATTGTGTTCATGTTCGGATAACCAGAACCGAACAACAAGCATCACGATTTTTCTAAATAAAGTACTCTACACAAGCAAACAACAATATTATCATACACCCATACAATTTTATACACTCAATGAACAATAATATGCACGAAAAATATCATAACACCAACAAAAATTATCATATTTAACATTTAAAAAACCTAGTTTCCAAAAAATACTAAAACACTCACATATATGCATTCCGGGCTCGAAGGATCGTTCATCTCAAGCGCCTAGTCATCGATTGGTGGTGGCTCACATTTTTGGAGTGTGAAGCTTTGTATCTTCTTTTCGAAGTGTGCAAAAATGTTTGAATTTTCATATGTTTGAGATGGAGTGTATTTACTAAATTTTTCTTGGAGGGAAAGCAAAAAGGATAGTATTATCTTTTCATATATTTACCTTAGATATTAAATTTAGGTTAGTGTATTTATTATACGAGTACCACTGTTCAAACTCCAAAATCCTCTAAATTTACCCCACTCACTAAACATACCCCATTAAAATTTAAAAATCAACATATATTACTAAACATACCCCATTTCATTCCTATAATATCCTTCCTCCATTAACATTTCCATAATTCCATTAAATCCACCCCACTTACTAAAAATTCTCACCATTCCATATTCTCATTAAAATCTTCCTTTTAATTTTTTTATTCTTTCATATTCTTTGGTTTTAACGAAAATCTAAAAAATATATATTAAAATTAAATATATTCAGAATTATTTTTTATAAATAATTAACTAAATCTTCTAAATAAGTATTTATCAAAATAAATATCTTCAGAAATATCAAAAAATAAATATAAAGACAATTTTTATAATCAATTAAATTGTATAATATATTTAATAAAAATTAAAAAGTAAAATTGACAATTATTTCAAATAATTCAGAAAATAAAATAATTTTAGAACAAGTTTAGTTAATTTTTTTTAAATCATTTAAACCTAAATAAAATTTGACAAAAATTAAAAAAATAATTAATTAAAAAATCAATTAAAATGAAAATTTGAAAAATAAAATAACTACATAAGTATAAGAAAAATATCCAAATCTAAACAAATTAAATTTAAAAAAGAATAAAAAAATATTCAAAAAGAAAAGGCTAAAGATAAAAAAAATCAGAAAAATATTTTATAAATGTTAATTAAATTTTCATAAATAATTAAACTAAATAATCAATTAAAATTTAATTTTTATTTAGCTTCGATTGAATTATTTTGATTTCTTAAAATAATTTTCTTAATTTAATTATTTTTTAAGATTTAATTTAAGTTTTAAACTATTTTTTAGTTTATTTAAAAAAAAAATGGATTTTTTTTAATTAAATTATTTTGAAGATTTAGTTGATTTATTTTCTTTTGTTTTCCAAAATTTTAAGGATTTTTTAATTTCATTTAATTAGATTATTTAAATATTTAATACATTTTTAAACATATTTTTTTAGATTTTTTAGGGTTTAAAAAATGTAAGAAAAAAAATTGATCAATTAAAAGTTAAAATACTAATTTTGAAATTAAATGACTTAAAAGACTAAGGTCAAAATCAACATAAATTTAGAGTATATTTCATTCCATATATATATAAGGTTAACTTAGTCATTTTATTTATGTCTATTTTTGTCTTTAAAATTATGGGGTTTGTTTAGAGGATTTTGGGGTTTGAGCAGTGGGACTCTTATTATACATGTAAATTCCCACAACTTGGGCCTAAAAAAATCCACGTCCATTATTTCTGTCCTGCAGATCCATCAAACACAAAATCCCCAAATCATGCCACGATAAATACCTATTGATCGGGACTCATCACACTAGAAGCCGACCACCGATCGGAAGTCCCAAACGTCGCTGCCTCTGTGATCGTCCTTACCTCGCCTGAAAACACTATCGTCTAAGAAATTAGTCGAGTCAAGCCATCGGTTCAGGCACGAGGGCTGCTGACTCCACCACTCAAGAATCGCCAGCGCCGCTAGTGAACAAGGGCAGAGTCGCATCAGACCAGGGACCGTACCGCTTGGGACTCCGTCAAGTCCTGAATCACCGTCGCACCCTGCCTCGATGGAGTCAGGCGTTGCATGAATGCCACTGTCGCGCCATAAATAGGCCGAGCCCACCACCTGAATTCTAGCCCCCAATCATGTGTCGTGACTGAACCCGTCTAGGTCCACCGAATCGTGGCCCCAGTTCGAAGCCTCTGATGCCTAGCGTTGTTGTACACACCACTTCTTGAACGTAATTCCCGACGGTTGAGCCTCCCCCAACCTTCCGTGCAAGGGCGGAGCCAGAAATTTTTTTTAGGGCGGGCTGGAAGTTTAATATAATATAGTACAAAAATTAAAAATCAATTTTTTTTTTAACATTAGTAATTGTGCCTCAATAGTTAAGGTTTTTCTCTCTTTTTTAGAGGTCATGAGTTCGATTCTTGGTGGGCTAACTCTATTTTTTCTTTTATTTTTACCTATAAATAAAAAAAAAATCTAAAATTACCTATAAAAAAAAAAAAAAAAATTAAAAGCTGGCTGGGCTGCAGCCCAGCCCAGCCCAAGCTTAGCTCCGCCCTTGCTTCCGTGAAGCACACCGCCTAGAGTCGCCTTCGTTGCACCTCTGCCAACCAATCCCTGTTGCAGCCACTCTATGGCCATCAGCCCCACGCATGCCACATGCTCGATGAAATGTTAAACAGAAATAACACCATTAAATTGGCCTCAAGCAAAGTTGTGTTGGCCTTTGATTTGTGTCTGTCGCTCATATGATGTTGATTCTTTGATGGTAGTTGTAGAGGATGAACCAAGCAACCACTAGTTGTAGTGGATAAACAAAAATGGCACTAGTTGTAGTGGTATTGATCCAAGAAATCAAAGCCGGTAGTTGTAGTGACACTATTGGATGAGCAAACGACTTAGATTGATGCGGAGACGGTAGTTATCGCTTGCATCTTGTATCTGTCGATTGCAATATGCCACACTATATGCAAAGCAAAAGAAAGAAGAAGTGGATAAAATAAAAGTAAGGAACAAGAAATTACCCTTAATGATTCTTGATGAATGTGTTAGTGTTAGTGTCCTAGAGACAATCCATCATAATGACATAATACTAAGATAATATTCATATTTGGTTTAATATTATTGTTGGTTTAATATTAAATGTGTGGCGTTGCACTTATCTGAATATGATGATTGATTATTTGCATATATTCTTATTTATGTTCCTATGAATTACTACTGTCATTGAGTGAGTGAGAACTTAGATGACTTAAGTATGATTCTCAAATAGCCCGATCAAAGATCATCAAGAATGGTATATTGATGATGCAATTGAGATTGATGTACGATCTGCATCATACTCTTAGAGAGTGTAGTAAGATCTCACTTACTATGAGATACCGGGTATCACATGATGGATGCACAGATACCTTAGAGAGTATTTGTATACCCATCCGAGAAAACTTTGATGTAATTCCACATAATGTGTCTACGGGTGTCTCGGCTAGTGGGAGCGATGTGATACTCCTCTGACTTGAGGTCAATACGTACGACATGTGTGGAGTGATGAACTTTGACCATGACCGACGCTTGCACCCTTCCACGGGTAGATATGTCATGGATTGGGTTCATCACAAAAAGCAAGTACGTGGTAGTTGACTCAAGAATATGGTTCATTCCTCAATGTGGATTTAGAGAGAATACTCGTCTTCTCATCATAATTGGATCTAATTCATCAGCAGACGCACATAAACTTAGACTTTGTGGCCAAGTATGATATACTTGATCAAATAATGATTTGGGATAAAATGATTAAGTTATTTGAATAGACACTTCATCATGTTCAAGAATTAATCGAGTATTCGTGAATGAAAAGAAGATATCACAATAGCCTACAATATTACAGGTAGTTGCAGATTTCCTCGCAACATACCTCGTATATTAAGAATTTCAGTTTTATTTTCTAGGGTTCAATTAAGACCGTTAGTTTGACTAATAACTCAATATACGAGGGCCTATGAGTCAAACAACAAGTAATGAGAATTTACCAATTATAGTTGGTTGATTAAATATTATATTGGATATAAATCTAATTTATGGAGAATATAATAACAATTATATATGGAATTAATTATTATTAATATTTAATTAAATTAGATATGAATTCCCAATAAAAATATTTGGAATATTATTATACAGAATATTATATGGTCAAGATATTATTCGTAGAAAAATACCTATAAGGAAATATAATCCGTAGAGATTATATTTTACGGGCTAGGCTTATTATCTTGCTTAGGAATTACGCCAAGATTATCCTTATAAATATGAGTCCTGTGGGAATTCCTAAATACAGAAGAAATATAATTTCTCCATAAAATCTACAATCAGAATTTTTCTAGCAAATTCGTCTCAAGATTCAACGCTGGAAAATCGGTGCGGGTTGGTAGAAAACTGTTACGTGGATACCATAGTGGAGAATTCCGTGTACAAATTGATGTAAAGATTAATATATTGTTATTTATCGTATATGTTATACAATCGGATATCAGATTCATTGTTGGTGAATCATTTTCTTCCGCTGCGCCGAACATGGTGTTCGGTCCTCTAAAACCAACAGTGGTATCAGAGCACATGCTTTGACTTAATGGTTGTATACCATATCTGTATTTTTCGTGGGTAAAATTATGCATAATTTCAATTTCAATTTTGCCCAAATTTATGTTTTTAAATCATAATTTTTTATTTATTAGCTCTAAAAGACTGCTTGTCGTCGTTTACGCACTGGGTGCCACTGAACGAGTTATTGTATTAAAATCTATTTATTTTTTGTCTATTGTATTAAAATCTGCCTAAATTGGATTAATATTTATTTTCCCTGCTCGCTTATTAAAATTAGATTTTATTAAAAAAATGGGAAAAATCTGCGTCGGAAGAACGCTACTGCGGCCTCGCGCTTTGGAATTGCAGCCATCGTCGGGAGAGACACTTGGTTGGCAAGCGGCAATTTTCAATCGGAAATTGGCCCATCTCTCACCGCTTCATCCAATGGTGGCGACGACAGATCAAATAGACGTGGAAATCGCATCAATCGATCGCGGCTGAGCGGCGGCCATTGCTGGTTCGCGGCGGTAATTGGAGGCTGGTTTTCGATCTGAGGGCGGCGGTTTTCAGTGGACGCTGCAACTGGTCCATGCCGGAGGCTACGGCAGCGGGGCAGCTACATCTCCTCTTGGGATTGATTGCAGCCGGTGGCGGCTGGGTCCGCTATGATTGGGTACGTGGCACAGACGGTCTGGAGGCCGGTGGCGACGACTTGGAAAAAGGGCCGTTGTGGCCAGCTTCTGCCTGTAACAGTGGCGGCTGGAGTCGCACGGTCGTGCATTGTTAGTGGTGGCCGAAATTTCCAGATTCTGTGCATTAAGCAGCGTGATGGTTTTGAGATTAATTGTGGAAATTTAGCATTCTTCAAGGGCCTATGCGCAATTTAGATGTAATTTGAAAATTGTATTTTGGGCATGGGCTTTTTCTACAATTCTGGATAATCTGAAAATTGGCAAGTTGGTCCCTAGGTTTGAATTTATAAATTTTGAAAATTAATAAGACCATGTTTGGTTAGACCAATATATTTTAAATTCTGAAAAATACATGACCTTATTTGTATAGATAAATTTTAGAAATTCTGAAAAACATATAAGAGTATATTTGGTTGGACCAAAATTCTGGAAAACGACATAAGGACGTGTTTGGTTGGACCAAAATTAAAAAATTTGATAAAATTGTATTTTGGGCAAAGTAATTTTGAAAATCAATTTAGAAATTAATCAAAGCTAGGAACTTGTTGATGTTTCTAATTTTAGCAATATTTTACCTACAAATAATTAATTGATAAACACACTTATTTGATTTACGTGTTATTTGACAATATTAAATATTTTGCATGTGTATTTGATTTATGTGCTAAATATTTATTAGATGCTTTATTTATGCAAATCTAAATTTTGAAATAAAGCATGAGAACTTGATTAGTTGCTCCCTACTTATATAATTGTTTATGTGAATCGATATTTACATTGTTAGTTATATAGTACGCATTAAATCGTTTGAGTAGGCGGCACCCAATATTTATCGGACCGTATTAAATATTTGGGTAGATGGCGCCATATATATGTTTGTCCGTACATGTCATGTTTGGTTAGGCGGCACCCAAAAATTGCTCAAATGTGTTGTAGTAATCATGTTGGATCTTGATTAAGCATTTATACCCCGCCTTTAAAAACGTTCCTCACTAAAATATAGTTTTTCATTAAATTGAAAGATGTCTTCCATTAAAATTAAATGTAAATTGGATATTTCGTTCCAATGAGTATTTAAGGCTCCAGTCTTTTGCTCAAATCTACATCTAACGAGACTTTTATAGGGACATGTAATGTCGCTGCTTAATGGTTGTAAACCAACTTAATTCTGTTTTACCAGCCCCAGCAGGGAAACGAGAATTAGGTGACATCCGATTGAACTAGGTTCAATCAACTAGGAATTGCAATATCACAATTGGTTTAGAGACCTACCAGTTATGTTGTTAAAATAATCAGCCCCAACAAATATTGTAATAGTAGGAATGTGGATCCTAGTCCATTACAATTTATATTAGATATAAATTCGTATTCTTTCGATGAGGTCGTTGAGTATGTGAAAATAATGGAGATAAAATAAATTAAAAGGTCATGTTTATTTTGATTGCTGAATATTGATCATAGAAATTATGTGTTTAATTCTCGTTTTAGTTTATTTCTCTAGGATTGTTGAATGAGAAATGTTCTGGAAATGAATAAATTGGTTGGGCCAAATTTTCTGAACTGACACTGAAACGTGTGTTTGGTGCTAAGAAGAGATTGAGTACGTGTGTTGATAGGCGACCAACAGGGACATAATATTAGCATAAAAGAATATTAGTCTAATAAGATTAAGAAATCATCAAATGCAATAATATGGGAGAGGACGAGCAACAGGGATTGCATGACATAAGAGGCGAGCAGCAGGGACTAAGGTCCTAATGAAGGAGGCGAGCAACAGGGACAAATACCCATCTGAAGGCGGCGAGCAACCGATTACAGAAATCATTGCGAGGTAGCGAACAACAAGAATAAGAAGATCCAAAGTCTCAACAAGAGACGAGCAAGCGAGCAGGCGAGCAACTTGGATGATAAGGGTTTCCAACACCCAACGAAGACATACAAACGAGTAGCTGGGCACCAAGGAGAGTAGCTGAGTGGTGTCAAAGACCAAGTACAACATTGAGAATGTCAAGAGTCACTAACTTTAGAAATAGTCAATGTGTCTTTACACTTGGCACCCATTCATTGGGCAATAGATTAGTTGTTGTACAAAAGTCATAACACTTGGCAAAATCCCAATGGCTAAGCCATCAAGATGGTGACACCTAGCCTCTTTGTATGCCTATAAATACCCCTTCATTTGCATGAAGGGGGAGGATTTTTCCCATAATAAAAAAAGTTGCCAAACTCTTGCAAATTCATTTCTTGCACTACATTCAACTATATATCATGATCTTAGTATTTGTTTGATGATCTTAGCTTGAGAAAACAGCCACTAATCATCATAGGTTAGAAAAGGTCATCAACAATTGGCGCTAGAGGAAGGGCTCGAACCTCCGTTTTCACAAAAAAGTCGAAGGAAGGTTGAAGAACTCCACCGGAATCTGCAAAATTCGGCCGGAATCCGGGAGGAAGCCATCGGAAATCAAGTGTATACACTATTTGAAGCAAAATCATCCATATATACATCACTTTGAGGGTTTAAATGCATGTGTGTATGAACTAGGGTTTTCAAACCACTATATTCATATAAACAAAGCTAGTAACTCTTAAGAAAGGTGTTTGTTGGAGACATAATCACCCCATTCATTTGCTTACCACTTGTACTTCGGTAACCAAAATGGTTCGATCACAAGAAGAACGACATTTGAGCACATCTCCAAGTCGTAGGTCAAGAACGAGGGTTTCGTCTACCGAAGGACATGCACGTACGGTAAAAGCGACTTCGCAAAGAAATGTCCAAGTTACCATTGATACAATTCCGCCGGAAGTGGAAGCTCTCGCTCAAAATCCCGAAGAACTAGCAAAAACGATTGCTGTCTTACAAGCATTGCAAAGGCGACAAACGGTCGGGCCATCGGGGATGCAGGCGGCGACCAACAGGGCAGCCGAGCAGCGAAGTGAAGAAAGAAAAGACGCACGAAATGACGAGGTTGACAACAAAGAAGTCCGTAGGAATAAAGGGAAAGCTCCTTTAAGTGAACGACTTGGAAGTCGAGGAGAGTCCACTCCGGGGACAGGTGAGGAGTCGAGCAGCGGGGACACAAGAAGTATAAGCTACTATCACACAAGAAGGGCAAGTTATCGCGGAACACATAGGGAGGATCAACTGAGGGGCGAGGATCGAGCACCGGGACAAACACACCCTGCTGCTCGCCGCTCAGTGCATGAAAGGCTAAGAAGATCAGCCTTTGGGCGATTAGGTCCCAATGGAGCCAGTAACATCGCTAGGCACGCCACTCAAGAGAAACGTCCCGTTAGCAAGGGACTGCGTCATGAAGAGGTCATTGAACCCAATCATGACGAACAGCCTTCTAGCGGAAAAATTTCTCCAGATGAGTGGCAAGCTTTGAAGAAAGCGGTGGAAGAGATGCAAAAACAGTTGGAGGAGAAGAAAGGCGACGGATCGACGATGTTGCCATCATCACCCTTGTCCCCGGATATCCTTAATGCGCCGGTACAAAAGAAAGTGCAATTCCCGGCCATTAATTTGTACGAAGGAAATTCAGACCCAAAAGTACACCTGTCCAAATATACCGATTACATGATATCGGTAAAGGCATCTGATGCAACTCAATGTCGGAATTTTCCGTTGACTCTTGGTGACAGTCCTCACAGATGGTTTTCTGCACTAGCTCCAGGCTCCATCAGTTCGTTCATGCAACTCAGCAAGGAATTTCTCTCGCACTTCTCCACGGTCGGGTCTTACCTTACACAGAGACACAGGTTGGTAGATCTAAGGCAAGGAGACGAGGAGTCTGATAGAGCCTTCCTTGAGAGATTTGACAAAGTCCTACTGGAAGGAGAACCAGTAAGTGAGGATACTAAGATAGTGGCAGTTATGGCAGGGCTTAGGAAAGGGATAGACCTGTGGAAGGAAATGCACCTCGCTTTCCCTAAAACTTATTCAGAATTCAGGCACAAGGCTGGAGTGTACATTTCGATGCAAGAAACTCTACAGAGAGAGTTAGGAGACAAGGCTGATACCAAGAAATCGGGAAAGAAGTCAGGAGGGGAATACAAGGCCCCTAGGAACATGAAAGCTTTCAGTGAAGGGTCCGAATTGAAGGAGAAGTTGAACCATGTCTTATCCACATCGATTGAGGCTGTGTACAACAACGTGAAAGATAAGGATATGTTGTCTGAACCCCGCAAGATACGACAAGAACGAGGAAAGATGAACCCCAACAAATACTGTGCATACCATCAGACCATAGGTCACTTCACGAGCGAATGCCGAGATCTCTTGAAACAGTTATGGAGATTTTACGAAGAAGGAAAGTTGTCAGAATTTGTGAAGCGACAGCCGGGAAAGAAACCAAGGGTGGCGATATCCTCCGGCTCGGAAGATGACGAGAGCGACGAACAGCTGAGCAGGAGGGATCAAAAAAGGAAGAAAACGATGACAGCCCCAGCCGAACCCGTCCGAGAAATCTTAATACTCGAGCCATCCGGACCGGTAGGGGGCTGTTCTGATGGTAGGCCACTGATGTCCAAAAGAAAAAGGAAAGCAGAGCTGAGGGCGGTAGCTCAAGTCAGGGAAGTTGGGGTAAATCAGGCTACTAAAAAGACAGGCGAGTTGGTGTTTTCTGAGAAGGACTTGGACGGGATACTCACCCCGCACAATGACTCACTGATCATCTGTGCTAATATCATGGGAGCCCGAGTTCACCGTTTGCTTGTGGACACAGGCTCCTACACAAACATCTTATTCAAAAGCACACTGGATCAGATAGGTGATTGTGAGGAGTATATAAAGGAATGTAATCATAAGATAGTAGGATTCGGAGATGCTGTAACCGTTCCTTTAGGGTTAGTTACGTTGTCGGTTGAACTTGTATCGACCGAAAATCCCGAAAGGAGACTGACTAGAATGGTAGAATTCTTAGTTGTAAATCAGCAGTCTGCCTACAACGGGTTTCTCGGTCGACCTTTCATAAATGAATTCAAAGCGGCCGTTTCAACGTACTACTACTGTCTTAAATTTCCAACTCCAAAAGGGTCAGGTACGGTTAAGGGTGATCAAAGGAAAGCCCGAGAATGCCTCCTGCAACTTCAACCCACTGACAACAGAATATCCGTGATGGACGAGCAGCCGAGCAGCAGGGACGAAGGTGAACCATCCATCCTAGATAAAATCATGGAGTCCGTCGATACTAAGATGATGGAGGTGGACGACCAGCAGAGCGTGGACGAGCAGGAGGGCATTGGCGAGCGGCAGGGAAGAGAAGCCGTACCCGAACTAAATCAGGTTGAAGACTTGGAGCCAAGACTGGGGGCAGAACCAATGATCAAGGATGAGATCAACTTTGAAGGGCCCATTATCGATCCTCGATGGAAAGACCAAAAAAGGAGAGCAACCCCGGTAGAGGAATTGGAGGCAATGAGAGTTGACCAAAATCGAGAAGACTTGGAATTATTCATTGGATCTGAGCTCCCTGAGCCATACAGATCCAGAATGAAAGAGTTTCTCAAGTCCAATCTCGATGTATTCGCATGGTCACATGCTGATATGGTAGGCATTAGCCCTGAGCATGCCTGTCATAAGCTAAATATTTGTCCAACTAAGAAACCGGTGAGGCAAAAAAGAAGAAAATTTGGGCCCGACAAATATGAAGCATTGGACATAGAAGTGAAGAAGTTACTCGATAATGATCTTATCAAAGAAGCCTTATGTCCAAGATGGGTAGCAAACCCGGTGTTAGTGAAGAAATCAAATGGTACATGGAGGTTATGTATCGATTTCACTGATCTGAATGCCGCTTGTCCTAAGGATAACTTCCCGCTACCTCACATCGACCAGCTGGTGGACAACACGGCGGGACACGAACTCCTTACCTTCATGGACGCATTTGCCGGGTACCATCAAATACCAATGCACCCAGATGACCAGGAGCACACAACATTCTACACCAATAAAAACTTATTATGTTGGAAAAGAATGCCGTTCGGGTTAATCAACGCAGGGGCCACGTACCAAAGACTTGTTAACAAGATGTTTGATGAGCACATCGGCAAGACTATGGAAGTGTACGTGGACGACATAGTCGTAAAAAGCCCGAGAAAAAAAGATTATTTAGAACACCTCGCACAAACATTCGAGATACTTCGAGCGTATAACATGAAACTAAACCCAAAGAAGAGCAGTTTCAGAGTGCACTCAGGAAAATTTCTTGGGCACCTGGTCAGTCAACGGGGTATTGAGGCGAATCCATCAAAAGTCAAAGCAATCATAGATATGCAACCACCAAGGTCCGTTAGGGAAGTTCAACGACTAACCGGATGTCTGGCGGCCCTGAACAGATTCATTTCCAGATCGGGAGACAAGTGCCGACCTTTCTTTGACGCCATAAAAAAAGGACAGTTCCAATGGACGAGTAATTGCCAACAAGCATTCGAACAATTGAAAGAATATCTGAGTGATACCAAGATTCTATCGAAACCCGTCCCTGGAGAAAAACTGTACCTGTATCTAGCTGCATCAGAGGTGGTGATTAGGCGTGAAATTGTTATGTTTTGATGCCCGATTTACTCATGTTTTGAGTGTTTTCGATGAATATTTAGAGTCAAATGAGCATTATTTCTATACATTGATAAATTTGTCTCTTTGATGTTCATAGATGGATAGAGGGCGAAAAGAGGAGTTCGTAGGACTTTGAATCGACTCAAACGGATGCCCGGATGAGAAGATATTGAAGAAATACGATCGGTATTAGTGCGGACGAGGAAAAGTATCACTTGGGAGAAGTTTTGAGATCACTCGAGCGCCTTACTCGAGCGCCACCGCTCGAGCGCCTTACTCGAGCGCGAAAACATACAGAACCATTCTTGCGCTCGAGCAGCTCGAGCGCGACCGCTCGAGCGAATGCACCATTCGAGCTACACTGCTCGAGCGGGACCGCTCGAGCGTTTTGCTCGAGCGCCCCTATACTTTTGCCTCCGGATTCGTATTTTCGGCCCGTTAACTCCCGTTTCGACCCGGTGCCTATATATACCTCTTCCAAACACGAAAAAAGAAGATCCCCAACCTTTAGAAATAATTTTAGACTTAGTTTTGGAGAGGAACGAGACGAGCAAGCTTCACTTTTACGTTGTTAAGGTTTTTCATACGAATTCTAGTTTCTTTTCAATTCTTAATTTCTTTTCATTAGTTCGTTACTTTGAACACGTTTAAATTTCGTTTTTATCAATTCAATTTCCGTTCTTCGTATCTATTTTCTTTTTAAAACCCTAGTTTATGCTTACTATTTTCTTTATTCAATTCATCATGTTTATGTTCGTCGTTTCTTTTATTGCTTTTATTTTTGTTATAACCATGTCCGGCTAAAACCCTTGTATGCTTGGGTTAGGATGAACTCGTAGAAGTAGGATGTGGGTACGTAATTAGAGTAATTGGTGACGTTAGTTTTAATTCTCTTAATTAATGAATTCTTATAATTAATCTGAACTTTACCTTTGAATTTAGTACGAAAGTGTTAGAGAGAGGACGACCGCATCACTCAATAACAATTAGTAGTCTTAACGAGAGGGTTTAGGAAAGGGTAATTCATCTACCGGTTTAGCGAAGGAGGACGACCGCATCACCTTAGTTAAATTAGGGTCTCATTAATTGAGCACAATCCATTAACTTGTTAGTGGATTAGTGAAGTCGAGTGTTAGGGTAAAGTATTAGGGTTTAGAATCTTGAGCTTTCACCTTGCATTCTTTTACTTAGGTTAATTCTTGTTTGTCACGATTACTTTGATTATGTACCTGCTCCGTTAGTATACGTAGGGATTCCTATCCTGAGCATCACCATCTCATACTTGCATATACACCTTAGATACTTAGTTTAATTTTCTTTTTGCATTCGTAGGATAATTTAGTTAGCTTAATTAATCTTAAAAAAATCCAAAAACAAACACTCATATTAACTACGACGCGTAGATCTTCAGGGATCTATTCGCATATACACTATCCCTTGGGTTCGATAATACTTGGTCCCTATACTTGCCCATACTACAGTGAACCCGTACTCTTGCGGGGTAGCTACTAGTAGAAGCTAGTGTAGTCGCTTCAAGTCAGGTGGCCATCAGCTCGGTCTTAGTTCGAGCAGAAGGGAAATTTCACTTGCCAATCTACTACGTGAGTCAGGCCTTGCATGAGGCGGAGATTAAGTATTCACCCATGGAAAAGTTAGCTTATGCACTGGTGATGAGTGTGAGAAAGCTAAGGCCATACTTCTTCGATCATCAGGTGGAGGTCTTAACAACCTTTCCATTAAGACAAATCTTACAAAGGCCTGACACCGCTGGACGCCTTCTCAAGTGGTCGCTCGAAATAAGCCAATTTGGAATATCTTATACACCTCGAACAGCGATCAAGGGACAAGCGTTAGCCGACTTTATCATCGAATTAACCTTTCCTCAAGATCCGACGAGAGGTCATAATCATCCATGGCACATGTACGTGAACGGATCATCAAATAACACAGCAGCAGGAGCAGGAATAGTGCTGATCAGTCCAGACGAACAAGTATTCACCTCAGCCGTAAGATTTGAGTTCATGGCAACAAACAACGAAGCCGAGTACGAAGCATTGATAGCTGGATTACGACTAGCTCTGGCCGTGGGAGTAAGGAAAGTTCAAATTTATAGAGATTCCCAGCTGATAGTCAACCAAGTCCGTGGGGAATACGAAGCCAAGGATGAGAACATGGCCTTATATCAAAAGATCGTTGCTCACTTAGCTTCGCTCTTCGAGCAAATTTACATCAAACAGGTGCCGAGAGACAGCAACGAGCAAGCAGATGCACTTGCCCGATTGGCTACTAGCACGGGACCAGCAAAGCTTTCAGAAGTCACCATCACAAGAATTTCCAACCCGTCCACCAGTGACTACAAGATCAATCAGATCGAAGAAGAATTGACAGAGGATGACTGGAGAACACCGATATATAGATACCTCAAAGATAACATGACACCTGAAGATTCTCAGGAAGCAGCAAAGGTAGCTAAGCGAGCAGCAAGATTCACAATCATGGATAACCAACTTTACAAGAGAGGATTTTCACTGCCCCTACTAAAATGCCTAGCAAGGGGGCAAGGCCAGGAAGTTTTAAAAGAAATACACGAAGGAGTATGCGGGAATCACGCAGGGGGGCGGGCACTAGCATACAAGACAGTGAGGCAAGGATACTACTGGCCAACCTTATTGCAAGACGCAATCAAAGTTGCGAAGACTTGTCACCGATGCCAGCTATTCGCCCCCAACATACATAGGCCCCAACGGAACTGATTTCGGTAAATAGTCCATGGCCGTTCGCAAAGTGGAGAATAGACATCATAGGACCTTTCCTAACGGGAAAGGGGAATGTCAGATTTGCAGTGGTAGCCGTGGACTACTACACGAAATGGGCCGAAGCTGAAGCACTGGTAACGATAACACAAGAGAAAATGATCAACTTTATCTGGAAGAATATAGTTTGCCGATTCGGAGTCCCACAAGCAATAGTAACAGACAATGGAAAGCAATTCGAAGGAAAGAAGATAAGAGATTTCTGCAAAAAGTGGGGTATCAAGAAGCATTTTTCAACACCATATCATCCTCAGTCTAACGGTCAAGTCGAGGCGGTTAACAAGATAATCAAGCATGTCCTCAAAATCCGTCTGGTGGATAAGAAAGGCAAGTGGTCGGAAGAACTGCCCGAGGTGCTTTGGGCATATAGGGTATCACAAAGAACAAGCACTGGAGAAACACCGTTTGCTATGGCATTCGGTACTGAAGCAGTTATACCTATAGAACTCAAAATACCAACTGAGAGGGTAGCCGAGTTCAATGAACAGGAAAACAACAAGGTACTAGCTGCAGAGATGGATTTGATCGACGAAAAAAGAATCTCAGCAAAAATAAAAAACGAGATATACAAAAGAAGGATTGCAAGGTATTACAACTCACAAGTAAAAGTCAGGGAATTTGAAGTCGGGGATCTGGTGCTCCGAAAAATCCTAGCAATACCTCCAGGTGTATTTGGACCGACTTGGGAGGGCCCATTCAAGATAACTCAGAAGTGGCACAACGGCACGTATGACCTTGAAGACATGGAAGGCAACTCGGCCCAATACACCTGGAACGCGGCTTTATTGAAGAAATATTACCAATAATTAGGAAACCAATGTAAAGTTTTTTATAGGCTATCGTGTCGTTTATATTTTTGTAAGGTGTAAGATCGATGAAAATTTTACACTTTTTTGGGCAAAATTTGTAAGTGGATGAATGATGGTTCAGTGAATTGTACGTAAGAAAGCAAAAGGTGTTAAAACCCAACTGTTCGCCAAACAGAAAAGCTGCTCGCCGAAGATACTATATGCATAAAAGCACAAGTACAGTGGAGGCGAGCAACAGGGTCCAGGAGACTCAGGAGCCCACCTGATCGCCCCCTCACAGAGAGTTGCTCACCGAAGATACTAAGTGCATAAAGCACAAGTATGTAGGAGGCGAGCAACAGGGCATATGACAACGCATGATTGCTCGTCCCGAAGCTGAATACACTTAAGTACAAACACAGCAAGTGGTGAGCAACAAGGCATAGAAAGAAGCATAACAAGGGGTTAAGTTCTTAAGGAACAAAATAGACCCATACATGAACAATGTGTATAAATTTGCAAAGAAAAGTATTTTACTTTCAACTTAAGAAAGAAATACTTAAGCAAAAAGGTAAGTAAAGGGCAAATAAGAGGCGAACAATAAAATAAAAGCGTAATTCTCATTCATTAGCGCCAAAAAATTACAAAAGATGAACGTACAACCATCATCCTACGACATCAACTAAACAAAAAGAAACTAAGCCTAAGTCACGGGAGCTGGCGGAGCAGGTGGCACCGAAGGATCTTGGGAAGAAGGAGGAGGTGGAACATCTTGCACAGTGACCCCGGAGACCTGCTGCTCGCCTACTGCAGCAGAGGAGCTTGCCTCACCAAGAGGATTCGGAAGAAGGGGGCCCAGGGCTTAAAAGATTGTCATATCTCTATCCGCCTCCACTCTCTCCTTAGGAGCTATTATGCGGACGTCATCTTTGAAAACACCCAGGTTAACCCCCATCTCTCCCAAATCAGCCACCGGGATCTCAAAGCCAGGTGCTGGAGGGTTTTCAGTGACATAATCCGTGAAGTCCTTGATAGTCGAGGTCATCACGTCCAGACTGTTATCCAAAGCATACTTCACATTCCTCACACTATCAGCATATGCGCAGATGTAACCAAGATTGGTGTTATCAGTTACATCTTGCACATAAGTGGTGTAAGAAATGGCGCGCTTGTTCTTCTTCTCCAATTGGTCGACGTGGACCTTCAACGACTCCACTCTTTCCACCAGACCCACCCGCTCGGTCTCCAGGACTTGCAAACGATCAGTGGCGACACCCAAATCCAGTCTAAGCTTCTCTGAAGCATTAGACGCTATCATCTCCCGGTCCTCGGCAGCCTTTACCTCCCGCGTCCACGTGAGCTTGGCTCTCTCAAAGTCAGCCTTCATCTTAGCCAACTCTTCATCTTTCTTCTTCAGCTCCTCATCTTTCTTCTTCAATTGAACAAGTTGAGCATCACGATCTGCTTCAACTTTCTCGATCCGTCGCCCCAAACCGCGATTTGTCCGCTCCAACTCGACGGCTTGATCCAAGACTCGCTGAGCTGAGATTGATTGATGACTCGCGTTATAGCTCAATAAACGAGCGTTATCACTAAGGCTCTGGCTCTGAATGATTTCCTCGCCGGTCTTGGTCCACGAGCGAGGGACATACTCCATGGCTCTGCGGACGTGGGAGTCCTTAATTTCTTGGGGTGCAGGAGGGGACTTCACACAGCTAAACTGATGAAACACCTTTGAGCGACCAGGATAGTCGTTTTTCCGGTACCTGTTCAAAGAAAAAAACCGTCAGAAAACAAAGTCAAAATAATAAACAATCAAGTTGGATAGGAAAATACTCACTCCCTCATTTTTACGGGATCGTAGCCTAAGTACGAGTTGTCAGGGGATGAACTCCTGCCCTGACCGGCGATCATCGCGCCCACAACTTGCTGCTCGGTCACCTCCTCCACCGGCGAGGAGCGAGCAGTTTTGCCCACCTGGGAAGAACCCTGCCCTCTTGTTCGCTTGGCACGGTCATCCCCCTTGCGAGAGGTAGTTTCCTTAGCAAGTCTTTTCTTGCCCCTCGTATCTTGGGGAGGTGGCGAGGAGCGAGCAAGAGGGCGGGGAACGGGAGCAGGAGCCTGAGGAACAGGGAGAGGGTCCTGAGGAGCTTCTTCTTCATCCTCGTCTGCTTCAGCTCTAAGTCTAATCAAAGAAGTGCAAGGATCAAACTTCTTCTTCCTTGATGGTTGATTAGCTGCCATTTGTTTAACCCGGCGTACAAGTAGGTGGTAACTTTCGGGAATAGGAGGAACAGCAACCGTTACCCTTTGAGCTAAAACAAAACAAAAACACAAAAAGTCAAAATATGCATGATAACGGCGAGCAGCCGGGCTAAGGCGAGCAACAGGGGTGGGGGCGAGCAACAGGTACAAATCAAGTAACAAGAAAAATCAAGAATTATGTAAAGTTACCTTCAGGGATTTCCGCCTGCGCTTCCAAGTGATGAGCACTAGTAGTAAGCTGAGCGTGCTTACGGCAGTGTGCTTGAGAGAGATGTTCAACACTCCGGTCTTTGGCGTCCCGCAGAGAAATCAGCGCAAGGACGTACAAAAACTCTTCGCTTAAATCCGGATGCCCCCACCTCAAGATACGCGGACCTGCAAAAACAAGAAAAAGATTAAAATTAGTTCACCTAAAAGTTTGATGAACTAAGAATCAAGACCTACGCCGAATTTCGCCGAAATGCGTAGGAGAGTCTATACGTCCCGGTCCTCCCGAAAAATCGGAGGACGCCCGCCAATCGCCGCCGATATAAAGAAATTGCCTATGCCAACCTTTGACTTTATTAGGCACTCCTTCAATTAATTTAACGCCGCTACGGGCTTTGATGTAATACCAACCAAGCCCATCTTCATTAACGGCCGAAGAGATGGTCAGTGCGTAATGTATCTCCGCCGTGCTGATCTTATTCCGATATCCCTCCAACCCGAAAAGGGTCATAAAAGCCAACAAACTACTCCAACCGTTCGGAGTAATCTGGGTGATTGCCAGGTTTATGTCCTTCAAGAATCGCCCGATTACTGGATGCAGAGGGAGAGGGAACCCCGTATTGAGTATGTCAAGATTGATGGCAGTACAACCTGGAGGTGGATCGTCAGCTCTCTCTCCTGGTTGAGGGGCGTACAAATGAATATCATACGGAATACGATAACGAGACCGTATCCGAACTAAATCCTCCTCTATAACCGCGCTGGCTACCTTACTCGCTGTGTATGGCGACGAACGAGTTTCCATAATAGGTCGAGCAGGAGTGGGGAAAGTCTTATGATACTTATTGGCGTAATCAATCCAATCTTGTCTTCGGACTACGGCTTTAGGAATAAGAGACTCGGGCATTGGCCTTGAAACGGGAAAGTTTATCTCTCGAAGAAATTCCCATGTAACTCCCACTTGCTCGCCCCCTGATCCGGCTGCTCGCTGCTCGCCCCTCGCCCGATGCTCGCTGCTCGCTCCCGTTTCTTCAGGAAGACTCATCCCGTCTATTTCAGCAGCGACCTCGGAAGAATCTTCACCCAAATCCGAGTTAGTCCCCTCTCGAGCCGAGGTGCGAGCAGCTGGGCCTTGGACGTCCTGCTCGCTCGAGCTCTCCACAGCATAGAAAGAGTCAACGGAGCGTGCAACAGAGCTCACCTCAGAGCCCGTCTCTTCATCAACGAGCAAGGTCCTAGGGTTTTGCTCAGCTGCTCGCCGAAGCGAGCGGCGAGGAACAGGGACTGACGGTTCGTCTTCCATGGGTCTCTTTTCCGGATTTCTCCCAATGAACTCAACAGATAGCGTATTACTCGAAGAAGGTGACGTCATTTTAAGAAAATTTTTGAAAATTCCTCGTACAAATCAAACAATGAAATTGGATGAAGAAGTGAACAAGTACAACGGCGGTACGGCGGTGATATGACGGCGACGCGGCGGCGATGGCGGATAAGGAAAATGAAGAACGAAAATGGCAAAATTGAAAAGTAAAAACAAGCAATTACAAGAATAAACAAGAAGATTCAAAGGATTCACCTTTGATTAGAACGATATCCACTGAAGAATCGAAGAAAACAACCAAAGAAAAAACTCAAAGATTCGTCAATGGCGGATTTGTGAGCAAGAAATCGAAAAAGAAAGAAAAAATGAAAGAGGGAGCAATTTATAGATATGGATTCGGGGGCGAAATTAAGAAAATCAAAAAGTTGAGGCCCCTAGATGCAATTTTAGGGGCACACGCGTGGACAGCCACGTCACGTCGCTTCATGTTTCGTGCCTCGGGAAGCGAAACGACGCGAGTCCAAGAGTCGCTCCCCACTGGTCGCCTCCCAAAATTCCCGCCTAAAAGAAATTCAAAACCCAGTTGCTCGCTCCGTACAAAATGAAAAAGGCCGATTTCCCTGTTGCTCGCCTCCTACCGCAAAACGTATCTTACCTTATAGTTTGACATAAAGGAATGAAAATTCATCCCTATATGCCAAACTAGGGGGCATTGTTGATAGGCGACCAACAGGGACATAATATTAGCATAAAAGAATATTAGTCTAATAAGATTAAGAAATCATCAAATGCAATAATATGGGAGAGGACGAGCAACATGGATTGCATGACATAAGAGGCGAGCAGCAGGGACTAAGGTCCTAATGAAGGAGGCGAGCAACAGGGACAAATGCCCATCTGAAGGCGGCGAGCAACCGGTTACAGAAATCATTGCGAGGTAGCGAACAACAAGAATAAGAAGATCCAAAGTCTCAACAAGAGACGAGCAAGCGAGCAGGCGAGCAACTTGGATGATAAGGGTTTCCAACACCCAACGAAGACATACAGACGAGTAGCTGGGCACCAAGGAGAGTAGCTGAGTGGTGTCAAAGACCAAGTACAACATTGGGAATGTCAAGAGTCACTAACTTTAGAAATAGTCAATGTGTCTTTACACTTGGCACCCATTCATTGGGCAATAGATTAGTTGTTGTACAAAAGTCATAACACTTGGCAAAATCCCAATGACTAAGCCATCAAGATGGTGACACCTAGCCTCTTTGTATGCCTATAAATACCCCTTCATTTGCATGAAGGGGGAGGATTTTTCCCATAATAAAAAAAGTTGCCAAACTCTTGCAAATTCATTTCTTGCACTACATTCAACTATATATCATGATCTTAGTATTTGTTTGATAATCTTAGCTTGAGAAAACAGCCACTAATCATCATAGGTTAGAAAAGGTCATCAACAACGTGTTGGACACGATAATCCCTTTACCCTGAGACTGGTTCAGTTGAGGCTGCTGCATTTGACTTTGTAACTCAGAAGAAGCATGAAGATGATGCTTCCTAGGCTCTATGTTATGTTGCTCGGCATGACTCCCAAATTGCAAAAACAACATGAGAAAATGAGTCCCTTCGAGATGCTCAAGCATCTGAAGGATCTCTTTGATTCTAGATCTCGTTTGAGATTTATGAAGTGATGAGAGATCTGTTTAGATATCGATTAGCTAAAGGAGGGATGCTTTCACCTCATGTTCTTAAGATGATAGGCATAATCGAGAAACTTAGTTGTTTAGGCATTGAGCTTAAAACCAAGATTTCCGTTCACGCTATCCTCGAGTCGCTCCCCGATTCATATTCTAGTTTTGTAGTAAATTTTAATATGACGAAGATGGAAGCGACGATGCCAGAGCCTCATAATATACTTAAGACTTTTGAGTCTTCTATTGCTAAGGAAAGACCCGTGCTCATGATGAGTGCTTCTACTACTTCTGACCCGAAAGGCAAGAAGAAGCGAAATAGTAAGGCTAGGAGAGCTCCAAGCCCAACTTCCTGAAGGCTAAAGATGGAATTCAAAAGAAAGAGTGTGTTCATAAGGATGTATGCCCCCACTGCAATAGAAAGGGGTGTTGGAAGAAGGACTGTAAGGTTCTAGTAGCCGAGAAGAAAGCACAAGGTGCTTCAGCTACTGGAACAAGTATGTTTATTATTAAGATAAATATGTTCACTAATAGTTCAAACTGCTAGGCATTTATTGAGCTATGGACATGATGTTCTTAATATACAAAATAAGATGACTCAGGTTTAGTAATCATGAAAACCCGACTTACTTGTGGCATTGTAGACTTGGTCATGCAAACTAGAAAAGAATTGCAAGGTTAAGAAAGTTAGATTACTTAACCCCATTTGACTTAGAGTCTTATGGTGATTGCGAATCTTGTCTCACGGGCAAGATGATCAACAAACCCTTTTCCGGGAAAGGGATACGTGCTAAAGAAGTTCTAGAGTTGGTTCACAGTGATGTTTGTGGACCATTGTCCACTCTAGCTAGGGGCCATTTTGGCTACTTCATCACCTTCATTGACGATCACTCTAGATTCAGATACGTGTATCTTATGAAACACAAGTCCGATTCCTTTGAGAAATTCAAGGAGTACAAGGCTGAAGTAGAGAAGTATCTTGGTAAAGGTATCAAGACTCTTCGATCAGATCGAGGAGGTGAATACCTTAGCCATGGGTTCACCGTTTACTTGAATTTTCATGGTATTCAATCACGATGGATTCCTCCCGGAATACCTCAGATGAATGGTGTGTCCGAAAGGAGAAATCGAACCGTGTTAGACATGGTAAGGTCCATGATGAACTTTTTCTCTCTTCCAACATTCTTATGGGGATACACATTACAAACCTCAATCTATATTCTGAATAGGATTCCTTCCAAATCAGTTGAGCAAACCCCATATGATTTATGGTATGGCAAGAAACCATATTTTCTATACATTAAAACGTGGGGTTGCCCTACAGTTGTGAAGAAAATGCTAACTAATAAGTTGGAATTCAAAGGTGAAAAAGGGTTACTTTGTGGGATATCCTAAGGAAACTAGAGGATATTATCTCTATCTACCTGAGAAACAAATGGTGATTGTTTCTAGGCAAGCTAAGTTCCTAGAAGATGAGTTCGTCTTTAAGGAACAAAGCTGTAAGAGGATAGAACTTGAAGAGATTCAAGAACCACGAATTAATATAGAGACTGATGATTTGTCAAAGCAATATGACAAAGAATCAGTGGGAGCGTTCGGCCACTCTCATGGTGGAAGTTTATCAATAGGTGATCCTCTTTCAGCCAGTGGGAGTGTAATCGGAGTTGCATTGCCTTCGCAACAACCTCCAAGTAGGCTGAATGAGAATAACATAGTTCAAACTCCCGCCCAAGAGGCATCTAAAAGTGTCTCTCTTGAGAACTCTCCGGTCAACGATAAAGTCGCTGCACCACAAAATTTTCACGATCAGAATGTACAGCCTGCACAACCACAACTCCGTAAGTCGACTAGGATTCGTAATCCACCGAATAGATATTATGGTTTTCTCGTGGAGGAACATGATGACGTGGAGATTCCGGATAAAGACGAACCTAGAACTTACACTGAGGTAACATTATACGTGGACTCAGAGAAGTGTCATGAAGCCATGAAATCCAAGATGGACTCGATGTACATCAATCAAGTCTGGGACTTGGTTGAATTGCCAAAAAGGGTAAAACCCATAGGTTACAAATGGGTCTTCAAGCGTAAGACTGCTGCAAATGACAAAATACAAACCTACAAGGCTAGGTTCGTGGCTAAAGGGTATAGTCAACACGAAGGCATTGACTATGACGAGACTTTCTCACTGGTTGCTAAGATCAAGTCCATTCGTATTTTACTTACGGTAGCAGCACAACATGATTATGAGATTTGGTAGATGACATCAGAACAACTTTTTACAATGGCAACATTGATAAGAAATTGTTTATGACTCAACCGGAGGGTTTTATATCTAAGCAAGAATCTAATCTTGTGTGCAAGCTTAAATAATCCATTTATGGATTTAAGCGCTTCTAGGAGTTGGAACATCTGATTTAATGAAGCTGTCAATTTTTTTTGACTTCGTCAGAAACTCGGAAGATCCTTGTATTTATTGTAAATGCAGTGGAAAGAGTATTGTCTTTATAGTTGTATATGTCGATGACATATTGATTATAGGAAATGGCATCCCGCTAATGCAGTCTGTGAAATATTGGTTATCAAAGGCCTTCATGATGAAGGATCTTGGTGGGGCATGCTACATCTTAGGGATCAAGATCCATAGGGATAGAACCAAGAAGATGCTAGGGTTGTCAAAATCCACCTACGTAGATAAGATGTTGAAGCGTTTTGCGATGGAGAACTCTAAGAGAGGCTCTCTACCAGCAAATCATGGGATAAGGCTGTCGAAGAAGGATAGTCCTTCTAGCGAAGCTGATATCGAGCATATGAAGGACGTTCCATATGCATCTGCAATTGGGTCCATCATGTATGCCATGACTTACACCAGACCAGATGTGGCATACACTGGTAGATACCAGCAAAATCCAGGTGAACCTCACTGGATTGCTGTCAAGAATATTCTGAAGTACCTCAGACGTACTAAAGAACATTTTCTTATCTACGGTGGACAGTCAGAGCTAGTCACTACGGGTTATGCTGATGCTAGTTTCCAGTCCGACTGTGAAGATTACAAATCACAGTCAAATTATGTTTTCATTCTCAATGATGAGGTGGTAAGTTGGAATAGTTCCAAGAAAGATTTGACTGCAGATTTAACAACCGAAGCTATGTACATTGCTGTATCAGAAGTCTTTGAGGTTGTCTGAATATTAAGGTTCTTGAGAGAACTAGGGGTAGTTCCGAGTGCCAGTTGTCAAATAGAGTTGTATTGTGACAACATTGGTGCGACTGCATGAGCAAAGGAACCGGTATCTAATAACAGACATAAGCATGTACCGAGGCATTATCATTTGATCCGAGAGATCATAACGATAGAAGAAATAGAATTAAAACATTTCCCACAAAGAAATGGAATTAAAATATTTCCCACAAAGAAATGGAATTAAGCATGTACACACTAGACATTTGGATGGTCTAGGGGTTAGACATGTAGGTGATTGACTCTAGTCCAAGTGGGAGATTGTTAGTGTTAGTGTCCTAGGGACAATCCATCGTAAGAACATAATACTAAGTTAATATTCATATTTGGTTTAATATTATTATTGGTTTAATATTAAATGTATGGCGTTGCACTTATCTGAATATGATGTTTGATTGTTTGTATATATTCTTATTTGTGTTCCCATGAATTACTACTGTCATTGAGTAAGTGAGAACTCAGATGACTTAAGTATGATTCTCAAATAAGCCCGGTCAAGGATCATCAAGAATGAGATATTGATGATGCAGTTAAGGTTAGAGTGCGATTTGCATCATACTCTTAGAGAGTGTAATAAGATCTCACTTACTACGAGATATTGGATATCTCATGATGGATGCATAGATACCTTAGAGGGTATTGGTATACCCATCCGATAAACCGTTTGATGTAATTCCACATAATGTGTCTACGGGTGTCTCGGTTAGTGGAAGCGATGTGATACTCCTCTGACTTGAGGTCAATACGCACGATATTTGTGGAGTGATGAACTTTGACCATGACCGGCGCTTGCACCCTTCCACAAGTAGATATGTCATGGATTGGGTTCATCACGAAATGCATGTGTGTGGTAGTTGAGCCAAAAATAGGATTCATTCCTCAATGTGGATTTAAAGAGAATACTCGTCTTCTCATCAAAATTGGATCTATGTTGTCGGTCGACGCACATCAACTTAGACTTTGTGGCTAAGTGTGATATACTTGATCAATTAATGATTTGAGATAATATGATTAAGTTATTTGAATAGATACTTCATCATGTTCAAGACTTAATTGGGTATTCGCGAAAGAAAGAAAGATATCACAATAGCCTACAGTATTACAGGTAGTTGCAGATTTCCTCGCAACGTACCTCGTATATTGAGAATGTCTGATTTATTGTCTAGGGTTCAATTAAGACCGTTAGTTTGACTAATCGCTCGATATACGAGGGCCTATGGGTCACACAACAAGTAATGACAATTTACTTATTATAGTTGGTTGATTAAATATTATATTGGATATAATATTTAATTTATGGAGAATATAGTAATAACTATGTTTGGAATTAATTATTATTAATATTTAATTAAATTAGATTTAATTAGATATGAATTCCCAATAATAATATTTGGAATATTATTATACAAAATATTATATGGTCAATATATTATTCATAGAAAAATATCTATAAAGAAATATAATCCGTATAGATTATATTTTACAGGCTAGGCCTATTATCCTGCTTAGGAATTACGCCAAGACTATCCTTATAAATATGAGTCCTGTGGGAATTCCTAAACACACAAGAAATATAATTTCTCCATAAAATTTCCAGTCGGAATTTTCCTAGCAAATTCGTCTCGAGATTCAATGCTGGCAAATCGGTGCGGGTTGGTAGAAAGTTGTTATGTAGATACCATAGTGGAGGATTCCGCGTACGAATCGCTGTAAGGATATATATATTGTTATTTATGTTATATGTTTATGCTATACAATCAGATATCAGATTTGTTGTTTGTGAATCATTTTCTTCCGCTGCGCCGAACATTGTGTTTGATCCTCTAAACCCAACAGAATGGCCCTTGTTGTTGGCAATCGAGAAACGTACAAATCTGTTGAAGAAAAATGTAAGTCATGTTAATTTGTAGAAGTTAAAAATGCACACTGTATGTAAAGATTCTTTGCAAGTTATAATGGTTTACTCTGGTGCCTTTCTTGTTTGATGTGTGATTGGGAATGAAGAAGAGGGTCGTTTTGTTGTGTGAATTGGAAATGAAGAAGAGGATCCTTTTATAGGTGCAGAATAATGCAGAAAATTGGCATATCAATTGGAGTAGAATGATTTCTTGCTGACCCGTAAAAAAAAAAAAAAATCTCTTGCTGCTAATCAAAGTGCTGAAAATCTACTTGTTTGGTATCCCTACTTGGTACCTACAAATATGTGGGACAAATTTCTGCAGAAGTTTGAAACAAAAAATGCCGAAAGAAAGGGTTGAGGGTTTGGGCCTTCATTCAATAAAATAAAATGTGTAGTGGGTTTAAGCCATTAAAATAAATTTCTTTGAACTCAACTACTAAACAAATGGACCCAATTATTTATTGGGGTTAAAAAAAGGGGGATATTTAGGCCTTGGGCCTATGAGTTCTTGTTTGAGTTTTCCAAGAATTGAAATAAATTTAGTGCTTAATTCACTTATAGTAAAAAACAACCATGAACAAAGTACGAGGGGACATTTGTAAGCAAACTAAATTTGCACACAATTAAATGGTGACACATGTACAAATAAAATATTAATATCAAATTAAATTTACTACTATATTTTGAAAATTTAATTATATAATTCTTGAATTAAATAATTAAACTTGATATTAAATGTAAACGGTACAAGTCGGTCAAATTACATGATATTCGATACTCGTATTGGGTATTAAATACAATTGATTTGTTATAAGATTGAAAATTAAATGATGTCTCGTTAAAAGGGAAAGCAAACTAAATTTAATCAAATCAAATTTGATTAATTCGCAAATTAAGCCAATCAAATGGCACCGGCCAATAAGACGGTGCCATGTGACATTGCAGGAAAGGAAGATTTCTTACCCTCCATCTTATACATAAGGACTTTCCTTTGTTCATTTTCACACCGACATACGAACATTTAGAATTCAAGCTTCAAACGATCAAGCATCCAAGCAAGTGAATCCTCTGCGACCGTTCTTGAAGACTGGAAGTGTTCTTCATCAAATTCGTAGCATTTTTCACGAAAAGCAATCAGAAACATCTTTCTATCCAAGTGCAAGATCCAAAAATCCTCCGATCTGGTGTTTCTCTTCGAAGGAGTGCTTGAAGATTCGAAGAAACTTCGAAAACGTTCTTCAATGCCTTTGAAGATTTAAAGGCGTTCTTCGCCGTTGTAAGACGTTCTTTGTGCAAATCCATCAAAAGCAGCCTTCGATCTGAGATTAAGGTCCTAAAACCCTCCGATCAAACATTTTTCCCAAATAATTTTTGAAGATTCAAGGACGTCCTTCATCAAACTCGAAGAAGTCCATCTTACATTCAAAGGCGTTCATCCATTACGTCTTCACAAATAGACATTCAATACAAAATAAGGCATCCCGCCCTTAGATAAAATGTTACAAATCTACAAATCCTACTCTGAACAAGATCAAAGACAAAGATTTTGTTCGAATCAAAGTCAAACTGAAGAGAAGAATCAGAGAAGCAAGTTTAGAGTCTAGAACCCGCAAAATTTCTCGGTTCGATCATAAATATTTTTTTATTTATTATATTAATAATACAAAATTCATCGTTACAATGATGATTATGTATTATTTGATTATTTTTAGTTAGTGACATAATGATTAGTGTACGAAAAGTAGACGTGAGAATGGGTTGATGTAAGAAAAAATTGTAATGGGATAGATTTTGGGATGTAGGTGTATAATAGGGATGCATATGTATTAGGATGGAGGATGGGATGTGCAAATAAAAAATTGACTGGGATGAGGGAGTTCACCCGGTTGGGACAATGTTAGTTTTGATTAGATCCCAAAGACCCTGAAAATATGAGTTGCCTAAGTGTTGTAATAGTCAGGCTAGTCTTGGTTAGGTTTGTAAATTAGTTTATTTTACATTTACAAGTATACAATGAGAGGAGTACTCATTGTTGGCAATCAAGACTGAAGCCTGAAGACATAAGAGCACCATCCTGAGCTTATGGCAGTTCATCTAAGCTGACTGAGTAAGTGTCAGGATTAAGAGCATGATCCTAATATCATTGCTAACTCGGCCTGAAGGGAACAGGACTGCACTGAGTATTTGGGAAAAATATTTGGAGTAGGATCCAAGCAATTCAAAAGGAATGTCAGCGCCGAAAAACGTACGTAGATGAGGATAAACCTGAACTCAGTAAAGACAAGACTGAACTGAAGAATGAGTTCTGACACTTACGTGGACCAATCGGAGCAAGCCAAGTCATGTACGGACATTGACTTGAACCTAACATCCCTGCACAATTCAACGGGCATGCATTTAATGCATTTACCAAATATATACAAGGACGGCTACTGTATGAAGATTATGTCCGTTGAAGAATCCTACACGAAGACAACCTACAAGGTTATCTCCTCCAATGGATAGTTTTTCAAAGTAGGCTATAAATACAGAAGACCTTGGACCCAATCAAGGTTACGGGAAATTTCGAAGCCTGAAATTACTCAAACTCTCAAGCGTTCAAAGCAATCTTGCATTCATAGAAGCACTCGAACAACCTTTAATTTCCCAAGTGTTTCTAGAGTTAGAGAGTTATTCTGTATTCCATTGAGCGAGCTAGCCATATCTTAAGCTTAGAGTGATTATCCAATCCTTAGCATAACTTTGTCTTGTAAGGATAATCACACCTTGTTGGAATCCAAGCTGAAACCAAAACCCTCTCAGTTAGGTATGTTGGTTAAGTTTAGTTGAGTAAGTTAGAAGGAAGGATCAGTGAGGAGTCTGATCTGGGTGCACCTTGGCACGTTAAAAATAAGCAAATCCTTATAGGAATTTCCTGTGCAATCAGGACCATGGACGTAGGAGCTTGAGTCTCTGAACCACGTTATCTCTTTGAGTTTTTACTACGTTGATTATTGCTTTATATTGATATATTGCTAAGTCATTCATTACATATCTTGTCAGTGCTAAATTAATTAGCCTGACTCATTAACTCAGTGCACTGCCCTTCTAATCACGACTTCATAAAAAGGTAATCAAGTTTTCAGAAAGCAAGCTTTTAAAACAAGACTTTAATCTTTCAGGGCTCACACATTCCTCACTGAACATAAGTAGATAGTTAGCCAACTGACTTGCATTATCTACTCAGTGTTCAACACCACTCTGAGTAAGGGGACTCAATAAGGTTTTAAGAAAGAAAAATTTGTATACGTGCATTCCCCCCTCCCCCCAATACACATATCACTCAGTCTTGTATCGGGACCAACACATCCCCATTCGGATGTGCACAATGACACCTTAGATGAGCATCACCATGCTCAAGGAAAAACAGACATTACTTGCCTTTAAAAATAATTTTTGAAAAGTAAATATTATTTGCAGTTGAAAATGAATACATACACTATAAAAGAAATTATATTTTGGTGATAAAATTATTGCGATGTCACTAAAGCCTTTGTTTTCGTGACGATATTTATATTTGTTACTTAAATTACATGTTGTGGTGACAATCACTTATATTGTCATGTAAAAGGATGATCTATTGTGATGATATGTTAAATTGTCACAAGTGACTATGCGTGATACCAAAAGTCATTGTATCGTGAAAAACCTTTTGTGACGAACAACAAATCATCAGAGGAAGCCTTTATTTGTGGTGAAAACTTTTATCTTCGTCATAAAAAATGGAGATCTATTGTGATGATTCGCCAGTCATCACAAGAAGCCTATATTTGTGGTGGCGACTTTCATCTTTGTCACATAAAAATGAGTTTTATTGTGACAATTTACAAGGCGTCACAAGAAATCTCTGTTTATAGTGACAACTCTCGTCTTTGTCACGTTATGAGAAGATCTATTGTGATGATTCTTAAGTCGTCACAAGAAGTCTCTATTTCTGGTGATAGTTTTTAACTTCATCACATAAATATGAGATTTATTGTGACGATTTACTAGGCGTCACAAGAAGCTATGATTTTTGGTGACCACATCCATCTTCATCACCTAACAGATAAGGTTTGTTGTTACAAGAGCAAGACATCACACGAAGTCTCCATTTTTTGTGACGACTACCATTTCGTCACGTAAAAGATATGTTGGTGTGACAATCACACACTTTGTCACATAAAAGAAAGATCTTTTGTAACAATCTGCAACTTCTCACAAGAAACCTTTGTTTGTGGTGACGACATTTATGTTTGTCACTTCAATTAAATGCTATAGTGGCGATCAAAAACTTTGTCACGTAAAGTTGACTCTATTGTGGCAATTTGTCAAGTTTATAGTCATAATAAAGTTTTGGTTTCGAGATAGTTTCTCGAAAAATAAAAACTTTTCGAATTTTTTTGAAATATTTAGAATGTTAAGGCACGTAAAGGAAATCTTTATTGAGAAAGAAAGAAAAAATCCCACAACCCGGGACTAGGATTAGTGGAAAGGGTGGGTCTCATTAAAAACCTCATCGTAAACCTCCCTTGAGGACAAACCGATGTAGGCGAAAAAGAGTTGCCAACCACCCCAACCACTAAACCTAAATAGGAATAGTACAAAGTCGTAATGTCCAGTACATAAAAACAGAAGGCCCAGAAATACAAAGCCCAAATATTCACAACCGAACAAAGGTAGTAAAAAGATCATTAACTAAGAGCCGGCGAATACATTCCGGCGCAAAATCCTCCCAAACAACCGCACTCCGAATCTTAGCTACGTAGTCCGCCACTTGATTGCCTTCTCTCCATATATGAGTAAAACGTATTTCCATACCGTTCATAAGTACATGTACGATGTTCCAAAGATTACGAAGACGCCATGGGACAAAAGGAATCTGACGAAGCATGGTTTTAATAGCAAGGTTGGAGTCCGACTCAACCCACAAACGCAACCACCCCTTAGAATGGGCGAAACGAATGGCAAAAAGAATAGCAGCAATCTTAGCCTCAAGAGCAAAACCAACACCGTATTCGGAACAAAAACCAGCAATAAATCCTCCCAAAGAATTACGAAAAACAGCCCCAACAAAAATATTCCCGGGAGCCTGAAGGACGCTCCCATCAGTATTCACCTTTCGCCAAGGATCAGAAGGGGGCAACCACCGAAAATAAAGAGGAGGACGAGTCTGCCTATGACGAGCAGCAACTCGCAAAGAAGATAAAATTATGTCATGAGAAGGGCCTTTCGATGGAGACTTGCAGAGAGGGGCAGCCTCTCTAATTGCCGTTAAAATCATCATTTTGCAAGCATGAATCGACGGCGTGACATCCTCAAAAACTGATTTATTCCGCATCCACCAAACCGCCCATATAGCAGTAATAAAACCAACCTGCCAAAGCTCGCCAACCTGAGTATTAGATTCATGAGAGGTCGCCTGCATCAACATACTCAAGAAACCCTCACCAAAATCAATATGCGTATGGAAAAGAGTAGTAAGAAAACCAAGAAACGACTGAGTAAAAACACATTGAGTAAGGATGTGTGTTTGTGTCTCCACAGCATTTCCACACAACGGGCAACGAGAAGGGCCATATGTGCCAAATTTGATCACCCAATCAGTAGTGGGGAGCTTGCCCCACAAAGCTCGCCATATCAAAGTCGATCTACAAGGAGGGATATAAGGTTTCCAAATCCAAGAAGACCAATGAACAGTAGGAAATGGCTGCCGAATTATATCATACATAAGACGAGACGTAATCTCGCCGGAGACTGTATCCGCCCAAATTGCACGATCATTAACATGTGTAATAGGAATACTCAGGATGTCCTCAACAATATCAACAAACGAGAGGACAAAAGATAATTCAAAACGCCAACAGCCGTCAAAATAAAAATCACCAACTCTAGCCGTCAATGAACGCGCAACAGCATGAGGAATCCCAAGCCGTTCTACAATCGAGTAACCTAACCAGTTGTCATGCCAAAAACTGATATTAGAATGTGCACCAATCAACCACCGCACATTCGCAGCAATCCTCGAAAAATGGGGTCGGATTCCCGGCCAAATTGAGGAAAGACGATGATATCTCCTTGGTTCCCCAGACTTAGAATATAACCTACCACGAAGAATTTGGAAATCTGAAGAAGGACAAGAGTATATATCCCATGCAAGCTTGCCGGTATAAGAGGCATTAGCCAATTTGATAGACCTAATGCCAAGGCCACCCTCATCCTTAGGAGAACAACAGCGGGCCCAACGAATCGAACAAGAAGTAGGTCGGTTAGAAAGATTCCCGGTCCACACGAAATTCCGCATGGCATTATCAATTTTAGTTAGCAAACTGGGTGGCCAACGATAAATCATCATCGAATGCACAAGAGACGAACTGATAACCGAATTTACCAAACAAATACGACCAGCCATAGAAAGCGTATGTCCTTTCCATCGAGCAAACTTAGCCAAAATAGAGTCCGCAATAGAAGTAAGGTGCAAGACTTTGGGGGCCCCTATGAAAATCGGGACCCCTAAATAGATAAATGGGAGACGGCCCTCCATCATCCCAAGCGTCCGAGTTAGGTGGTGTTTCACGGCTACCCTAGTAGAAGGGCCAAAGAAGACCCGAGACTTAGCAGGATTGTAGAATTGGCCTGAGAGATTCCCATAGGCAGTAAGAACTCGATAAATACCATCCACATCTTTGGGAGTAGCCTTAGCAAAAATCATGATGTCATCTGCATAAAATAAATACCGAGGGTAACCCTTAATACTCGAAAGATAACCCACAGTCTCATAGAACTCCAACCAGCGGCCCAAGGTTTCCTCTGCAAGACAAAAGAGAAGCGGAGAAAGAGGGTCACCCTGACGAACACCCCGAGAACACCCAAAATAACCTTCAGGCTTCCCATTGATTAGAATGGAAAGCCTAGGGTAGCAATTCATATATTCATGTCTTGTTTGTAAGATGTTCAAATAAGAACATGACATAATAAGAATATGTGCTGACAATGTTGTTTTGCACCACCATCTTACGTTTAGTAGGATATCCATTGAAGAATGTAAACAAATTATGATGGTAATTGTGTGCACCCTATGCATGAATGAGAGTCAGAAATAGATGGTGCCTTTGTAATATCGGAACATACGTGGAATGAACAACTTGGTCGTGGGACTGAAAACAAAATTGCTCCTTTAAGATGAAGCTAGAGAGTATTTGTATGAGTTCGAATGAAAGATAGTTTTTAATGTAGAGTTCAGTTTTCTCCTCTCATGCTCAAATAGTTGGTTTATTTAAAACTCTACACATGGTATATAGTATAATCCAACTATCAACACTTGATATGTTATTTAAACTATACATGTGGTATATTTTATGATCCAGCCATTAGCACTGGATTGTTATCGCTTTTGGGGTCTTCATCACCAAAATTTTATTCAAATTATTTTATGTAATGGAAATGTTCGATTCTAAAGGTCCTAAATTCATACTTGCATATATTACTTTGTGAATTTTAGCATAACTCTACAGTGAGATTTTCACAATTACTACCCTTTTCAAAGAATGAATTTTTTTTGTGTGTATTATGTACTTAAAATTTAAGTTCTGTACTAACAATGTTGTTATGTACTTCCCTATTATTCTTCATCTGTACATCAAAGATTTTTATATGACTTTATGTATATTTTTTAATTTAATTTGTTTAGGTTTGGTATCCGCTCCCTAAAACCTTGGCTGCAAAGACTGCTTGGAAATTTGCTAAGAAAAATGGTCTTATTATTGTCCAGGTGAATCCCTGACAAAGATGTGTCCTATATCCCCTCCACCTCTAATTGGAAGCATGTTGATGAGTCTTTGTGTCCTGCTTTCTAAGACATATTCTGTTAGTATAGAGGAGCCGAATGTAATACAATTAGCTCACTGGTTTCATGAAATACAACCAGTCTATATAGCTGGAAGAAATTTAAAACTTGAATGTGGTTATATCCAAGCTTCTTTTGTTACATATATCATTGATGCTTTTGTTTGTTTTGGGTATATAGTCTGTTTGCATAGACTTGCATGTTTTCTACTCAATCGTGAACATTGTGAATATATAATACAATGTCATTATTAAAGATGCAAAGGAAATAAGATGAATCAGGCCTTTCGCTTAATTTCTCATGAAAACTGTCACCGTATTGGTGAAAATTGGCCATTTTTGCATGGGTTCCATCTACATATTTAATATAAAATCTTAAACTTTCCATCATTTTTTTTATATGTGTATATATATACGGTGGACCACATATTGACCTTTGGGGTAAAGTAATGAATAATGCTAAAAAAATAAATGGAATGAGTGATAATTTAAAGGTTAAAGATTATATATAGTGGTGTGTTGTTTTGCCATTTTGAGAAATTTATCTATGGGACGACCCATAAAGAAAAGAGGAAAAATATATATATTATAACAATGAGACCAAAATTAGTAATACTTCGGCTACATTAAACCCAGACGAGATCTCCTGTTACACAATGATGTAACATCTTCTGTTACACCGTTAGATTATCGACATGTGTCACATTTAACTTAATTAAAATAACTATGATTAAAAAAAATTTCTTATCTTCTGCCCATCAAATCTTTCCAATTTTCTTCCTTCCAAACAAATATTATGCTACGTTTGGAATATTTTTACAATTTTTTTATTTAAATAATTAAAGTTTCTTACTATTATTTTGTATAAACAAAATGTATATACGTAGAATTCTTAATGGAATTCTTAATGTATACCACAAAAATTTAAAATTAAATAATTTCTGTTATATAATTTTTAATTTATTTTTATATGATCTTTCATATTATTTTTAATATATCTAAAAATATATTTAAGAATAAAAAAATAAAATTATATCTAAAAATAAAATTATATCTAAAACTATTAGTTCTTTTCAAAATCTTAATTAAGAGAGTCAAATAAATTAAAACAACAAAAAAAAAAAAATTTATTTCAAAATTAAAGTTTTTCAAATATTTTTAAAAATGAATTATAGACACACCAAATTGCAGCTTTTTAATAATATATTTAGGGGGAGTTATATATAGGTTTACTCTTTAAGAGTTTATTAGTGTTTAGTTTAAACCCTTTATACAAAATACAAATTGGTTCACATAGGTGGTGGGTCACTTCTCCTTCTTTTCCATTCCAATCTGCGCCAACAACTTCCCCCTTTTGATTTGATTGCGCCAATACCCATGATATCCCTTTCACCTTCTTTTTTTTATTTGACTTTATTGTTTCTAATTTTGTTTCTTTTTTCTTTTATTAATTGTTTTTTTCTTATGATCTGAGCTTTTTTTTTTTGAGATTTTGCACAGATATTTTACACAAATATAATTGAATATATAAATTATATTTTTATTAATTGTGTTTCATCTTTTATTATGAACAGATATACTTTGCACAAATATTTTACACATATTTACTTCGCACAAATATTTTACACATATATACTTTACATAAATTATATATTTTTATTAATTATGTATCATTCCATATTTCAATTATATTTTTTACACAAATATACTTTGCACATATATTTTGCACAATTTTTTTTATTAATTATGCAACATTACATATTTCATCAGTTAGATATTTAAAATTAAAAAAATTACATATTTGAATTTGAAATTAACAAATTCATGACTAATATTACATATTTATGACTATATGCAAAATCAGTGTTAAAAAAATATAAAAAATTAGGACACTATCTTCATCTTCCATTCTTGATCTTGTTTGAATCGTATTGTCATCATCTTCATGCTTCTCCTCACGACCTTCATATCATCAACATTTTTAATGAGAATTCAAATGCACAATAAACACACACATATCAAATACACAATAAAGACACACATATCAAACACACACAACAAATTGTTTGTGCAGTCACAGTCCCAAGGGCACAAATTGCAGCAAAGAGAGAATAAAACCCCCATTAATTCTGGACTTAAACACAAATTGAAACTGAGTTGAATTTCTTGGCATGCTAATAAGAAGAGAGATTAAACTAATTTGGGCATGCAAAAACTCAATTTCCAGAACGAAAACCACCACACATCCCACAAATATAGAAAATCACAACACATTTCCAGATCGAAAAAAATTACACATCCCACACACCCAAACATTCTAACACAAACACCTGCACATTCTCCACAACAAGAAATCAAAACACATCTAAAGTGAACCAAAAGGATAAACATACTCATTTTTCAACAACCAAAAGAATCTTTTTTTTTTCCGAAAATAGATCGGTGGTTTTAGATCTGGAAGGAGGCGCGGCGGCGGATCTGAACATTTCAGAAAACAGACCTGAAAAGATGGATCGAAGAACATATCGGCATCAATTTCTTGGTGTACTCATGGACGACACCATTAATTTATCACCGTCGGATTTCATGGAGAGATTGGTGACGGGTGGAGACGGCGGTTTCGCTGCGTCGCCGCCGGATTCCATGCCGGTGTAGCTTCTGGCGCCACCTCATCCATGATATTTCGGCCTGCCTCCGTGCGCTTCCTCCACTTCGCAGGCCCTCGACATATCTCCGCGAGCAAGCCATTCCGTCGCCTCCAAGGAACTACCATAGAGAGAGCGTCATCCTCCAACACACACCTCCTCCGTGTATCCGCGGGCAGCCTGCGGATCTCCGATGTTTGATTTGTTACCGCCCAGAGAGAGAGAGAGGATCAGAGAGAGAGAGAGAGAGTGGGTGGGATTTTGTTGGGGATGGGGAAGGACACGCATATGCGTGGGGTTTGGGTGGTTGGGGTCCACCTTTTAAACCAAATTGCATTTTAATAAAGGTAGAGAACCAAATTATTTTTTTGTTCTAAAAGGTAAACTTATTTGTAATATTCTCATATATTTATATATAAATTAAGAACTATTATGGTGTTTGTTTGTTCATTTATACAAACATGGGTTTTTCTTAGATCAGACACCCTATCGAGTTGCCTGATATCAGGTATGGTCTATAATTTTGCAACGTGTCATCGCACTGTATCGCACTGACATGTTACCTATTGAGTTAATATATTATATTTAAATTTATTTTTAAACTATATTTTATTATTTACTATTTTACCCTTTTATAAAATAAATTTTAAAAAATATTAGATTAAATTATATTTTGCTTTTATCAATATTATCGTCATCGCCAATTCCTCGTCGATCTCTGATACTTATTTCCATTAATACAAAATAAACTCCTCCTTATCTCGAGTGGGTATTATGTCGTAATACTCATCAAAATAAAACAGTGAGTAACAATTTAATATGCATATTCCGACCCGCTTAAACATGACACCTCACATAAAAACCCCCAAAATATACCTAGTGAATGGTGAAAATACACACAACAGAATCATGAATCACAGAGAAGAGGGAATTTCTTTCGCCATTCACTGAGAAGAGGGAAATTCTGGGAAGAAATTTCGATGGATTCAGGCGGAAACCTAAAATTTCGATGAAATTTTGGATTCCTTGGGGATTCTCTACTAAAATTTTGAAGAAAAATCGATTTATTGAAGCATATTAGGAAACCTACAATCAAGCGGAAGGGATTCACGATTTTGAAGCAATACCAATTTCTGGAAGCAAATCCGACTGCTCTCTGATGAAAACAGGTAATTCCTTTGCGTTTTATTGGCATATTAGCTTGATGCGATTTTATTCACAAGCAATTTCTCCCGCTTTTCTACTGTCATTTGCGGCGTTACAGAGAGAGATAAAGATTATTCCAATTCCGAAGCTCCTTTTTAGCAAGAATTGTCAATTAATAGTCGCCCATGGCAGTACCATTTTCACCTTCTTCTTTCATTTATGTGTTCCTTTTCCGCATTTTCTATTTATCCGTGTTTCCCTTTTGCAGCTTGTTTTGGTTTAATTTGAATTTTGAATATGTGTAAGTTCTACATGAGCCCTACAGATATGCAAATACATATAACTAAGCTGTTGCAAATGTAACATCTATTGAATCTAGTTTGTGGAGTGAATTGCTGGCAGGCTTCTAAATGCATCTTTTAACTGAAATTTGCTTAGAACGAATGAATCAATCATTGAGTTTTGTTTATTCCCTGTGAGTGATAAATATAGATTGCCCCGCATCAGAAGGAATATTATTACTCAATATTTAAATTTCATATGATCAACCAAAGTTTTCAGCATTCAGGTTCTGTTTATTCATTTCAATTTCCATATGATCAAATAGTTAGAAGTGTTCTTTTACTTAGATTAGGAAGAAGTGAAGATACACTTGGATCTGTTCTCCTTTTTCATATCCAGTTGGTTATTTGAAGATTATAATTGAGTTAGGCCTAGGCTTTAGAAGCTGGTTTTGAACGGCTTAATACTTGGGCAAGATTCGATTATGGTTTGTTATCTCACTGCAACATTTCTTTTTGTTAAAATAATATTGTTTTCTTTTGGTTAATCCCTTTACTCCATCAACTGGAAATATGATTCAAGAATGGTAGTTTTAGTATGTCATATTTTGTAAATATATATAAACCAAAAGTAGAAAAGTTGAGAACCCTAACTTATGGAGCATTGCTGGTTGCTTGCATATGAGGACCTATTTATTAGTTTTATAGTACATACATTCTAAAATAGCATATATTAGATGCATATAAATAACATATATAACTTTCCAATTGTGAATTCTTGTTTGATTCTGGTTCTTAGTGGTTTGAATCTGTTTCTAGTTTTAATTTTATCAAGTATACTTTGTTGCTGCTAATTTTAAATTAAAATCATATGTTGGAATCTGTCTTTGAGGCTGCACTTGAGTGAATGTTGATTACTACCATATTAGCATATTGGATGCATGATAGTAAATGAAGTAGTTTTCTACTCTTGCGAGATATTAATCTTTTCAGTATATATATTCACATGTCCCTTAATTTGTCATCATTAAACTACCATTAGAGATAATTTTTATACCGTTTCCATGTTTCATTCCAGTGGTTTTGCAAATACTTACATTTATATTACTTCATTATACAGAAATTATTAGACATTAAAGACGTTCTTGAAATGCTTGGAAAAGATGTGGAAGATACAAGAGATGATATTACTGCACAAGAAGCATCGTCAAGAACAATATCGAATTTTGCTCATTCAATAACGAAGGGAAGAAGTCAAAGGAAATAGAGTCATTTTTCTAAAAGAAGAAAGGGGGAAAAAGTTCAACACAATCAGCACTGAACTTGGAATTTGGGATTGCAACACCTAGTCCTGATCTTAATCCTAATTCTACTCGTCATATAATTTAATTAATGATTGTAATTATTTTCTATTAAGGCTCCGATGAAGATATTGAACAACATGATTTATTTGGACTTGGTTGTGATAAGTACTACAAAAGATTTTTTTGTCATAATTGCATTTTTCACTTTATTTTTGTCATATAGACTAATAGCATAATGCTTATCAGCTAATACCATATAATGTTTATCAGCTGATCGAATGCTGGAATTTTGGGGCGCTCGAGCTGCTCGAGCGCAAGAAATCTTCTGTATATTTTGGGCGTTCGAGCAACACGCTCGAGCGCTAGTGCTCAAGCTGATCCACTCAAATGACTCCAAAAATGCTCCAACTAATACTTTTCTTCTTCCGCACTAATACCAATCGTATTTCTTCGATATCTTCTCATCCGGGCATCCGTTTGAGTCGGTTCAAAGTCCTACGAACTCTGTTTTTCGCCCTCGATTCACCTATGAGCATCAAAGAGACAAATTCATCAATGTATAGAAATAATGCTCAATTGACTCTAAATACTCGACCAAATCGACCAAAACTAGGGTATTTCTAACGACGAATCATGATAATTTCACGCCTAATCAACCCCCCCAAACTTACCATATTGCTTGGCATCAAGCAATGAAATAATAAGTCAAGTGAAATTGTTAGGAATGAGTCAAAGAATCAAATCATGTAAGCAAATGAACTCGAGCTTCAAAGATCAATCACAAGTATACTCACTCACCTTCCTTCATCATACTCATGAAACAACAACAAGAATCACCAAGATCAAACATGGATGTGCACTCAACGATGTGTTTCACTCCCTCACAAGTGTATATCAATGATCAAGGGACTCACTCAAACAATCAATCACTCATATCGGCAGCCATAGGCTTGTAAGCACTCTCAACTCCGATCATACTCTAGAAATCAATGCCAAATCAAAAAGGACTTTTCTCAAGGTTGTAATGTAGGCTCTTTGGACAGGTGGGATAACAATATGGGTAAGTGACTCAAGTGGATGGAGAATAGAAAGTCAAACTTCGGTACTTCGAAATTAGGAGCAGAATACTTCCAACAATTTCAATAAACACATTTTTAATTCCAATTCTCAACACTTCAATTTTTTCTTTCTCACTCTTTTCACTTTTCTCAATCACTTCACTTTTTTTTTTTTTCACAGACACATGAGCTCATTTTTTTTTTCATTTGCTCATTCTCAATTTTTTTCTTTTTTTCCACAACTCAAAACTTCATCACACCTTCTTCTCATACTCACTCAAGCAATCACATTTTCCTTTTTCAACTCAATTCAATCCCTTCACATTCACACTTTTCCTATTCTCCACTCAAATTGGGACAAAAAGGTTTAGGAACTTGGAATAGTGTTTAAATATGCTAGTAAATGAAATAGGCTTTAGGCTCAAGGGGGCTAACAAGGGACAAATATCAATGGTAAGGAAAATTTAGGCTAAGTGACTCAATCAAAACAAAGATGGCCTAAGATCACATTCGGCTTATCAAACTAGACACAATCAAGAAGTAAGAGCACACACAAGTTCTAGCATCCTCTAAGGTGACGATCCACTCACAAACGAAGAGATCATTTCATGCATCATAATCTCAAAAGGCTCAAATCTCACGGCTTTCACATCCATGCTAGTCCTAGTGAATTCTCACTCTCATCACACAAGTACTCAAAAGAAAAACTCGCAAGCATACTAGTTCTTTCTCAAATAAACTCTAACTCAAACACTCACACAAGAAAATTCCTAACTCAACTTCACAATTCACCCTACTCATCAAATCATACTCAAAGATAGCAATCAACAAGCATAAGATGATTGATAGGCATGAAATATGTAGTAGCACCACAAAATATTATCAGCTCAAGGAGCATCTCAAGACTCAAATAACCAAACTCAACTCAAAGAGACATGTGCGCCTGTGCAATGTAACAATAAAACATATAAAAACTCCACCCCACAAACTTCGACCTTGTGAAGAGGTCTAAGTTTGGGGTTGTGGGTTACCTCATCCAAATAATTCATGTTTCTCAACAACGTAGCACACTCCCTTGCTTGAGTTCCTCCCTTTTGAATAACTCCATGATTCCTCTACTCTCTCTAGATAAGCCTACAAAATAAAACTCTCAAGTACGAGGTTAAAACTTACAATTCAATAACACCATAATAACATATAAACAATGAAAAAAATGGGTTGCCTCCCATTCAGCGCTATTTTTAAGGTCCTAATGCCGGACCGAGCTCAAAGGAGCTTATGTGACATGATACTCAAATTTACCTCCCTTACTCTCATAAAAGTGGTGGTTGAATTTCTTTCCTTGATGCCCCTCCATCATGAGTTCCTTTGCTTCATTCTCCACCTCAAGTGGTGGGGGTCTCAACTTCTTCCCACCTTTATCTGGAGGAGTCTTACTAAGTAATTTCTTGCGCTTGAACTTTTTCTTCTTAACTCCTGCTTTCCCTTCCAACTGGACCATGTCCTCACTTTTCACTTCTTCATCCTTCAACTTCTTCCCTTTATCCCTATCAACAAAACCAAGATCATAATGCTCATGGGTTAAATTATCAAGTGAAGAAATAACGAAATCATGAATATGAGAAAGATTAGAGATAGGAGGTGTATCTTCAACACAAGGATCAATGACATCCATGCAATAACAACTCTCATCCTCCTTCGGGTGCTTCATGGCTTCATATAGGGAAATCTTCACTTCTTGATCATCAACTTTCAACGTGATCTTCCCATTTGCCACATCTAGCACCATCCCGACCGTTGCTAAGAACGGTCTTCCCAAGATCAATGGAACGTGCTCATCTTCCTCCATCTCTAGGACCACAAAATCAGCTGGAAAAATGTGATCTCCAACTTTCACGAGGACGTCTTCAACCACACCTTGAGGTCGAGTAATAGACCGGTCGGCAAGTTGAAGCGTCATCATTATCGGTTGAAGTTCTCCACCCTCCAACTTCTTGAATAACGACAAGGGCATAAGATTGATGCTCGCCCCAAGGCCGCACAACGCTCCCTTCTTAACTCCATTCCCGATATCACATAAGATTGTAAAACTCCTGGGATCCTTCAACTTTGGTGGAAGCGCTTTGTGCACTAATGCACTCACCTCATGGTTCAGCTGCACCAACTTGGGCTCATCAACTCGCCGTCTCTTCGCTATCAAATCCTTCAGGAACTTGGCATAATTCGGCATCTGTTCCAAAGCATCATAAAAAGGAATGTTAATATGCAATTTCTTAAAAACATCAAGGAATTTAGCGAATTTCTCATCAAGCTTTTTCTTCATGAAGCGCTGTGGATACGGGATGGGTATCACCGATTTGGGTACCCCCATTCATCACGCTCGGTCTCTTTCACTTTCTCCCTTGCTTCCTTTGCCTTCTTCCACTTAGGAACTCTCTCAATCTTCTCAATGTCTTCCTCTTCAGGCTCTTTGCTCTCATCCATATCTTTACTCTTACGAGTGTCTTCACCCTCAACCCCTTTCTCAACTCTCATCTCCTCAATCTCAATCTCTCCTTTGGGCATCTCGGAATCAGCAGGCATCTGAGGACCCTCATAGTTGGTCTCACTTCTAAGCTGGATCGCCTTACAATGCTCTTTCGGGTTTCCCTCCGGCATAGAAGGATACTTACCTGGCTCTCTACCCAATGATTTTACGATCTGGCTCATCTGAAACTCTATCGAAGTGAACCGCCTATTGTTCTCTTGCTGAATTCGATTCAGCTCTACGTCTCTCTTCTGGAGTTCTTGATCACGCTGATCACCTTTCTTATGCAACTCTTTAACGTCATACTCCAAAGAGGACAATCTCTTGCTTCCTTCCTCCACCTTCTGAAGGATAGCTCTCAACATCTCCTCAGTTGAGGCACCGCTTTCTCCACCCAGGGGTTTAGAACCTGGATCCACACCTGGAGGAACAGTAATTCCGACATTCGGATTAGCATATAAAAAATTCTCGTTCTTCCTCCATGTGTTTTGAGAAGGCTGCTAGCCTCCTTGATATCCTAGTGTGTTCTTCCATTGATTTTGAGGTGGTTGTGGACCTGGAGGTACAAATGGTTGGCCATAAGAAGGCCTTCCAAACTGATTGCCACCTTTTGGATAGTTAGGCCTTCCCATATAGTTGGCCTCTTCTTGCTGACTCATGGGTGGGTCCACTTTCTCGCTCACTGCTACATTCCCTCCAACCAGATTCATCCCCATCTCAAGGTTGCTGATCTTCTCCATCATAGCCATCAACAGCTTCCTCGTACCCTCATTCTCTTCCAACTTACAAACTCTCTGAAATTCTGGATCCTCATTCCCTGCCCCGGCATTCGTGACAATGTTGTCGACGATTTCTCTACATCTCGCTATCCCTTAGTTCAGAAAAGCTCCACTGGCACATGCATCTAGATGGGCTTGCCCAACTTTGCTAGCTCCGCTATAGAAGAATGTCATGATATCTCCCTCGTTGTACCCGTGCTGCGGGCACTCAATCGACATGTTCAAGTATCTCTCCCAAGCCTGACATAAATCCTCTCCTGGCTTCTGGCGGAAGGAAGAAATCTCTATCCTCGCTTTAATCGTTCTAGATGGAGGGTAGAATCGCTCGAGGAACAGACGCTCGAGCTCGGCCCATGTGGTTACACCTCCCCGTGGGAGCGTGTTATCGTACCACTCCTTGGCTATTCCCGTCAAAGAGAATGGGAACAGCCTGAGCCTCTTGGCATCTTCAGATATGCCGTTATAATTGAATGTGGATGTGATCATCAGAAAACTCCTTAGATGAGTATGAGGATTCTCATTCCCAACCCCCCCCCCCCTTGAATTGATTCTCGGTAAGCAGCTTAAGAATTCCTGGGGAAATCGAGAATTTATTTGCCTCTACAGGGGGCAATGCCACTCCATCATAGTACCTCTGCAGTTGTGCCGCGAACCTTCCTCTAATAGCCATGTTCTGATCTGTGTTCTGAGGAACGCGTTGAGGATTAGCAGGTGGTACGGGTACTTGTTGGGGTGGTGGTGGTTGATAAGTTGGTGGTTGGTTGTAAACAGGAGGTGGCGGGTACGGGTATGGTGGATATGGATAAGGTGGGTATGGGTAAGGATAAGGTAAGTTGTTTTGTGGGAAGTTGTTCTGTGGGTAAGCAGGGTTATTTTGAGGATGTTGGACGAGGTTATGAGCTGGATTGTTTACGTTTTGTGTACCCGGGTTTAGGCTCTGGCTATCTCCTAATGGAGCTTGATTCTAACTACCACTCCCGCCAGTGCCCTCAACTCGGTCTACTACCTGATTGAACTCATTCGCCGCATCATCTAACTCATTACTAATGTCCATGTTCACGTTCTCGTTCTCTCCTCCGGCAGCGTTCATCCTTCTTAAGAAGGCTCGGTTTCTTCTTGCTATTGTTTTAGGATCCAACTGTAATCTCTCTTCGCTCGTAGCACCTTGTGAGTGTGTTTTCATAAACCTGAAACACTAACAAAAGAATAAAAATGCAACTGCCGAAAATACTACGAAATAAAACAGAAAAGTAAATCACTCACTACTATCTACTAAGCTATCTACAAGTCCCATTCAAAAGACATACATCCCCGGCAACGACGCCATTGACTTGAAGCGATTATACCAACTTTCTACTAATAGTTTTCCCGCAAGCGGACGGGTTCACTATAGTGTGGGTAAGTATAGCGACCAAGTATTATCGAACCCAAGGGATTAAGTGTATGCGAACAGATCCCTGAAGATCTACGCGTCGTAGCTAATATGAATGTATGTTTTTTGATTTTTTCAAAGAATTAAATCTAAGCTAAAATAAACTAATTAAACTAAATAACGAAAGAAACGAATTAACAAAGGTTTGTATTCAAATAAGTAATGGTGATGCTCAGGACAGGAAATCCCTACGTATACTAACGGAGCAGGTACATAATCAAGATAATCGTGACACACAAGAAATAACCTAAGTCAAAGATTGTAAGAAGAAAGCTCAAGAATTCATACCCTAATACTTTATCCTAGCAATCGACTTCACTAATCCACTAACGAGTTAATAGATAGTGCTTAATTAACGAGACCCTAATTTAAACTAAGGTGATGCGGTCGTCCTCCTTAGATAAACCAGTAGATTAATTAACCCTTTCTAAACCCTCTCATTAAGTCTACTAATTGTTAAAGAGTGACACGGTCGTCCTCTCTCGAATACTTTTCGTACGAAATTCAAAGGTAAAGTCAAGATTGATTTTAAGAATTCATTAATTAAGAGAATTAAAACCTAACTTCACGAATTACCCTAATTATGTACCCACAACCTACTTCTACGAGGTCATCCTACCCTAAGCATGCAAGGGTTTTAGCTAGACATGGTTTTTACGTAAACAAGAACAATTGAATAAATAACGAACATGAACATAATGATTATAACAAAGAAATTATCAAACATAAACTAGTGTTGAAAGAAAATTAATGCTAATAACTGAATTTGAATTAAGAAAACTAAGTCTCAAAGTAATAACGAACAAAGGTATTAAGAAACAGAATTAAACAACAAAATCGTACTATGAATTCGTAAAGAAAACCTAAAAAACATAAATCTCAAGCTTGCTCGTCTCCTCTTCTCCAAAAACTAACTCTAAAAGTAATCTTCTATCAAGTGGTAAGTGGTTCTCCAAAAACGAAATTGGAATGAATATGTATATGCGTCGGGCCGAATCGGGAACTCGTGGGCCGAAAAAATGCATCCGGAAGCAAAATCCAAGAAGTGCTCGAGCACACACGCTCGAGCGGTGGCGCTCGAGCTATGTAGCTCGAATGGTGCAATCGCTCGAGCGGTGGCGCTCGAGCTGGTCGAATGCTGGAATTTTGGAGTGCTCGAGCAACACGCTCGAGCGGTGGCACTCGAGCTGCTCGAGCGCAAGAAATCTTCTGTATGTTTTGGGCGTTCGAGCAACACGCTCGAGCGCTAGTGCTCGAGCTGATCCACTCGAATGACTCCAAAACTGCTCCAACTAATACTTTTCTTCTTCCACACTAATACCAATCGTATTTCTTCGATATCTTCTCATCCGGGCATCCGTTTGAGTCGATACAAAGTCCTACGAACTCCATTTTTCTCCCTCGATTCACCTATGAGCATCAAAGAGACAAATTCATCAATGTATAGAAATAATACTCAATTGACTCTAAATACTCGACCAAATCGACCAAAACTAGGGTATTTCTAACGACGAATCATGATAATTTTACGCCTAATCAGTTCTTCCCACAGTGCTTGTGTTCTTCTTCGTGTTTCGTACCCATTTATATGTTATACCGTCCAAAGTGTCCTACCCCTATATACGGATAAATACGGTAACAACAGTTCAAATTGGAGGTTTGGTCCTTTTAGAAAAATGAGGGATATATATATATATATATATATATAATATAGTATGTATAGAGTGAAATTGGTTCGTACATGAATCATTAAATGATCTTAGTTGTTTTTATTGAAGAGTCTTAGTTTGTTTTCAGTAAACAATTAATCATCTTCAGTGAAAACAACTAATACCCTAATGGTTCATGTATGAACCATTTTCACTCTATACTTTGTCATATATATATATATATATATATATAAAATATTGCATAGTCCTTCTAGAGAGTGTGTGCAAACACAATTTCATAGAGCGAAGCACTTTTATTTTAAAAATAATCAATTATGTAATGGTTGCAACCACTTTATTAAACACTTATAATCAATTTTAGAAAAATAAGTTTTACATTCTTTTGGATTCTCTAAAATCAATTCTAACATAAATACCCCACAAATAACTACCTCACTATTAATACAATTTATTTTTTTTGCAAATTTATAATTTCCTCAAATTAATTTAAAATTAATTTATTTTCAAACATACACAACTTTTAATTTTACTAAAAAATCAATTAATTTTTTTTTTTTTAAGGTGAGTAGAGTTTCAAAACACGCCCTTTGAAAAATAAAAAACATATGCTCATAAATTATGTAATTAGACACGGATTCCTAAAAATACAGGCAATTTACATATAATCTCGATTCTATTTGCATAAAGAGTATTGCTATGTACCACTCCAATAATACTAGATACACCTGTAAAAAAAAAAAAAAAAAATTAAAAGAGACTATATTTAAACAACACATCTTTTTCCTCATTACGCCTGTTATGTTTTCTTCACAGAAACTCCAACTTTTTTTTTTTTTTTTTGCACTTCTCACACCACCGTTGAGCCGCCATCACCACTATTGATGTCAGCGCCACCAAGTCTAGCTATTATTTACTTCTACAAACATCTCCTTAAAAATATGCAATTACCAACATCAAATATCACAAAAAATCAAAAGGTCAATGTGCATTGAGTTTAGAACTGCTGGTAATGTCGCTCCTTCCATGGATATGGGCAAGTCGTCGGCGACAACCCTCTTTCTAGGGATCCCTATTGTAGGGACATAAAATTGTGGGCATCCCCCTCTCCCATAATGAAATTTTTGCATATCTTATGGCGATTTAGAACTTCCGCCGAGGATGCTCCGTGATGTGCAGTCGATTTTGGGAGACAACATATATTAAAGAGGGGGAAATTGAAATTATAGAAAAAAAATTAGAGAATGGGTATAATTGGTAATTGAATATAGATATAGGTGTATGAGGGGTATATAGTTGACCCTTGCATAAATATTCAAGGCCCATTGTATTTAATTATACGCCAATGTTAAATACAGTCCCATGTTTGGTGAATACAACCCCACCTAAAAAATTGTTCGGAATTTTTTTCCGAAAAATCATAAGTTCAATGTTTTTTTTTTAATTTTCGAAAAAAATTTCCCAAAATTATCAAAATTTTCGGATTTTTTTTCCGAACATTTTTTGGTGGGGTGGTATTAACAAAAGATAGGACTGTATATAACCTTGGCCTTAATTATATTGCTTACCTCACTGCGCCCAAAGTCAAACCCTACCCAAAACCACTTTTAATACATGTTATATATATTAGGTTTAATCTCAGATTTAACTCTCATCTCAAGTACATAATCACAAAACTAATTTAGGGTTGATCTTCTTCTCACATTCTCACACGGTCTTGGTACATCTCATTCCTCTCCTCGTCTCGTTTTATTTCACTATTAGTAATTGTGAATCATTCATCATCGATTATTTATTCTTTATACGCAAAAATTGTACATGATCTATGTATAGTGTTCTCCCTCTCTTTCGCTATGAAGATATGTATGTTTGTTTACATCTATATATATATATATATATATATATATATATATATATATCGAAGTAAAATTTAATGTCAAAAATATGATTTAATCAAAATGTTTAGATATTTCATGCTTAGCAATTGTTTCCCCTCACGTCAGATGTTACCTATAATGATTAGTCTTTGATTAATCATTCTTGTTTAGTTTTCATGTGTGATATAGATTACAATATTATCAAGGGTTATATTTGGGGATTTATCCTACCTAGATTTATATTTTTAAATTTCATATCTCAATCCCCAAAGTCTCAGTTTCGTTTTATTTTACTCCCAACTATTTCAAAATACTAAATTTACTACGGAATTGTCTAAGACTTAATTAAATTAGTACTTAACCATTGCAATATTCATAATCTGATTTATTTCAAAGTTTTATATTGTATTAACTTATGTGATCTAAGTTGATTTAATTCTAGTTGATTTAATTCTATTATATATAGGTTAAGTCATAATAACTGGAAGGAGTATTTACGATTTAAATTATCAATGGAAACGTTGCCCATTAGTGTCAAAGGGTGTAAAATTGAGATCTTATTAGTCCGTCTATTTTATTGAAGCTTTGAAGGGAATTTAGTTTATCGGTAAATAAGTGATGTTTGGAAGTGATTAATTTTAAAGAATAAAACTGTTTTTTTTTTTGTTTGAGATGGGACTTTATTTGCTTACAGTGCATGTTGTTCGTGATTTAATGTGTTCCTTTACTCAAATGCTCAAAATATATATTCAAGGAGTATGTATAGAGTGAAATTGGTTTATATATGAATAACTGAAGGGTATTAGTTGTTTTCACTGAAGAGTATTAGTTGTTTTTACTGAAGAGTATTACTGGTTTACACTGAAGAGTCTTAGTTCATTTTCACCGAACAACTAAGACTCTTTAGTGTAAATCAGTAATACACTTCAGTAAAATCAATTAATACTCTTCAGTGAAAACAACTAATACCCTCCACATATTTATGTATAAACTAGTTTCACTCTATACTTTGTCATATTCAAGTACTGTTTGCATCTCTTTTCGATATTTTGAAATTTTGGGCATGATAAATATTATGGATAAATAATTTTTTTCTATTTCATTTAACACAAATAAAAAGATAAATATTTTTTTCATGTAATAAACTATAATAAAAATTAAGGGACATTATGGGTAATGAGAATAATTTCATTAATAGTGTTTGATATTATCAATACATTGTAATAATAAAAAATGAGTTATAATTTATCTATCAAATGACTTCTTATTTATTACCCCTATTTGAATAACTTCACATCACCCCATTACCATCACTCCGACCGACCCTAAGATCGTATCTAAAATGCATGAGTGATATATTTAGTATATTTAATTACCATTAATTCGCCATTTAAGTGTGTTGTAAATATTAATATCCATATAATTGGTGTAGATGATTGCAATTACTAGTTGAAGAGTGAGATATAGAAATGGGAATTAAACTCTCAACTCTACTGATCCACCAATATTAAACTGTTTGGTGATTTTTGCCATTTCGCAACCCATCGGATATATACGACAATGATTTGGGAACCACACTTAAATATCTTTCCGAAGAACCCGGACTAATTATTCGGGAAAGATTGAACATGGCCCACATTATCAGAGGTAACGTCCACAACCTAAATATTTTCATCAGTTTAGCCTTCCCCCCAAGGGCAATATGCTTAATGAAAGACTACAGAATGACTTTAGGTAGTATTTTTGGTTTCAACTATATTGAAATCCTACTTTAAATGCTTTTAGTTTACTAGTATAGTAACATGGCTAGAATGTTTGCAAAATTTAAGAGTACGATGGAAATAATTAAGGAATGGAATCACTGTTCATTAATTTATTTTTTATTTTATGATTGATATAAATTTTTAATTGGAATCGTGATTTCATAAAGAATAAAAATCATTCATTTCCAAACCTATGTCTTTAGTTATTTTATTCTTTGAGAAGTAATTTTTTTATTTTAATAATAAAAATATTAAGGGGCACTTGCACTAGAGTTAACTTTCAAACTCTAAATTGCATACAAGTGTATTATCTTTTTAAAATTGCAATTGAGTTAACTTTTCAGATACTATTCATTGATTAGACATTTATATTTTAAATTTGTTTTAAATTTTTTAATTTGACAAATTTTCTGTCCACTTTTTTTTTTAATTAAAATTACAACTTTTTCCCTGCATTTTTTTATTTTGTAATTATTCTCGCAAATAATTAGTACAAATAATAATATTATAGTACAAATACAATATGTGAGGATTATTGTCAATGAATTAATTGTACCATAGTACACAATATAATACCATAGTATAAACGTTACAAATAAAGTACAAAATATTTGCAAGAATATATAATTTTTTTGTACCATAGTGCAAAATATAATACCATATTTATAATTTTGTATTACAAGGGTGTGTATGTTTGTACTATGAAATTAAATATAATATCATAATACACAAAGAATTAATTGCCCTCTACTACACCATTTCAACTATTTTTACCTCCCACTTTCAATTACAAATTAAATTTACAAAAGTTACATTTTATTTACACCAACTACATTGGATACTCTCTCTCCTCCTCCACATTCTCTCTCATACTTCAATTCAAATTTGCACACTATCTCCTCTATTATCTCCACCACTCATTCTCTCTCATCTCATAACCCACAATCTTAAATTCAGATTATTCTCTCTCCTCTCTCTCTCAACCACCGACACTCTCAGTTTTCGCCGCCACCACCGTGGAAACCGTGGAAATTGGGGCCAACGAACGCCGTCGGCGAGGCGTACCTCGACAACGCCCGTAGAGCTCGACGGAATTTCACTCGGAGGAAAAGAGAGAGCCCCTTTTCGATGATGTCTGCGCCGATCGAGGAAAAGAGAGAGCCCATTTTCATCCCCGCTGGCAAATAGACCACCGAGGTCTTGTTGTGGTCGCTGACCTGTATGATAACGGGGATACGGCGGCCGAAGAAGACTCAGTTGTTGGCGGCGGATCTAGGGTTTCGTGGCAGGTCTATGGCAATTTCTGGGGTGGTGGCGGGTCATGGCGGATATATCAAAGTTCTTTCGCAAATTTCTTGATTCATCGACACCTATTCTAAAAGGTTTCGACTCGTATATTGCATTGTTGATATGATTTTGTGTTTCTGATAATTTTGGGTTCAACGATTGTGTATTGTTGATTATGTAATTTTTCTGCTATTATTTTAGGGTTTTGCGTTGGGTGTTGCATTGTTTGATGCTCTGTGTTGAGTGTAATGCCTGAGTTATGTACGGATAGAAATTAATCAGCATTTTCTAGATGTTGAGGTCTGTTGTTTAATCAAATTCCTTTCTGTTAATTCAAATGTTAAGTTCCCACAAGGAAATTTTGTTGGATTTACATCTACTCTAAGTGAATTATTTTGAGCCCTGGTGTTTTAGGTGATAAAATTCTTACGGCGATGGATTTTTTGGGGGGGGGGGGGGGGGGGGGGGGGGGGGTTCTGGATTCTTTGATTCTTGCTTTGAGATATAAATATTTGATTTTAGCCTTGGTTCTCTTTTTCAGAAACACAGTAAGAGTGTTGATGTTGCCATTGGATCCTTTGTTTTAGAAAGAGTGAGATAGGGTTAATGTTTGTTTGTGGGAAGATTGTGAAATAGATGGTAAATTTCTACTTTATTTTTAAATTCAGTGTTTTAAGTTATCATTCCTACTTACGAATTCACATTAGAGCTGGGACAATTTTTCAAGTTAGAACGGCAAAAGAAATCCGTGTTTAACAATTTTATTTGTAATATCTTGATAACATTGACCAAATATCAAATATAGGGATTATTGTTGGTATTTTTCTCCTATAAGTTGGATGTGTAAAGTTCAAGCTATTTGGGAATGTTGATTTGGATAATTTTTTGTTAGTATTTTTTTTTATTGTATAGTATATTAAATATAATCATAGTATACTCAATATAACAATGGTATATAAAATTACACTATAGTATATAATTTTTAATTGTATAGTATATTGAATATAACCATAGTATACTCAGCATAACAATGATACATAAAATTATACTGTGGTACACTAAAAAACAGTGTAGTATATATATACCGATAAAGTTGTTGCAGTGTCAAATCAATATCAGTGAATAGTGTAAAGTGTCAGTGAACAGTGTAACGTGTCAGTTACTGTTCACGAATTACACCACACTACATTGTAGTTCTTGTAAACAAATAAAGTGTTTATTACTTTTACTTAATAAAAGTCTATAGAGTGTACCTCTATGTCACTCCCCCATACACAAAAGCATAATACAAATCTTTGTATTTATCTCTAGAACATTATACACTCTACATAACTCAATTCAAAATTTTTTCCTAAGTTTGCACAAAAAAATCCATCTCTACCTGCAAATCAAACTCCTGCAACAACAAAACCAAAAATTAAGTAAATTATTATGAAGGAAAAATAGATGAAAAAAAAAAATTAAACCCAGCAGCCCCCTCGCCCTCCCCCTTCCCCTTCCCCTTCCCCCACACTTTCAGGCAACAGCCTCTAACCCCAACTCAATCCCCGCAGCCAAAATCCTTCACCCCACTCTCTCCCACCCCCTCCCCCCTTCCCCTTTCCCAACCCCACACAGCCCTCCCATTTTCCTTTCCCCCACCGTCCCCACCCTTTAACAACCTCCTCCCCTTTTCCCTTCCCCCCACCGTCCCCACTTTCAGTAGCCCCCTTTCCCCTCCCCAACTTTCAGCAACGAAAAAAAAATCCCAACAAATTATAAATCTGAACCTCATCTTCAAATCAATAAATAACAGAGAAATAATTTAATCATCTCCCAAAATAAATAAAAAACTCAACATAAGTAGAAGAAAATCCTAATTTACTGTTTTTTTATGCGTACCTCATTAGTCCTACGCTAAAAATTTTCGATCCTCGAGATATGGAACAAATCGACGAAGATTGGGATGCAGGGGTGGCGCGTGAATCGTCGGCCCGATCTTGCGGTGTCGTCGAAGCTTGGACAGTGGACAATGTCTTCGGAGCTTGAAGGCTAAGGGAAATCGTCGGCGCGATCTTGATTATTTTGACGGAGGAAGACCATGACTTTTAGAGAGAGATGCTAATTTTAAAATTTGAATTGTATTTTAATGAGAGAGATAAGAGATAAATAGATGTGAGAGAATGCATATATATTATTAAAATTAAACTAAAAGATATAAATATTATTAAATTAAATAAGTTAACCCCTATGCAATTTAAAAAAGGTGGTTAACCCCAATGCAATTTTGCTAAAAAATAATACACCCTATTGCAATTTTCTCAAATATTAATATTAGTATTATAACTTTAACATTATAAATAATAAATAAATTAAAAATATATAATAATAATATAAAATAATATTATCTCTCAACCATATTAAAAAACAATATTAACAATTATAAAATTAATAATAGTATGAGAAATAATAATTTTCAAGAATAATATTATTACTTCCTCCGTCCACCAATATTTTACTCCTTTACTATTGATCACATGATTTAATGAAAATTAGCAATTTATTAAAATAATAGATAAAGTAAGACTATTGTAGGACACATCTATTTATTTTGAGTGTTGTTTATTTAAAAAAAAAAATGGGTAAAATATTGGTGGATAGAGGAAGTATTAAACAATATGATTCATAATATTATAATTTTCAATAATAATGTTTTTTTGAAATATAAATAATAATATAATAATTCCCAATAACTTATTATTAAAAATGTATATATTACAATTATTATTATTACATAGTAAAATAATAATAAAAATAATTTTATTATTATTATTTAAAAATAAAAATTGTATTCTTATTTAAAATATGTTTTTATATTATAACTAAAATTGATATAATCAATAATAACACAAATAAATATTAATAATAACTATTCCATCAATAATAATTATTACTAACGGTCAATAATAAAATTATATATTATTAATAATGATACATAATAAAAATAATCAATAATAATATTATTATTAAATAATAATTCCAACACCCCCAATATTAATAACTTACAATCAATTTAGACAGTACAATATTTCATTTCATTTCTAGTCAATATCAATTATAAAAAGGATCATTCTCATTCATTCATGAGTTCATTTCATTCATCCATACCAATTGTACCCTGAGGTCACGAATCATACCCTAAGATCATTGTACAACCACCTTGGTAGCTAATGATGGAATTTCCATGCGCGCGCGCGTGCACACGCACACACACACACACACACACACATATATATATATATATTGCAAACCCGTAATTGTAATCACATGCATGTTGTGTTAAACTGTGATCATGAGCCATAATTATAGCATTTACAATCACTGAATTTGATGTATCAAGTTGTTAGGTTTTTTACTCTTATTCGCTCGGTGATGGGTGTGTTTGTATGTATCACTTAGTTTTTTACTATCTGATATTGATGCTACGAGTTTTAATCGATATTATGTTATTTTATTATTCATATTGATTTGTGGTTGGTTGAAGATGCGTAATTTATATTTATTTTTCACATATATTTGGCATAATAAAAAAGATTGCTTGTATTTTGACATCAATGATGTGAACTCCCCCAATGTTATGCCACTAGATATTAGAATATTTAATCACACAACATAAGCGAGGTTAGAACCCTTTAATTTACTTCAATAAGGATTCTTATTTTAGATTAGAGAAAATATATAGTGGAATAGTAAAGATATTGAGTTTTGTGAAAAACTATGTATATACCTGGTGCACTCGCCCCAGCCCTATCAAGATAATTATGTTCGGATCCTGTAAAATTTGGAACTGCCTCATATTCTCTCTAGCTTAAGTTGTGCCATTGTCTTTCTCATTCAATTTGTCTATTTTCTTCTGTTTCTTTAGACAATCAACATATCTTGGAGGTTTTTTCCATTCCCTCAAAGTTGATTAAGATTCTTCACCATTTATCCAGTCTTATTAACAAGCTAACCTTTTATATATTAAAAATCTATATATTTTATTTATTTTGAAGTCTTTGAGAGACATACCCTACCCTCCTTAAAGAAATTTTTTTAACGAAATTTAGTTACTTACCACAAAAAAGAAAGTATGGATATTTTATCATGTCCTCATGTTCCCAAGTGGCCTTATTTTTTTCGTGTCGGCTTCACCAAACTTTGATAAGCACAACTTCTCTATTTTTTAATTTGTGAATTTTCCTCTCCAACACTTCTACTGGCATTTCCTCATAAGTCCCTTCTTAAATCTTCATCTTTCGGTACACAGACTTCCATCATAGACAAGTGCGTCATTAGATGTCATCCCAAAAACTTTCAAATTTCCTGCTTCTACCCGTTCCTTCATCTTGCTCTAAAATTTATCACTCTCTTGAGTTTCTATGATTCTTTCTCTCAACGAAGGTTGGACCATCATTGTGGACACCATTGCTGCAACATTCTTCAGAGGTTTAAAATTTTCTATTTTCAATTTCTCGAAATTCTCAATTAACAACTTTTTATTTCTTTACATAAAGTTCAATACCCCCTACTCTTCTGGCTTAATGCATCCACTACCATGCTGACCTTTCCAAGGTGATAATTAATAGTGCAATCATAGTCCTTCATCAACTCCAACCATTTTCTTTGTTTAATATTCACTTCTTTTTGTGTGAAAAAGTACTTCATACTTTTATGGTCTTTGTAAATCTCACATCTTGTACTATACAAGTAGTGCCTCCAAATCTTCACAGCATGCATCACAACAACAAGCTCCAAATCATGAGTGGGGGTAGTTCGACTCATGAGTCTTATAAGTGTCTCAAAGAATATGCAACAATTTACCATGTTCGCATCAACACTCATCTCAAACCTTCTTACGACGCGTCACTATATATAACAAATCCCTCACATACCATTGGAATTGTTAATGCAGGTACTGGGACGAGTCTTCTCTTCAACTATTGAAAACTTTCTCACACTTCTTCGACCAATTGAACTTTTCTTCTTTTCTAGTCAAACGAGTCATGAGCGATGCAAATTTAAAAAAAAAAATCCTTCTATAAATCTTCTATAGTACCCAACCAATCCAAGAAAACTTCGAACTTCATTAATATTTGTAGGTGTCTTCCACTTGCTAACTGCCTCAACTTTAGATGGATCAACCTGTATATCTCGAGCAGTGATCACGTGACTAAGAAATGCAAATTGATCCAACTAGAACACACATTTCTTGAACTTCGAGTAGATCAATATATCATTAATAAAATAATGATGAATTGATCCAAGAACTGATAACTCTATTCATCAAATCCATAAACACTGCAGGTGCATTACTTAGCCCAAAATGCATCACCATAAACTCATAGTGACCATATCGAGTTCTGAATGTCATCTTTGGTATATCCCCTTCATTGATCTTAAACTGATAATAATCGGATCTCAACTCGATCTTGGAGAAAACACTTGCCCCCTACAATTGATCAAGTAGATCATCTATCCTAGGCAATGGATACTTATTCTTGATTGTGTGTTGAGTCATTTCTCTATAATCAATACACATCCTCATAGACCCGTCTTTCTTCTTCACGAATAGAACTGGTACTCCCCAAGGGGATACATTGGGTTTGGTGACTTTCTTATCCACAACTCTTGTAACTGTACCTTTAATTCTTCCAACTCTTTTGGTGTTATTCGGTATGGTGCTTTGGATATCGATGTTGATCCGAATACCAAATTTACGCTAAACTTGACCTGCCTATTTCGGGGAATACCTCGAAATTATTCAGAAAAAACATCTTGATAATGACAAACTACCGTTATATCCTCAATAACTAACTCTCGTGCTTGAGTTTCCATCACATTATCAAAATATCTCTAACATCCTTCATTCCTCAACATCTTCAACGCCTTCATTGTTGAAATTATTTGAGGTCTAGCGTTTGTCTTGTCCCGAAAAATGTGAATCGATCTCCCTTGGATGTATAAATGACCACTTCCTTTCTTCGACAGTTAATTCATTGCTTGAATCTTAGTTAACTAATCAATATCCAAAATTACATCAAAATCCCTTATATAATTAACATTTAACCCGCATACAAGTTATTCCCATTAATATCTAAAATAACACCCTTGACCATTCTATCAACTATGATCGTCTTACCTGATGGTACATTAACCTCAAGGGTTTTAGTTGTACTGGTTTTCTCAAAACCAAACTTAGTTCAACATATTACAAATATAAAAGAATGAAATGCTCCCGTATCAAATAATGTAAGAATAGGTACACCAAATATCGATAGTTTGCCTGTCATAGTGTCTGATCCATGCTCATCATTATTCCGAGAAAGAGAAAATACTTGTGTCTTCCCTTTTTGTGCTGAACCCATATGTTGATTGTTAGGGAAATCGTAAGCCTCATGACCAATCTGTTTGCACCTGTAACACTTGTCTTGCCCATTGAGGCACTCTCCATAGTGGCCCTTTCTGCATTACAAACAAACTGGTCTGCTATCATGGTTTCCTAGAATCTCCATTTGCTTGTTTTGGTTTCCGCTCTTGCTACACTCTTTCCACCTTCTGTTGTCAAAACTCTCATAAGGCCTCCAACTCAAATTCTTCTTCATACACGATGTTATTTGCACATCTCTTTCAAACATCTCACTAGATGTGAGATTCCCATGGCCAGCAAGAACAATTTGAATCACTGGCCGCAAACCCTTCTTTAATCTTTGAACCTTTTTTTTCTTCAAAGTCCACCAAATATCGAGCAAAATGTTCTATTTTATTGATCTTTTTCTCGTATTGTGCTATTTATATTTCTTCTTCTTTAAGCTTAATTTGGTCTCCTTACTATCTCGGTAGAACTTGGGATAGTATATGTTCATCACAATCTCTTTAAATCTATCCTATGTTAATGCCTCTTGTTTCTCGGCAGATATGATCCTCCAGTAGCTCTCCCGCAGTGGTCTGCGTCCTCCACTACCTGGAAGATTACATATGAAATCTATTTAGCTCATGTGCACCTGATAAGTTAAAAAATATGTTAAATTGTCCGACCCATCCTATCCATTAATTGTCCTAGGTTTATAACGAAGGAGACGTTCTACCACTTGAGTAGTGTTATCGATGACCTAGGCATTTTATATTGCACCAGCTTGAAGAGAAGCATTTTGTGTTGCGCCAGCTTGAACATGAGCATTTTCCCTAGCAGCTTGATTTGGGATAGCACGATGTGGAGAAATTTGATATGCCAAACATGAGTTATTTCGTATACTATTCCAAAATATTTTATGCTCTAACATAGTTATTAAAATCATACCTCATCTTTTGTACATCCTAAAGTGGAATTTTCTAAAAAGTGATGCATGTGATGTAAATATCCATGGAAATTTTTCTTCATGTGGTAAAATCTTTTTATGTAATTGATGCACTTGGAACATTGATGACTTGTTCTTGCATGTCACTTGGTAACATAGTCATAACATAATTTTGCTTTGAATCGTGGAAATCGATTTATAAAATGAAATGTATATTGCACGTACCTCATTGAGCTGAAGCGGGAGGTAGTGACGAATGACCTCTTCTTCTTTTTAAAATCCCATCAATTAAATATATTAAATAATTTTGGCTCTTAATGAATTTTTTTTAACAAGTCTACAAGAATGTAGACCTTCATCTAAACTTGTAGGGAGATATGTAATCTATTCATTAATTTAGTATCCCTTACACTCCCCTTACTCATAGACCGGTTTCAACTTATACTCTTTGGAAAGCCCAATGAGTGGATAAATCTTTATCTGGGCGTGAGCCTTTTGGCTATGATGGGATCAGAGTAGGTCTACATTCTTGTAAACTTGTTTGAGAAAAAGTTCTTTCGTCGAGTCAAAATTATTTAATATATTTCATTGATGGGATTTAAAAAAAAGTAAAGGTCATCTGTCACTGCCTCTCACTTCAGCTCTGTGAGGTAGCATTATACATTTCATCTCATGTTATAAGTATCATTATTCAATGATACAAGACTAAGTTATGTTATGACTATGTTACCAAGTAGCATGCAGGAATATCGAACAAGTCATCAATGTAATAAGTGCATCAATTACATAAAATTTACTATTTTACCACATGAAGAAACTTTTTCCATGGATATAATTATTTACATTACATGCATATTACATTTTATAGAACTTTGCTTTAGGATGTACGAAAGGTGATGGTATGGTTTTAGTTATTGTGTTAGAGCATAAAATATTTAGGAACAACGTACAAAATAAATCACATTTGACATTCAAATGGCTCCACGTTGTGCTAACTCAAACCAGACTGCTAAGGGAAATTCTCATGTTCAAGGTGACACTACAGATAATGCCTCTATTCAAGCTGGTACAATACAAATTGCTTAGGTTATCAATAACACTGCTCAAGTGGTCGGGCAGTTCCATCGTTAACCAATGATATTTAATGGACATGATGGGCCAGATGTTAAGCAGTGGTTCCACTCAATTGAACGTATTTTTCCACTTATCAGGTTCACAGAAGCTCAAAGGATTTCATGTGTTGTCTTTTAGCTAGTGGATGATGCAGACCATTTGTGGTAGAACTACTGGAGGATCAGGCCTGCCAAGGAATGGAAAGCATTGACATGTGGTATATTTATAGAGATTGTGATGAACAAATACTATCCCCAATTCTACCAGGATAGTTAAGAGACCGAATTCCTTGAGCTTTTAAACAAGGAGGAATGTCAGTAGCACAATGCGAGAAAAAATTTAGTCAACTAGCACATTTTGCTCGACATTTGGTGGACTCTGAGGAAAAGAGGGTTCACAGATTCAAGAAGGGATTGGGGCCGGAGATTTAGAGTATTCTTGTTTGCAATGTGAATCTCAAATTTAGTAAGACGTTTGAAGTATTGTGCATGAAGGAGACTAATAGTCAGGGGCCTTCTAAAAGTCTTGGCAAGAGAAAATGGGAAGGCTTTAGTAGAAGCAAAAACTAGAACAAGCAGATAAAGATTCCGAAGCAAACCAGTACGTTTGAACTACAGAAAGGGTCATTGTAGGCAGTGCCTCAGAGGGCAAAACAAATGTTACAAATGCAAGCAAATTGATCATGAGGTTTATGATTGCCCTAACATTCCAGATAAGGGGTTGACCACCAAAAGAAAAGGTATTATTTTCTTTTTCTTGAAATGATGATGAGCATGGATTAGACAATATGACATGTATGGTGTCAATATTTGGTGTACATGTTCTTACATTATTTGATACTGGAGCATCTCTTTCTTTTATATCTGCAAAGTGTTTGCTAAATTTGGTTATGAGAAAATAAGTACAATTGAAACCATTGATGTTAGTATAACATCATATAAAACGATCATAGTTGATAAAATGATCAATTGTGTTATTTTAGATATTGATAGGAAAAACTTCTATGCGGATTTGTATGTTACTGATATGGGAGAATTTGATGTAAATTTGGGTATGGATTGGGTAACTAAGAATCAAACGAGCTTTAACTGTTGAAGAAGGGAAGTGGTCAATATACGTCCAAGAAATTCATTTGCTTTGGGACAAGACAGATGCTCAACCTCGAATTATTTTTTGCAATGAAGGCGTTGAAGATGTTGAGAAATGAGGGTTGTTAAGGACATCTTGTTAATCTGATGTGAACTCAAATACAAGTGTTAGCTATTGGGTATGTACCAGTATTTTGCCAATTATTAAGTCAATTTTCCTGAAGAATTGCCAGGTATTCCACCAGATAGGTAGGTGGAGTTTACCATAGATTTGGTACCTGAATAGCACCAATATCCAAAGCACCATATCGAATGACACTAAATGAGTTGGAAGAACTCGAGGTACAGTTGCAAGAGGTGTTGGATAAGAAATTCATCCTGTTCGTAAAGAAAAAGGATGGGTACATAAGGATGTGTATCTAGTATAGAGGATTGAATTGACTCACAATCAATACGATCTATTTGATCAATTGAAGGGGAAAAAGGTTTTCTCCAAAATTTATTTGAGGTCCGATTATCATCAGTTGAAAGATCAAGGAAGGGGATATACCAGTGACTGTATTCATAACTCAATATGGTCACTATGAGTTTATAGTGATGACTTTTGGGCTAAGCAATGCACTTGCAGTATTCATGGATTTGATTAATAATGTTCTTTATAAGTTCTTTAGATCAATTCGTCATTATTTTTATTGATTAAATATTGATCAATAAAAAGAATAATAAACAGGATGAGGATCACCTGAGTACAATACTCGAGGTACTTCGCAAGGAGAAGTTGTATTCGAAGTTCAAGAAAGATGAGTTCTAGTTGGACCGATTTACATTTCCCGGTCATGTGATCACTGCTTGAGGAATAGAGGTTGGTAATGTTGAGGCAGTTAGTGAGTGGAAGACACCTACGAATGTTAATGAAGTTCGAAGCTTTCTTGGATTGACTGAGTTCTATTGAAGATTTATAGACAGTTTTTCGAAACATACATTCTCCATAACTCGTTTGACAAGAAAAGGTGAAAAAATTGATTAGTTGAATAAGTGTGAGGATATATTTTAAGGATTGAAGAGAAGACTCATCTCAATGATTAGTGTGAAAATTGCTCGAAATTCGTATACTATTTTTGTCGAATTTAATTGGATTTCTTGCATTTATTTACATTAATTTGACCATTTGTGCTTAATTGTCGAGAAGGGCATTTTTGTTATTTTTGCAGGAAATTGAGTGATTTTAGAAGCAAATACGAGTCTTTATTTTATTGAGGTCGAGCGAGGAGAAAAATCGAGAAGAAAACGAGAAAAATGTAGAAGAAAAAGAATTGGGCCGAAAGGAATATAATTATTAGCAAAGAATTGGCCCAAGATGCAAGCCCAATGGGAGAAAAAGGAGAAGCCCAAAAAGTTGGCCCAAAAAGAGAAGAGGCGGAGGCAACACAGGCTACTCGACCGAGCCACTCGGTCGAGTCGAGCTACTCGCTCGAGTAGCCTGGGGAAAAAGCGGGAGCGTTTTTGAAAAGCGTACTCGACCGAGTTGCTCGGTCGAGTCGAGTGACTCGTGCGAGTCAATGTCGGTTTTTCCAGTGCGCTCGAGCCCATTTTGCCTTACTCGACCGATGCACTCGGTCGAGTCGAGCTACTCGCTCGAGTAGCCTGTAGCAGAAAAGCGTAAAACGCTTCTAAAAGTCGCACTCGACCGAGCCACTCGGTCGAGTGAGCCAACTCGGTCGAGTTGCGCACGTTTTTTTGGAAATTTTTGAAATTTTCTTATTTTGAGGGGTTGTTTTGCAAATTTCGTTTGAAGCATTCCTTCCCCAATATTTAAGCCCTCATTCTCAGATTTTAAAGGGAGATATAGAGAGCTAATTAGAAAAACACACCCCACACACCTTTATAGTTTATTTTCACCTTCAATTTTTAGATTTCAATTTTCTTTCAATTAGTAGAACAATTTAGCTAGCATTTGGAGAACAATTTTCAATTCCAAGTTGTAATCACTCTATTGAGGTGACTTCTATCCTTTATCTTTCAATTTAGTTGGTATAATTTTCTCATTTATGCTTTCTTGCAATTTTATTATGATGAGCTTATTGGGTTTATTGATTTCATTTGTTAGTTTATCTATTGTTTGTGTTAGATTAGCCATGGGCTAATCCCCTAATGCTTTGGGTGCTTGATTTATGAAGGAATTAGTGTTATGTTGTTAATGGAGCTTTGATTGTGCTATTGAGTTGGTTCTATTGCTTCTATTAATGTGTTTTTTCTTGATTAGATTGGTTGACTAGGTTTAGTAGCTCTTGTTAGGTTAATTTGTGCTACAGCGAGAGTTGGGTGTGAGTTAATCGAACTTGTGGTGAGGAATTTGGTTAATTAATCGGATTCAATTAGTCGTTTATTAACTCGAGAGAGGGTAGATGGCTAGACCACCATTAATAGACATTAGGAACCTTAATCTATGGGTTTCGGGGCCTAGTGAAGAGAGAATGCTTTAAGTGCATCGCGTGTTTAAAGTCATTCACTATCTTTTGTTCTTTTGGTAACTAGTTAGGTGCTAATTAGTTCATTTGATCACCCAAGCCTCAAAAGGGATCGGTATTCAAAACTTAAGTGATAGCTCTTAGTTCGAACCAACGAAGTAGTACAAGATAAGTGAAATTAACTACGTAGCATTGATTCCGACATAAGGATTTCACCCGAAGCATTACCCTCAACCTTGCACTTCTAAACGAAGTTTTACATCGCTTTCTAGCTTAGTTGTTCATTTCAATTTTATTGCTTAATTCACTTATTGTCTTTTAATTTGATTAGTCTAAAAACCAAAACAAGCCTCTACAATTTTACAAAACTCGTAATCTTAGGGATCCACCGATCAACTAAGTTCTTGGATCGATAAAACTTGGTCGTATACTTGCATTGCATCAATGATCCCATATGCTTTTGGGTCGTGTTTACGTGTCCATATAGATTTGCAAAAATACGAAAAAGTCAATGGCGCCGTTGCCGGGGATTTAGTTGAGTGCCTTAGGTGGGACTTAGGGTTAGTTGAGTGGTAGTAGTAGTGACATTTTATTGCTTTGTTTGTTTGTTTTATTTTTGTTTGAATTTGATACTTCTTATTTTGTAGGTGTGCTTTGCATTCTGAAGATGGAGGATATATACCTTTAGAAGACAAGCCATAACCATTCTAACATGGTTTATCCTCCGGATCCACCTCCACACCCTCACCCATATCCATATCCCTACCCATACTCGTATCCACCACAACAACCCCCAACCTACCAACAATCTTCTCCATATCATCAATATCCAAAATATCCATATTACCCTCCTCCACAATACCCAAACTCATATCCTTATCCTTATTCACCACAACAACAAGAAAATGGCTATGATAATGAGAAGAGCTTTGAGTACAATTCTCAAATGCAACAAGCTCCATCTCATTATCAAGAATGGGGAAGCAATGAAGATTCTTCGTATGCCTATCAAAACAATGACTTTCAACCTCAACAAGTGTATGATCCACTCACCTCTTCTATACCCGAAGCAAATGAGGCCCCAACCAATGAGACTTGGTCCAAATTGCCAAGTGGAGAAGAAAGATTGACCTCGGATGAGATGTACCAATTGTTGGTAAGAAGGACCGAAAAATGTGATACATTGAAGGTAACATTGGAGGAGCTCGCAAAAGTAGTAGCTCAAACAAATGCTACTATAGCTCAACAAAATGCTCAATTGAGTGCTCAATTCAAAAGCCTGGAGTTTCAATTTGGGGAATTAGTTTCATGTGTGGAAAATCTACAACAAGAAGAGGAAGAAGAAGAGAAAGGGGAAAGCGAAGGCTTGGTTAGACAAGGTGTTACCTCCGGGTAGTGTAAGCACGTGGGATGAGATTAGCAACAAGTTCTTACTCAAATTCTATCCTCCCTCAAGAACGGTTAAGGCAAAACATGAGATTTCAAAGTTTCAAAGGAAGCCCAATGAAAGCCTTAAAGATGCATGGGAGCGAATGAATAACATGTTGATTTCGTGTCCACAACATGGGTATCCCGATGAAGAGATTCTAGCTTCATTCTTTTGTGGGATGGACGCTGAAGCACAAAATTTCTTAAATTCTTGTGCGGGTGGAGGATTTTTGGATCTTCCGGCGGGAATGGCTATGAAAATTCTTGATGTTGTGGCTAGCAATTCTTCCCAATGGAACGTGGATACAATTCAAAGGAATCGTGTTAATCGAGTTGATGATCGTGATGTGATGTTGCAAACATTCATGACAACTATCTTGGAAAAGATGAATGCTCTCTCTCTTGGCCAAGGAAGAGATCCTCCTCCATCTTTGGATCTTAACAACAATGTCCAAAACCCGATGACCCAATTTGAGGATGTTCTCATTCACACAACCACGGAGAAAGAGTTGCTAGCCGTTGTGTATGGTTTTGACAAGTTTAGGCAATACTTGATCGGGGCAAAAACAGTGGTTTACACGGATCATGCGGCGATTAGATATTTGATGGGGAAGAAGGACTCCAAGCCGAGGCTCATCCGTTGGATTTTGTTGCTACAAGAGTTTGATATTGAGATCCGGGACAAGAGAGGAAGTGAAAATGTGGTGGCCGACCATTTGTCTCGCTTGGAAAGAGGGGAAGGTTTTGAGGAGCCAATTGAAGAAGTGAAGGAAGAATTTCCCGATGAGCATCTTTTCTTTATTAATGGGAACTTGGTGAGCAAGGTAGATGAGGGCCCATGGTACGCGGACTTAGCCAATTACATAACGTGTGAGAGGTTGCCCTATGGAATGACTCCATATGAGAAAAAGAAATTCCTTAAGGACGCTACCTCTTATTATTGGGATGACCCTTTCTTGTATAAGAAAGGTGTGGATTCCATAATAAGGAGGTGTGTTCCCAAGGAAGAATGGGATAGCATAATGACTCATTGTCATTCATCTCCATGTGGAGGACATTATGGAGGGGAGAAGACTGCACTCAAGATCCTTCAATCGGGTTTTTATTGGCCAAGGTTGTTCCAAAGTTGTCACGAGTTTGTGAAGAAGTGTGACAAATGTCAACGAAGTGGGAACATCTCTAAGAAGAACGAGATGCCATTGCATGGGATTCTAGAAGTGGAAGTGTTTGATGTTTGGGGAATAGATTTTATGGGACCGTTTCCGTCATCTTATGGAAACGAGTACATCTTGTTGGCCGTTGACTATGTGTAGAAATGGATCGAGGCCATAGCCACTCGAACAAATGATTCAAAAACAGTGATTGATTTCTTGAAGAGTCACATTTTCTCTCGATTTGGAGTGCCAAGAGTGTTGATAAGTGATGGAGGAAGCCATTTCGTGAACAAACTCCTCGACAAGTTGTTGGCAAGTTATGGGGTAAATCATAAGGTGGCTACTCCGTATCATCCACAAACAAATGGGCTAGCCGAGGTGTCTAATAGGCAAGTGAAGAAGATTCTTGAAAGAACGGTCAACTCAACAAGAAAGGATTGGTCAAAGAAGCTAAATGATGCTCTATGGGCCTATCGAACCGCCTACAAAACACCACTTCAAATGTCTCCATTTCAATTAGTGTTTGGCAAAGCATGCCACTTACCGGTGGAATTGGAGCATCGTGCATTTTGGGCCACGAAGAAGATGAACTTTGATAGTGCTTTGAGTGGTGAAAAGAGGGTTCTTCAACTTCATGAGCTTCAAGAATTTCGGGAAAATGCATATGAAAGTTCTCAACTTTTCAAGGATAAGACAAAGAGGTGGCATGACGCTCGAATCTCTAAGAGAATTTTTACCGAAGGGGATGAAGTCCTATTGTACAACTCACGTTTGAGTATGTTTCCCGGGAAGTTGAAATCAAGATGGAGTGGACCATTTCGTGTGAAGAAAGTATACCCATCGGGTTTCTTGAATTTAGAGAATGAAAAGGGTGAAGAATTTAAGGTCAATGGTCATCGTGTCAAGCATTACTACTCGCCTTGTGAGAAGAGAGTAGTACATGAGCTCAAAGTTATAGACCCTTGAACTCGTAGAGTTCCGTCCGGCATAGGACGTTAAAACTAGCGCTAAATGGGAGGCAACCCATTATTTTTGTTTTTTTTTTTTTTTTTTTTTTTATTATTATTTTTGCATTGTTTAGTTTAATTGTCTTTGCTTTTGCTTTGTTTAGGTGTTGGGGTCGTGTGTTGAGGCTCGGTGAGGATTTCGAGCTCTATGGAAGGACACGTGCTTGAAGGAAGCTTTAGGTACAAACACCTCTTCCTAAACTTAGATATGCAAAGTCTAAGTTTGGGGGGGTGTTCGTCTTTTTATGCGTAATTTTTGAATTGCACCGATGCACCCCCATTTGATTTGAGCTTATTGGTAATCATTTTTGCTGGAAATTTTGGATTTAATTGCTTACATATACTTGTACATGAGTTTTGTCTTGACATGCAAAGAATTGAAGGTGTGATGTTTTCAAGAGATGTGCTTGATAGGAAAGATGAGCATACTCAAGGAGCTTAACGTGAGGTGATCGTGACTTGAAGAGAAGATTGTGCTTGGTGCCAATTGGAGGTAATATGCCCCAAACTTAGAATTGCTTAGCAATGTCTAAGTTTGGGGGGGTTTATTTGTTTTGATTTTCATATTTTACATTGCACCGGCGCACTTGAGGCTTCACTTGAACATTGCACCGGCGCACGCCTCATTTTTGTAGAGTTTTGCTTATTCGAGTACTTAATATACATGCTGGGATTTGAGGGTGAAATGCTTTATAAGGGGTTTTGAGATGCTTTGAATTGTCAAATTTTTTAGTGGCTTGCTTAATGTGATGAATTGTTTGGTGAGTAGTTGGTTGCAAATTTCATTGTGGCACTATTCTTCCAAACTTTTAATTGCATAGCAATGAAAAAGTTTGGGGGGGTATGTTCGTTTTTACAATTCTATTTGCACCAACTTACTTCACTCAATTTTTGAAAATTTGTGCTTAAGTGTGGGCTTATTGAAAATCTTTGAGTATATTTTTTTGGAGTTAAGATTGTGTGGCTTGGTGTCGGAAACTCAATTGATGGTGATTGTTTGGTTTTTGAGATTTAGTTGAGCTTGATGGTATTGATTGAGACTTGCTTGCTTACATGTTCATGTGACGGTTATGCTTGATTTTGTGCTCGATCCATGATTAGACAAGCCCGTGAGCTTTAGAGCCTTTAGACTTGCATATTTTGGGACTAATTTCTTTCTTGTGAGTATCGTTCATGCTTGTGTGCTCTAGAACTTGCCAATTGTCTTGTTTGAGGCTACATTAAGTGTTAAATCTTTGAAAGTGATATGAGGCCATCTTTGATTTGAATAGTCACTTAGCCAAATTTTCCATACCAAATGAAATTTTTCCGTAGTTAGCCCCTTTGAGCCTATTGACCTATTTTCTTGGGAACCTACAAATTTAGCCTAATTATCCTTTTGTGAGCCTAATTTCTCCTATGAGCTAGTGGAGCTTGAATGAGGGTAGTAAGGTTGAATTGTGCATAAATGAAAATTTGGTGGATAAGTTTGTGTGAGAGTGAAACGAGTGAAAAGAAGTAAAAAAAAAAAAAGATGAGTTGAAAAAAATTGTACAAGAAAAGATTGAGTTGATTTGTGAATAGAAGAAAATTGTGAAGGAAACTCTCTTGTGTACAAGAATTTGGTAGAGTTACAAGTTCAAAAGGTGCTTGATAGTTGATGGTGAGAATGTGCTTGAAAAATGAGAACTAGTAAATTGTTGGAGTTTGGTAATTTGAGTTGCAAATTGATCACTTGCGATTCTATCTTTGAGAGTGTAGAGATGTACCATGGCATTTTGACCTCTCGCTCCACTAGTTTACGAGTCACTTTATCCAAATTTCCCCACCTCGACCAAAGAGCCCAACATTACAACCAAATGCAAGTCCTCATTGATTCTTAGATTGACCACTTAGAAAGTGGTGGAGAACTTAGATGATTGGCAAGCCTATGGTAGTGCATTTGTGTGAATTGATTGATGAGTGCATACATTCCTTGATACACTTTGAGTGATGAGTGAAACACTTACTTGAAAGGATATTGTGGATTGAACACTTGATTTTGCATTGATTTGAACATGACTTGTGAACTTGCTAGTTGATTTTTGGTACTTAAGAGCTTGATTAGATTGAAGGAATTTGACAATTGCTATTTATTCTTTTTGACACTCATTTCTCGCAATCCTCCCACTTGTTTTATCTCTTTCGTTGCTCGGGGACGAGCAACACTTTAAGTTTGGGGGGGTGATTAGTGTGAAAATTGCTCGAAATTCGTATACTATTTTTGTCGAATTTAATTGGATTTCTTGCATTTATTTACATTAATTTGACCATTTGTGCTTAATTGTCGAGAAGGGCATTTTTGTTATTTTTGCAGGAAATTGAGTGATTTTAGAAGCAAATACGAGCCTTTATTTTATTGAGGTCGAGCGAGGAGAAAAATCGAGAAGAAAACGAGAAAAATGTAGAAGAAAAAGAATTGGGCCGAAAGGAATATAATTATTAGCAAAGAATTGGCCCAAGATGCAAGCCCAATGGGAGAAAAAGGAGAAGCCCAAAAAGTTGGCCCAAAAAGAGAAGAGGCGGAGGCAACACAGGCTACTCGACCGAGCCACTCGGTCGAGTCGAGCTACTCGCTCGAGTAGCCTGGGGAAAAAGCGGGAGCGTTTTTGAAAAGCGTACTCGACCGAGTTGCTCGATCGAGTCGAGTGACTCGTGCGAGTCAATGTCGGTTTTTCCAGTGCGCTCGAGCCCATTTTGCCTTACTCGACCGATGCACTCGGTCGAGTCGAGCTACTCGCTCGAGTAGCCTGTAGCAGAAAAGCGTAAAACGCTTCTAAAAGTCGCACTCGACCGAGCCACTCGGTCGAGTGAGCCAACTCGGTCGAGTTGCGCACGTTTTTTTGGAAATTTTTGAAATTTTCTTATTTTGAGGGGTTGTTTTGCAAATTTCGTTTGAAGCATTCCTTCCCCAATATTTAAGCCCTCATTCTCAGATTTTAAAGGGAGATATAGAGAGCTAATTAGAAAAACACACCCCACACACCTTTATAGTTTATTTTCACCTTCAATTTTTAGATTTCAATTTTCTTTCAATTAGTAGAACAATTTAGCTAGCATTTGGAGAACAATTTTCAATTCCAAGTTGTAATCACTCTATTGAGGTGACTTCTATCCTTTATCTTTCAATTTAGTTGATATAATTTTCTCATTTATGCTTTCTTGCAATTTTATTATGATGAGCTTATTGGGTTTATTGATTTCATTTGTTAGTTTATCTATTGTTTGTGTTAGATTAGCCATGGGCTAATCCCCTAATGCTTTGGGTGCTTGATTTATGAAGGAATTAGTGTTATGTTGTTAATGGAGCTTTGATTGTGCTATTGAGTTGGTTCTATTGCTTCTATTAATGTGTTTTTTCTTGATTAGATTGGTTGACTAGGTTTAGTAGCTCTTGTTAGGTTAATTTGTGCTACAGCGAGAGTTGGGTGTGAGTTAATCGAACTTGTGGTGAGGAATTTGGTTAATTAATCAGATTCAATTAGTCGTTTATTAACTCGAGAGAGGGTAGATGGCTAGACCACCATTAATAGACATTAGGAACCTTAATCTATGGGTTTCGGGGCCTAGTGAAGAGAGAATGATTTAAGTGCATCGCGTGTTTAAAGTCATTCACTATCTTTTGTTCTTTTGGTAACTAGTTAGGTGCTAATTAGTTCATTTGATCACCCAAGCCTCAAAAGGGATCGGTATTCAAAACTTAAGTGATAGCTCTTAGTTCGAACCAACGAAGTAGTACAAGATAAGTGAAATTAACTACGTAGCATTGATTCCGACATAAGGATTTCACCCGAAGCATTACCCTCAACCTTGCACTTCTAAACGAAGTTTTACATCGCTTTCTAGCTTAGTTGTTCATTTCAATTTTATTGCTTAATTCACTTATTGTCTTTTAATTTGATTAGTCTAAAAACCAAAACAAGCCTCTACAATTTTACAAAACTCGTAATCTTAGGGATCCACCGATCAACTAAGTTCTTGGATCGATAAAACTTGGTCGTATACTTGCATTGCATCAATGATCCCATATGCTTTTGGGTCGTGTTTACGTGTCCATATAGATTTGCAAAAATACGAAAAAGTCACTCAACCCTTGCATTAACAATTCAAAGGTGTTTGAGGAATTTATTATTTACAGTAATTTCGTCGAAATATGGTTTGGAATGTGTGCTAATGTAATATGGTAAAGTTGTTTCATATGCCTCGAGACAGTTAAAGACTCATGAATTGAACTATGTAAAAACCCAAAACCAAAATCCAAATTTTAATTAATAATAATCCAAGAATGTTTATATGAAATGCTTGATTGAAATATACATGTGCAAGTTTTTTAATTTTTTCAGGTGACAAACGAGTGCTTCGAGCGGGAGGCCCAACTAGTACTTTTCGGGAACGATCCGTATTTTGGGTCCGATTAATAATTATTAGAATTTAAAGAACATAAAATGAGGAAGAAGAACTTTATATGAAATTCAAAAAATTGAATATTTTTAATTGTGCTTTTCAATTAACTTTTGATGCCGAAAACCAAATCGAAAAATGCTAATAATACACTGACGGAACCGAAATCTCATCTAAAATTTGGGCTCCATTTTGGAAGCCCAAAATAAAAAAGAAAGAAAAAGAGAGAAATATATAAAAAGAGTTAGAGAGTAGAAGAAGTTAAAGGAGGAAATCTATCTTCCTCTCCCAAGCCGTTTTGTCCTAGCCCTTTCTCACCAAGGGAGGGCTTCTTCTCTTATTCTACAAGCTTCTTCTTCTAGATGTTGTAACCTCCATGTTGTAACATCATATGCAACATTTGATTTTCTAGATCCTTATAGAACGTTCTAGATCTTCAACATGCATGTCAAAACATTAGTTGCAGCATGTGACCATAAAGTGTTAGTCTATATGAAAAAAGGGCAAATTCAAAATGTTGTTAAAGGAATGTGATAAATTCACAACCAACAACATTAACAATATCCTCCAATTTGACCTTTCTGCTACAACACACTTGATGTATATATTTCCAATATATAAGTCATTAATATATGTACGATAGAGGTCCACAACATATCGATGCACTAGGTTTTTCACTCGAGTGTAGCAAAATAGCCAAACAAGATCAAGATGAGTAACTAAAAATGAACTCATCAAAACATAATGAACAAATAATTGTTCACTCATACAATATGAAAATTATGAATATGCTCATTCAAACAAAACGAGTAACAACTGGAATTAAAATAACATCCTACCAGTTTAATATAATAACCTAACAACTAATATAATATTGTTTCTAAAATCAGAGCAAATACTCTCAAATCAGAGCAAAACAAAAAACAAATAAACAAGAGTACAAAAGTAATACATCAAGGTTACTTGATATCACTGTATAAACAATACAGTTGTGTTGGTCCCGAAACGAGTAAACAGGTGTATGGGGGGGGATACACTTGAGGTTACAAATTTAAACTTCTTAAAAACTTATCAGGTTACTTCAGATAGTAACTCGTCAGTGGACTTTAGGTCTGCTGAGAATTACTTTGAAAGCTTACTGAGATAATACCTCCACTGAAAGCTCAAGACTTTCAGTTGAACTACTATCTAATTAGCTTTTAAATGCGGATTAGTGAGCCCTTTAGAAAACTCGTTTTACTTGATAAACTTTGAGTGGATAACACACACTTAGGAAATAGCAGAATGTAAGTACACAAGATATAAAGTGGTTCAGAGATGAATCTCCTACGTCCACTGTCATGATTAAACAGGAGAATTCCTTTCACTTGGAATTCCTTGTGTTATAGTGCCAAGGTGCACTGATCAATTAATCCTCTCTTAGGATTGATCACTAGGATAATTCCAGGTCTTAGTTCCCAAAACAAACCAGCTTTCAGACTGATACAAACAATCAGCTTACTAACACCACTTAACACTAACTCTCAACCTAACAACTGAGTAGGGTTTTGAGTAGGGTTTTGGTTCCAACTGTTGTGAGATAATCCTTACAGTTTAGCTCAAGGCTTAGGATGGATTATCTCTTTCTAAGGTTTGGATATAGCTTTTAAGCTTGGTTACAGAAGGCTTGTTATGCTCTCTACAAATGTGAAACACTTGGGAAACAAAGGTAATTTCGAGTGCTTCCTGATAGTTATGAATGTAGAGATAGCTTTGATCTTTTGAGTTTCCCGTGCATAGAAATGAGTACGTCCTTCTGTATTTATAGGCTTCCTTGAGAATCTCCCCATTGGATTTGAATCTTCTCAAGTAAGTCTTCTTGTATCTGATTGGTTCAAACGGCTCTATTTGAAGCTTTAAGTCTTGTCAAGAAACGGCTGAAAGACCATGCCTATTCACCAACTTTCTGTAGAATGCTAGGGAAAGACTTTTGGTACTTGCAGTATGGGACAAGTCGGCTATCAGTAGAGTACACCTACGTGTCATCTTCTCATTGGGCCGTTCAGTCTGCTTGCTCAGAATCCTGTCTTGCTTTAAGATGGAACTCGTCTGAGAGAACCTTCTTATTCCTTCGTTATTGTAAGCTTCACTGAAATTCGTTTTGCCTTGTTCCAACCAGATTAACTAACAGTTTTTTAATGTGTTTAGCATTGAATGTGCTTTGTTAGTTCACATCAGTAGACCTTGGTCCTAGTGAGAATGCACTTAGAAAACATTCAAGACTTAGACTATTTCCTCAGATTACTTTGTCTTCAGCGGACTTCATTCTTCAATACACTCCAGAATTTACTAACTGCACTTCAGTTCCTTAACATTTGAACTGACTATCTAAAAATCTAACTCTACTGAATAATTTTACTTACAAATACCTTAGGAGGAATATTTTGGCATTTTAATCAAAACTTAAGTCTATACAATTTCCCAACAAGTTGCAACATCAATTATCTTGCACTAGCTCCCCCATAGGTTGTACTTCTCTTGTCTCTAAGCATCATCAGACTTTAGAACACAAGTTTGGCAAATCACCATACAACTCATCAATTTCAGCTTTCTCTGTTTCCTGGATATCAATTGTTGCAAGATTGACAACAACTTCAACAATAACATCTGCACTTCCTCATCCAACATCTCCAGCTTCATCAGGTCCATTCGTAATTGGTTTCACTGATATATGTTCAGCTTGATCAGCCCTTGCACAACCAACAACTCGGGGAGCATCTTCAGCAGGCTTAGGAACTTCTTGATCAACAATTGTTCCATCTTTTTCAGCTTCAGCAGGTTCATGCATCTTATCATCTCTCTCCATCTCCACGAGTAGCAACTGGTACTCTCTCTATTGTGGCATAAAGAAGGTTGATCCAATATTTTTTTAGAAACCGGAGCTCATCAATAGAATCTTGCAAGTGCTTGAGTTGGGTCTAGATGAATTCAGGAGACATATTAAGAGAATATGCAACATTAATAGAAATGTTGTCAGGTATGTTCCTAGCATCAAGAGCAACATTCTCTATAGGCTATGTTTTAAAAAGCGGATCGGATCGGCCGGTCCGACCGCTACTCGGAGGTCGCAGCGTACGGTTGGATAGTGTTGGACCGGCCATCTTCCGAAGCGGGCAAGAACCGATAAAAAACGGGAATTTCGGGTTGGACCGCTCACTGGTTGAATCGGCCGACTCGGCGAGCGACGACAAACTTTGTTCGAATTCGTTTGAAATGGAATACGCATTGGATTCTTCGAGATTGATGATTTTGTAGATCTTCGATATGAATAAAAAATGACAAGATGATAAAAATGAAGTTTTAGGAGATGAAAAACAGAGAAGATAAATTGAAGACTGAATAGAACTGAGCGCCGCGAAGTTCCTCCACGAAGATGATGATGTGCAGAGCCGTGTATACCTAATGTAATCAAAACTAGGTTTCAATTGAATGTTTATTAGTTGGGCTCTTCTTTTTTTTTGTCGGTTGGGCTAAGTCCATTTATATGTTATCTTTACTTTTGTAGATTGGGCTGTGTTCCCTACACCAGGAGTATATTTGGGCACTTATATGTATTAATTTTTTTAAAAAAAATAATAATAATGTATTTTGAAACTTATATATTTTGGCACTTATATGTATTAATAAAAATAAAAATAATAATTTATAATATATATTTGATTATATATTACATAATTATGACGTAATACCGGTTTAATTGCTTTAATAACGGTTCGACCGATTGAACCCAGTCCGACCAAAAGCGCTGAGGTTGTCCGGTTCAACATCCGCTTCCGCTTTTAAAACATAGTCTACAGGGGTTGGATCAGAAACATGTTGACCTTGTTCTGGAGCTTCTTCATTATCACTCACATGTAAAGGTAAGTCCAATACTATATACAATTAGATGTGATGCATGTACTGGTTTTGGGCACTATGCAAATGAGTGCAAATACCAGATTAAGGTAAAAACTGAATTTCAATGTTACTTATAGCGATGATTCAGATGATGTTCCTCATATTGATGAAATCATACATGTTCTTACTGTGGGTATAGAGAATAAATGGGAGAAGTGTATGTTTTCTACTTTTCTTACTTCCATGGATTCTGTTCTACACAAAAAATTGGTGTGTATAATTGGATACATTCCACCAACTCTACCAAACTGACTAGAGATCAAGCTATGCTAATTTATGGCTATTTGAGGAGTCATAATTTTGTCCACAGGAGAAATGATTTGTTGAGAGGGAGAGTTACTCTTATGTGAATTTCTCACTATTTGCTTTCTAGAAATAGAGTTTTGGACTTACCTTTACAGATGAGTGGTGATGAAGATGCTCCAAAACAAGGCTAACTTGTTCCTGATCCAGCCCCTGCAGAGAATGTTGCTCCTGATGTTAGGAACATACCCGATAATATTCCTGTTAATGTTGCATATTTTTTGAATATTTCTCTTGAATTCATTCAAACTCAACTCAAGTACTTGCATGATTCTATTGATGAGCTCCAGTTTCTGAACTGTACCAACTTCTTTTCTGCCATAACATGTGGAGTACCAATTGCTGCTCGTGGAGTAGTAATTCAAGAGATATGGAGAGTGATGCTGAGGTGCTCAAGTTGAAGAGGGTGGAACAATTGTTGATCAAGAAGTTCTTATAGTTCCTGGAGATGCTCCACAAGTTGTTGGTACTGCAAGGGCTGACCGAGCTGAAAATATAGCAGTGGAACCAACTACGGCCAGGGTTGCAAAAGTCAGAAAATGCTAGGCGGGCATTTCCGGGCCGCCTAGCGCCTAGGCTGCCAAGGAAATCCGCCTACTTTTTTTTACTTTAAATTTTTAATTTGAGATTTTATCATTTTAGAAATGAAAAATCACAACAATTAACAATTTAACATAAAGTCATAAAATCATAGTCATAAATTACAAAATAAAATGTAAGAACTCAAAGGTCTACTTCAAAATAAAAACAAATGTTTCATCAATGACAATAACCAAATTAAACGGTACGATTATCGGAAGGTTGTTAATTTCCATAAATGCGATCATCGTTATCATCAAACTCAAACTCAACGTCCTCCTCTACTTCTTTATCATCCAAAGATAAATCATCCTCATCAAGATCTCTTAGTCGGACGTTTTTTCGAGGAACATCCTCCATCTCATCATGAGAACTCATAGTCAAAGTCATGATCAATCCCTAACCCAAGGCAATATCTTCCTCCACAACATCATCATCAACAGATTCAACCCCACCAATAATCCAATCTTGTGCAAAACTAGCGTCTTCCTTTGCTAAAAGGACTTCCACATCCTTTTCATTTGATCTCCTTTTTTTGTTCAACAATTTTGCATTTAATTAGACATACACAAGATTGTTTACTCGTTCGGCTAGAAGCTTATTTCTTTTCTTCGTGTGTATCTAAAAAGTAAAAACATGTAAAAATAAATCATTCACTTTTAATAATATTTAGCACAAATAAATTTTACTAACCCTTTCAAAGCACTCCAATTTCTTTCACAGCCGGATGAACTAGTGGTCAAAATAAGTATCCTCATAGCAAACTCTTGCAAACTAGGAGTGCGCAAATCATATCTTGACCACTAAGAGAAAAGATGTAACTTGCTTCAATTTAATTAATCAAAATCCAAATTTCAAAACTATAAAATTATTAAATTTTACCTGGATCAAAATTTTCAATGCTTGTTTCCTTGCACTTAACAGCTAACTCTACTCCAAATAGAGACTCTTTATACCTGTACATTGGTAGCTCCTCATTCATAATCTTATTTTGCATTTCAATATTCTGAGGAAACATATCACCCAAGCATGCAAGGGCTCCAGCTACAACATCCGGATCCAAGTGAAGAAGGGGATCTCGATAATGGTATAATGGATTCAAAAGATAAGCCATCAAACGGAGTGTAGTGTTGAGCATGTCTTTCATATTTGCATTAATAATGTCAATAATAGGGTCATAACTCTTAGCAATATTGTTCAAGGATGTTTTAATTTCCTCCCTTGCCTTCGAAAGCTCGCCATATACGAAGTCCATAGATGGTTTCTTGTCTCCATCAACAAGTCGAAGCTCCTTCACCACCGGGCTGAAAACTTGCAAGCACGAGGAGACACCATGCCAAAATGACATACTCAACACTGTGTAGTAGGCAATTTTTTCTTTGGCGGTCCTTGCGAATTTAAATTGCTCCCACTCTTTGCTTGCAAACATTGCCTTTAATTGACTCATTTTCTCGAATAGGCTCTGAAGAGAGAGAAATGACGATGCAAATCTTGTTACCCTGGGTTTAATTATGTCCCTCTTCTTTGTGTGCGCCCTCATCATAGCCAAGGTTTTGTGATGAGCATAGATGAAGATAGTCAATGTTTTAGCTTGATCAATTGCTTTTTTTTAATCTTGGTAGATTTCCAATGCTTTCAAGCATAAGGTTCATCGAGTGAGCAGCACACGGGGTCCAAAAAATTTGAGGTCTCTTTAGCTTCAACAATTTTGCAGCTGCCATATTGTTCGAGGCATTATCAGTTACCACTTGAACAATATTTTCTGGACCAACCTTCATTAAGAAAAAAAAATTAGTACATTACACAATCGAATTATATAATATATTATAATTTATAAAACATAAATATAAACTTTAATCTTCAAATAATAAATGAAATCATGTACCTCTTCAATGCACTTATCGACGTAGTCATGGATTACTTGGCCTGTATGTGGAGTGTCGGAGAAGTCCTTGGAGGAAATAAAACTAGTGCCAAGTTTACAATTCACACATAAATTCATTATACTCCTCCTCTTTATATCACTCCAAGCATCCGTCATAATTGAGCATCCATTGACTTTCCACTCTTCTTCTTGTGGCTTAAGTTTTGTTTTTTTCCTCTCAACCTCTTTCTTCAAGAAAGATTCACTTATTTCATAACGTGTAGGAGGCTTACACTCTGTTCCATATTGACCAATAGCCTCGAACATCGCCTTGCAACTATCCAACTCGAATACAACAAAAGGAATGCCTGCTTCATAGGCAAATCTACAAACGTATTCTTTCACTTTGTCAAGCTCTTCTTTGCAAATGACCTCTTTGATGTTCTGGTCACGCAAGTTCTTTCGATGATTCAAGGCTTCCTCGGGGTTGATTTGATTTGTAAATCTATCCATAGGTCCAGCGGTCTAGCGTTGCGTCTTGGACCCTGTAGACTCTCTCAACGATATCTCTTCATCAATATCAATGTCATCACCTAAATTCGCATTCGGTCTTATATCTTCATCATGTTATTTCTTCCCGGTCCTCTTTCTCTTTCCCTCACCGATTGCATATCTACACTTAAGCTGATCCTCTTTGGTAGATTTTTTCCATGCAGCCACATTTCCCCTTATGCCCGCAATGTGTTGCTTAATTCTATAAATTCCTCCACTAATTTCCTTTTCACATAAAGTGCATTTCACCCTATCCAAATTTGTTGGATCTACCAACACGCCCGCCATCACTTGATTTTCTTTTGAGAGTCTCATTCACAGAAGTTGAAGAAGCCATATGCCTAACCAATAAAAAAGAATCAACAATTAAACTACCATATTTGCTATCAACAATTTTATTTCTTATATAGTATATACATAATAAATTACATATAGAATTATAGTAGTTACCACTAAGTAGTAACCACTAAGTCACTAACCAATAACCATATACATATATCTACCTATCACTTATCAATTATCATGTACATTAAATATGCCACAAAAATAACAAAAATGGCCGTTCAAAAATGTTTAAACAAGTAATTTAAACAAAAATTAGGCCACAATAGCACTTAATTAGGGCACAGTAATTTAAACAATTTTTTTATACATATAATTAGGCCACAATAGCACTTAATCTGCTAATCAAACATATTTAAACTTAAATGTCAATTTAACAATTAAGAATTAACACACTAGCACTTAATAGTTAATGGGACAAAAACAACAAAAATTAAAACTGAAACTTACCTGGCTTCAGCAGCGACCAGCGAGCGGTGCGGAAGAGGGCGACGACAGCGGCCAGCGACATCGGCGGCGAAAAGAATGGGTTAGTGTTTTTTCTTCCCCTTCTCTGTTCGTCAAATGAACTGAAGCCTCATTTTTCCTTTTATTAGTTTTTACTTTACTTTAGTTTCAATTTTAAGTTTTAATTAAAAAAAGCCCAAAACCGATTCGGCCGACTTGGCCGTGTAAGCGTCGCCTGGAACAGAAAACACACAGGCTGGCCAATTAGGGCCAAATCGCGGCAGAGGGGCAGCGCCTAAGCGGTCGCCTAGGCCATTTTTTACATCCTTATTACTGCTGGACCTGATGAGGCTGGAGATGCTGGAGGAGGAAGTGCAGATGTTGCTGATGTTGTTGCCAACCTTGCAATAATTGATATCAAGGGAACAAAGGAAGCTGAAACTGATGAGTTGTATGGTGATTTGTCAGACTTGTCTTCTAAAGTCAGAGGATGCTTAGAGACAAGGAAGTATAACCTATGTGGGAGCTAGTGCAAGATGATTGAGGCTGCAACTATATTGTTTATACATTGGTCTTGTACTCTTGTTTATTTATTTTGCTCTAATTTGAAAGGATTTGCTCTGATATGAGAAATAATATTATATTAGTTGGTAGGTTATTATATTAGATTGGTAAGATGTTATTTTAATTCCAGTTATTTATTTCAGTTGTAATTTAAGTGATTAAACACGATGTTACTTATTTTGTTTGAGTGAACAACTATTTGTTCATTTTGTTTTGATGAGTTAACTTTTTGTTGCTCATCTTGATCTTATTTTACTATTTTACTACACTCAAGTGAAAAGCCTAGTGTATCGATATGATGTGGATATCTATCGTGCACACACTATTGACTTATATATCAAAAAATATATACATCAGGTATGTTGTAGCAAAAAGGTCAAATTGGGAGAGATTGTTGTTAATATAGGTTGTGAATTTATCACATTTCTTTAATAACATTATGAATTTGTCATTTCTTCATATAGACTGACTCTTTATGATCACATGGTGCAATGGATGTTTTGACATGCAAGTTGAAGATCTAGAACATTCTATAAGGATCTGGAAGATCAGATATTGTACCCGATGTTACAACATGACGGTTAAAGCATCTAAAAGGATCCAAGGACCTAGACGCATTGAAATATTCCAACTTATCAAGAAGGATCTAGATCATGCAATTGCAATAAAATATTTAGAATAAACATTAATAAAGGAGATCATGGAGGTTACTTATGAAATTATCATGGGTTTGAAAACTGAGACCTCTAAACATCTATAAATAGAGGATGAAGACTTCAATATCAGAAAAGGAATAATCGATTATCAACTTATAAGTATTATTTTACGAAGTTTGTAGTTATTATTTCTTCCTCATTTTTGTTATTTTGAATGTCACGACATTCTTAATAACATTGGACTATTTTATCTTCAACAAATACTTTATGAATATGGATGATCGAAAATATGAAGGCTGAAGAACGGAGAGTCATTAGGCAAGGAATAATCGAGTACACCTACTCTGGTGTTGATCTTGAGTTTAAGGTGATATGGTCATTATTTCTACCTTATATGTTATGCCAAGAAGTTTAGTACATCTCGCGTAGCAATAGATCAATCATTGTGTCAATATATTGAGAGATCAATTTTGATGGTGTATTTTATACACTTAACCATTTAGATTCAATAGGTGTGTATTGAGTCTTGTTTTAGTTGTGGAAGATCTGTCGGTCTTGGAATCATTCCACACATAATTTTTATGTTCACTATTTTGTAGTGAAAGTTTCGAATTGAGGCTCGCACAAACTATTTATAGTTTGTGTTAAAAGTTTATTCCCTTTTGCAATAGTGTGTTTTTGTCTTCCACTGTATACTCTTTACATTTTGTTCTTCAAATTATCGTAGTGTTTGTTTGAACATTTATTACAATATTTTCACTTAACACACACAACATACTTGTATCCAATTATACACAACAAGTTGTGTAGAACATAATACATGGAAGTAAAAAAAGCAACAAACATGTTCCTTGTAGATCCTTTTTAGTGGGTATGTATTATTTCCAGTAAGAACATGTATGATTTCATCCATATGAAGAACATCATCTTCCTCCACATGCTCAACATGTAAAAATTCATTAATCAGCTCAGAGGTAAAAGGGACATATCTCTCTCTAAACCTAACAACTCCATACCATCTAGAGTTTCTCCTAGCATGTCATTCCTTCAAACAAGCATAAAATTCGTACACCCAGATTGTAAGAAATGAATCAGAAAAAGTAAGAACATGCATCAGACTTCTTTCCTCTAAGTATCTAACAAGACCCTTTGATTCAAATTCATCCATGTTAATTTTCCTTTTAATTAACAAGTTTCTCTTACCCAGCCTGGATATCTTCTGTTTCAGGGTTTCATCATCATCAGAACTTTCATCTACTTGTTCAACAAAGTGTTCATAATTATTACCTTAATCAGAATCAATTTTAGTTCTTTAAGAACTTTCATCTGAATCACTTTCAGGACTGCTATCACCATCATCAGGTTCAGGTACTGATGCACTTGTTCTAACAATATCAACAACATTCTCATATTTCCTCTTGGTTCTCAAATCCACCCTTGCTCTCCTTCTCAATTCAAACAGTGGTACATCACCAGAGTTAGAATCATCACCTTCAACTTGAATCCCCTCAAGTTCATCATGAGTTGAGTCTTTTTCAGTAGACTCATTCTCAGATTCAGTAAACACTTGAATTGGATTTGCAACAACATCTCCTTCATCATCCTTCTTTCTCCTTAAAGTTTCAGCATAGTTCACCCTTTTGAGAGCTCGACCAAACCTTCTCCTTGATTTAGTTGGGCTCATCTTCCTCTTTTATTTCTTGCTCTTAGTAGAAGTAGAAATAGGAACAGACTCATAATCCTCAGATATAGAAGAATTGGTGAGGCGATTCTTCTTTGTCCTCCTCTAGTTTTTCAAAATTAGGGCCCTTTCCCTCAGCATCAGGTGCATCCTCCATAACCCGATCACCTGTTTCAACATCTTTTAAAACATCATCAGTAGCAAGGGTTTCGATTTGAGTGAGGATGGTGGAATTTCAGTTTGAATGGTTGATGAAGGGTTTTCAATTTGTGGAGTGGACAAAGAGGCTTAGCTTTTAACTAAGTATGGTGAGACATCGACAACCATAGAACTAATTGTGAGAAGAGGAACATTAGGAGCTCCGTAGGTTCTGGGCTAACCCTTGAGCATCCAATTCGAGTTGATCGACAGTAGCATCAACTGGAATGTGGATGTTCAAAGGATAGACTTCGACTAGAAGTTGTGATGGAGGTGGTGTTGTGCTCGATGATGGAGCAATTGGAGCAATATTTTGGGTTTGGTTAGAGCTATTTCTGCAAGAAGGTCGAGGGGGTTTGGATTTTCATAAGGTGAAGAGTTCGAGGGAGAATTTCAATTGTGAGGTGATTTTAATTTTTTGGCCATTTAAACTAAAGTTAGAAACACAATTAATGAAACTGAAAAATGGAAAAGAAAAGGCGATTTTAACTAGTGTGAGCACCAATTTTTTCAATACTGGAGAATAACACCAAATTTCACTCATATTCAATACTGTAGAATAACACCAAATTTCACTCATATTCAAACACACAATGAATTAAACTCACATCATAGGGACTATTTATAGAGACGAAATGAAAAAATTATTTTGACACACCCATAAAAGAAAAATCTGGAATCAAAATGTGAGATAAGCTACTTCCCCATGACAGGATTGTGGGTATCCCATGAATTAAAAATCTAAAATTTAAATTAAAAAGAAAAATAATAATTAAGCAGTACAAAATAAAAATGAACGTGGGTTATTACACATGTGAAAATTAAAAATGATTCCTGAAATTCGATTAATTAATTACACTTAGGAAAATAAATAAGAATTTCACATGATGTTGCATTCAAAATCAAATCACACACTTCAACAATGGTTATAACATAGAGAGATTTTCAATGTCGCAATTTTCATTAAATAATTTTAGCACTTTTTATTCACATTTATTCATCTTTTGAAGAGAGTGCATCGTAGTAGTGAACTCTGTGCCCCATAATTACTCAATGGATTTGTGAAGTATTGATGTTTTACTAATCACCTTTTGAAAAGAAGATACCATAGTAGCGAACTTCGTGCTCCATAGTTTCTCAGTGAATTAGTACATCTTGATGAGCATTTAAAAAAATTGCTTATCATGCGTTTGAAAAGTTTGAATCCTCTTTATTTTTATACAACAATCATTATAAGCTCAAATTTATTTTACAAAGGAATTAAGAAATAAAAACAAGAATTAACTTTAAGTAAAATATGCATATACCCAGATGTTGCTACATATATTACAACACGTGTAACAACATCTGTTTCAAGGTTATTTAACTAGTGCACATACCAAGAGATTTCCTGAAGGATGAGAATTTCTCATGGTCAAGGGCTTTAATAAAAATGTCAGCAAACTGATTTTCCATGGGTATGTATTCCAACTTTACAACATTCTTTTCTACAAGATCTCTTATGAAAAGATGTCTAATACTTATGTGTTTAGTAAGTGAATGTTGAACTGAATTTTTCAAAATGTTAATAGTACTGGTTATATCACAAAACACAGTTAAAATATCACTTTCCAAACCATATTCACTAAACATTTTACTCAACCTAAAAAAGTGTGTACAACAACTACCTGCAACAACGTATTCAGATTCTGCAGTAGATTGTGATACACAATTATGCATTCTACTATACCAGGAAATCAAGTTATTTTTCGTGCAGAAACAACCACCAATCGTGCTCTTTCTGTCATCAATGACACCTGCTCAATCAGCATCACTATATCCCAAAAGTGTACTGCTTATGTCTTTAGTATATCATATACCAAGATCACTTGCACCAACCATATATCTTATGATCATCTTGACAACACTCAAATGTGACTCATTTGGACAAGCTTGGTATCTAGCACAAACACAAACATTGTACATTATATTTGGTCTACTTGAGATTAAGTATAGAAGACTTCCTATCACGGATCTATACAAAGTTGGATCAACATTTTGTCCAACAGTGTCTTTACACAGTTTTTGTGTAGATCCCATAGGAGTTTTCATGACGTTTGAATTGTCTAAACCAAACTTTTTCACTAAGTTGTTCGCATACCTACTCTGAGAGAATAAAATACCTTTATTAGACTGTATGATTTGAAGTCCTAGGAAGTAGTTCAAATCTCCTACCATGCTTATCTCTAATGTTGTAGTCATTGCTTCAACAAACTTGTTTAACATGATGTTACAAGTTGATCCAAAAACAATATCATCAACATATAGTTGAGCTATTAATAAATCTTCTCCAGAATGCTTAATGAGTAAGGTTCTAATTGTTTCACCTTTTATAAAACCAAATTGCAAAAGAAAGTCAGTAAGTCTACCATACCAAGCTCTAGGAGCTTGTTTTCTTTAGCTTGTATACATGATCAGGATATTGTGGATTTTCAAAATCTTTAGGCTGCTCAGCAAATGCATCCTCAACTAATATACCATTAAAAAATGTATCTTTTACATCCATTTGATGAAGATTAATATTAATGTAACATGCAATTGCTAGTAACAATCTTATAGACTCTATCCTAGAAACAGATGTAAATGTTTCATCAGAATCAATACCTTCAATTTGAGTGTAACCTTGTGCCACTAACCTAGCCTTGTTCCTAATTATGTTACCGGACTCATCAATTTTGTTTTTAAAGATCCACTTAGTTCCAATAACATTGACATCATTGGACCTTGGAACTAATGATCAAAACTCATTCCTTTCAAACTGATTAAGTTCCTCATGTATTACATTAATCCAATTTTCATCTTTTAATGCTTCTGTAACATTCTTAGGTTCAATTTCAGAATAACAACACTGAACATTCACAACATTGCACATAGAAGACATGCACACAGACCTTACCACATCAACACGGTTTGCACTTACTCTTCTTCTGGTTTGAAGACCAAGTAGTCTTCAAGAGTTCCAAAAATTTCTCAATTAAGACCTTTTCTCCTCAACACTTTTATAGGACATTATTGTTGTGCACCCTTCTCTCCAAGTTGTAGAACCATAAAATCCTTCCACTACTCTGCGGCTGTGACTATTCTCCCTTTACGTTCCTCTAAATTAATTTCTGATATTTTTTTGCATGTTTAATCTCTCGTTGTAGTAGAGCCAATTTTATGACTACTGTTATGATTTTTTTTTAACTTTGAAAATTGGGTCTCACTAAGTGTGTTAGCATATTCACCCCATCAATTGACATTTTTCATATTGAGAAGCTGATGGCAGGGAGAACTGGTGAATTCCTTTATGTTATCACATTAAGTATTTTAAAATCTTTCAAACACGATTTTATTTGCTTAGCTGACTTTACTTTGTGAATTTTTTTACCGGTTAGTTCAGTTTTGGTACATTGATATTTAAACTAAACTAGTAATTGAACCCATGCGATGCACGGTCATAATTGTACAATTAATTTATGAGTCTTCAATTTATATCGTAGTCTATTTATTTAAATTTAAGAGTGTTTATTAATATTTATATTAAAGTATTTATCATTTTGAATAGATAATATTATTATTATTTTATTTGAAGGTTTATTTTTTTAAGAGAACATTTAGAAGATGTTGAGAAATCTCTGTGAAAACAAAGTGTAATAAATATTACTCCCTATGTCCCCAAATAATTTTCATCGTTACTATTTTTCTCGTGTTCTTGCGAGCGAATTTTTTATTAGTATTTGAAATGATAAAGTAATTTTTAATGATACATATAATAGAGTAGAGATAGATCTATCATACCTCTTTTTTAAAATTATTATATCATTTATGAAATACTAATAAACAACTCGCTCGTTAAAACACGAGAAAAAGTAATTGTGAAGAGTGTTTGGGGACGGGGGAAGTATATTTTATTTATGAGACAATCTTAATATTATTTGTATTTCATCATATAATTTTTTTATGACTTACGCAGTAAGAAATTTTGGTAATAATAACGAATCCATATTATACATGAAGTAAAATAAAATTGAAAAGACTATAGATTTCGAAACACCTCTCTAAAATTATTCTTTTTCTATTTCCGATGAACATTCATCGTCAATCACCACATATCAAAATCTTCAAATTATTATGATTTGTGACTCTAATAACATTCACGTATGACTGGTTATGACTGAAAACTAATTCTTCAAGAATATGTCATCTCAACTTGCAAATTCAAATCAGGATTCGACACACCATAACACTTCAAATTATTCTAGTGTAGGGGGAAGTATGACTCCGTCCTTCAAATAATTCAGATCGACCATAATATTTTTCAAGGGTAGCTTTGAACAAAATATTTGTAAAATTATTACTTGAGTCTTTCCACTTCTTTTCTTTTTCAATTAGAAAAATTCATATATGAAGTCGTCTGTTTCTTTCGGTTAATCGTACATCTTAATTTTTTAAGATTTATTTTTATAATATTGAGATAAATACATGCATTAAAATAATTATGTAATTTAAGAATGTATAATATATTTTTATAAATAAATAACTAACATTATTATGCATCCTCCATATTTAATCTAGATTTGAGGTTCGAAACCTCAATTTCTATTCATTCCTGTGTTAGGTCAATCCATACAGAGCTTTGCTCTATCTTCAATTGGAATGCATTGTTCATATTATTATCCCGTGAAATTATCTCAACCTAGAGGCAAAAATATTGAGGAATATAGAGTTCGTTGAAGATCTTACTCTTTCCTTGCTTTGTAGACGACAAAGTGCATTAACGTATGCATTGCTGGTATGTTACTTAATTAAGCCAAATATATCTCTCATACTTATTATAATATGATAAATATATTCATATGTACTTGATAATTTGTCCAATATAATATATTGATGTATTAATTGTTATATGTATACTATAATGTTTCTCCGAAATAATTAATCTAGATAATCTCTTTTTTACAAAATATTAAGAGTATGAATAGAGTGAAATTGATTCATATATAAACCACTTTGCAATACTTTTTAGTATAGCCATTAATACCCTTTAATTGTTTAATGTTCATACGTATTTGGTGGTTTGCCCAAATAGAATATATGATATATTAATTGTTGCATGTCTACTATAATCTTTATTCGAAGTAATTAATCTAGATAATCTCTTACTTCTACGAAAAAAATTAAGAATATATATAGAATGAAATTGGTTCATACATAAACCACTTTGTAATACTTTTTAGTATAACCACTAATACCCCTTAGTGTGATCAACTAATATCCTTCAGTTAAACAACTAATACGTTTCGTACCCTTCAACAAATATCCTTTAGTGAACTAATACCCTTCAAAACTAATACTCTTCAGTGAAAACAAATAATACATTCCAGAACTAATACCTTTTAGTGAAAACAACTAATACCCTTTAGTGAAAACAACTAATACCCTTTAGTGAAAACAACTAATACACTTCAAATGGTCCATGTACAAACCAGTTTCACTCTATACTTAGCCAAAAACTAAAGAGTGGTCTTATACCTTTTCTTTTTTCAGATTAATAAATATTTATATTAATAAATTCTACAAACTATATATCGAATTATTTCTATACATTGATCATTCACAAAAAATATTTAATAACTATTATTATATATTATTATATATTTTATACTGCGAAATAGAGGGATTTATCATAATATAAACTTCAAAGATATATTCAACATATTTTTATATTATTTCTCAATATTTATTACAAATTATATTTTAAATAAATATTTAATTTCTTTGTAAATAATTGTTTGTCAATATTTGTAATAAAATATATTTCAAGGATATATACCAAAGATTTAAAAAGACTTAAAATGAAAATATTTAACAACTATTATTTTAAAATATTTGAAATATATTTTCTACTATAAAATAGAGAGATTTATTATAATATATATTTTAAACCTTTAGTGTGATCAACTAATACCCTTCAGTTAAACAACTAATACATTTCGTACCCTTCAACAAATATCCTTTAGTGAACTAATACCCTTCAGAACTAATACTCTTCAGTGAAAACAACTAATACAATCCAGAACTAATACCTTTTAGTGAAAACAACTAATACCCTTTAGTGAAAACAACACTTCAAATGGTCCATGTACAAACCAGTTTCACTCTATACTTAGCCAAAAACTAAAGAGTGGTCTTATTCCTTTTCTTTTTTCAGATTAATAAATATTTATATTAATAAATTCTACAAACTATATATCGAATTATTTCTATACATTGATCATTCACAAAAAATATTTAATAACTATTATTATATATTTGAAATATATATTTTATACTGCAAAATAGAGGGATTTATCATAATATAAACTTCAAAGATATATTCAACATATTTTTATATTATTTCTCAATATTTATTACAAATTAAATTTTTAATAAATATTTAATTTCTTTGTAAATAATTGTTTGTCGATATTTATAATAAAATATATTTCAAAGATATATACCAAAGATTTAAAAAATAAAAATATTTAACAACTATTATTTTAAAATATTTGAAATATATTTTCTACTGTAAAATAGAGAGATTTATTATAATACTAGTTAAAATGAACGTGCATTACACGTTGTTCATAAGTTATACTCCATCGCTCCTCTTTTAAGATTCTCATTTTTCATGTTGATTTGTACCAATCAAAAGTTCACATTTCTTTAATTGGTAAAGTTATGTCCCCATACCACATATCGTGAATGAAAATCTTAGAAAGGAACAAATGAAATATATACTATTATTGCTAGTCCTTCTTACTTTGATGTATCTTTCTCCTTCGTATGTTGATTTATTCATATTTAAAACTACGAAGAAATTCATATTATATATCAATATATGAAAGTTAAGAAAGTAGACAAGGTTTTAAAAATTACTTGCAAACAAATTCTCTAAACAACTCACAATTAAGTATAAAATAGACCAAAAAGATCAAGGTCTAGAATCCATCCAAACATAATGGCAAGCTTGTCAAAACAACTTCCTTTGATTCTGGCCATTCAAAGGTAACCTGTATGAATGGCAAAACCAGATTTGGTGAGGGTATAAAAGGAAGGCTTGTAAGACATAGCCTGAGGAGAGAACCCCCTTTTCCCCATAGTCGTTGTTGCACCACTGCCAAGCTTATTAGTCTCATGCATAAATAAAGACTTTCTTCCTCACGTGAAACTAAATCATAGTCAGAACCTATCATATAATAATTATTGTTGCTAAATTTCTCTCATGGAAGCCTAGCACTATGAAAACTCCATTTTCTCGAAGACTCACATAGGTTAAACTGCAAAAGACCCAAGATATTTTCTGTGCTGGGATATTTCTTATTCAATCTACCGAGATGTCACATACCATGTCAATTAGCTGACATAACCATATATGATACTACAAAGATGCAATGACAGTTGGAAGGAAAAAAAAATATACCGATAAATTAGAGGTTTTGCATCTATAACACAAAGTAAAAAACTGAAAGAATGTAGTTGTGCAAATTATTAACGAAATGCGAAGAGGTTCTAATATTTTAAATTCCTTCAGTGAAAGTTGTGGTTCGATTAAATCAAAATACTTCAATAGAGTTTCCTAAAATCCTAATTCTGGTGGGAGGGGGGTTGTAGAACCATGAAATGTATTTCTAGGCACACTTCAAATCAACTTTTGGTCAATTAAAGTCTTTTGTAATACAATTCTGAAAACCTTAAACTGCACAACAAATTCAACAATTGCCAAATGAGTTGCAATAAAGAAACATATCAAATGTGGATTTAGATGAAATTATTAGATTTTATTAAAAATCCTTACCAATAAAATTGTACAAAAAGAATAGAGAAAAGAAGACAATACACATACCGATGCAGGGCTGTTTTCTTCCATGATCCACTCTACTCGAGTTGGTAACTTATATGCCCTAAGGCATAGACCCATCTAGAGTGGCTCCTCATTGCACAAAATATACCACGTTACATGCACCAACTTAATTAAAGAAATGTAAGTGGATAACACAAAACGAACATAGTATTTAATATTAAGAACAAATGGAATTATGTATTAAGAAAAATTTGATAGATACCCTAATTAAGCATTATAAAATCTTTTAAATAATTATCCAGATGTACAGATTGATAGACCGTAGCTAAGAGCAACTTCAATGGAGAGGGGTTATAGCTATAATCTCCCCTCCACCTTATTGTCACCTCACTATTTATGTAAGAATAACTAAACTATGCTAACTTCTATAATGGAGTAAATCTTTTTTGGGAACCACCATCCACCCTATCTTGTTACTATCATTAAATTTTATTACTATTTTGAGAAATTAGAGGGACGCCTTTTTGGATTGCAGAAGATTATTGTAGAGTAAATAAAATTAAGAGATCGAGAAATATTTTGGAGTTAGAACTCCATCTCACATTGATAGTAACTCATTTTGAGGAGTTATAATTTGATAGGTTATTACCATAATTATGAATGTTGTTTATATTTTGCACTTTTTTCTTTAGGTACGGAAGACCATTGAGACCCATAAATTTTGTAAGCATTGAGAGCCAATGTATTGAAAGTTTTGATATATAGTAAAACTGACTTATACTAATGTAAGGTGTCCTTAACCTCAATGATTTAAAAAAAAAGAAAGTTGTTCTTATTTCTTTTATTGTTTGATTTGAAAGTTTAAGATATTTCAACCCTAGATGCATCTTAATAAAAAATCAATAACAAATTAACAAAATAAAGAATTAATGTGCCCCATCCAGTATAGTAAATCTCCAATTCAGCAAACTCAAAAGCTTTGTTTTTCTCATGACTTAAATGCATTTATAGGCATATTTGGAGAGTAAAATAAGAAAATACTTCATTGGAGGAACTCCACCTTTATTTGAAAATATTAGTTCCAAATCATGTACTGTATTATATAATCACTACACTCATTAAAATAGGCTTGCCTTTAAAAATTCAGTTAGCTAGTGCTAGTCCTCAGGTCATACACCATTGCTCCTCCTCTTCACATTCCAAAATTATCTTCATAACTGTTAATCAAAATAAAATAAAAAAGTATTAAACTAAAAAATTATGTAAAAGCAAACAAATTTTGGTTAGCGTGCTCATGTTATACATTATAGGGGCGTTTACAAAATGGTACAATCTCAAACCAATATTTACAAGATAATACAATGTTAAAAAAATATGTTTTATGTTCAACTTTTTTTTGTGCATCTATTCAATTATTTTGTAGCAATTTGTAAAAAGTTGTTTAACATTGTATTTTCCTGCACTTATTCCTACATTATATACTCTCCTAGTATTCACGTTCCTCAATTATCGTAGTAGTGAAAAACATAAAAGTCACTTCGAAAATCAAGTAAAAACAAACAAATTGGTGATGAATATATTAAAAATCAGGTACTCACAGTAAAGTTGTATCTCTAAGAACTCGGATATGTAATCACCAGGAATCGCTAATCTGTGTATGAGAAGAGAATAGTCGATAAAGAACCAAACTCCACATACAACTCCAAAAAAAAATTAAAGATCACGCGCTCGCATGTACATATACCACAACCATTGCATCATGTAAAAATTGATTCATTTTCCATTCCGAGTATTCCTGTTTCAAAAAATCCAACATGGTGCAGATTAAGGTTGTAAACGAATCAAATAATTTTGGTTCGATTTGGTATTTTATTCCAAATTCGGTATTCGTATTCAAAATTTTATAATTCGAATTCGAGTATAAATAATTTTTTGATTCGATTAGTTATCAAATACAAATACAAATACAATGATATTTGATTCGGTATTCGTAAATATTCGATTAAATATTTGGTTAAATATATAATTACACAATTGTATAATAATAGTAATAATAAATATAATTATTTATAAATTTAAGTTCATTATAATTACTTTAAGGATATTAAGCTCTATAACTTCATCCAAGTGGGCTTTTAGACAATTTTTAATTAAATATTTTAATTAAAAAATATATAATGTAATTTAATTATTAAAAAACTTAATAAATTAAAAAAAAAATTGCAGGTCAACACTCTTAATTTGATTATTAAAATATTTTTCCATAAAGTTGATAATTAATTTTTATTCATTTACGTACTTGATTATGTTATGCAAATATTTATGTTTATAGCTTGTTTGTAACTTCAAACAATGACAATTTTGAAATTAATATTTGAATATTGGCAAAGTATTATGTGAATAATACTCACAATAACTATTACCGTGAACAACAAATTACTAATATCTGATGAAGTGGTATAACTCAAGTGGTTAAAATCTCACTACCGATGATACAAAGGTTATGAGTTCGAGCTACAACTTTATCGATAAAAAAATACTAATACTTTATGTTGAAACAACTAATACCTTTAGTGAGAATAACTAATACCACTTCAACTAATACCTTTAATAAAAACAACAAAATACCCTTTGGAGCTGACAACTTTAGTGCAATTCACTGATACTTTTAGTTTAATTTACTAATACCCTTCAAACAAGTTTCATTGTGAATATTGTTTACATAATACCTTCTCTTGAATATTATTTGTTAGGAACATGCTTGAGAAAAAAATCGATTCGAACATTCGACTCAAGTATTCGTATATTTTCTAATAATTCGATATGAGTTTCAAATCAAATATAAATCACATTTACTATTTGAAAAATATTCGATTCGAATTCGATATTCAAAATAATTTTACGAATACGAATTCAAATACAGTGGTATTCGACTTGATTCGATTCGTTTACATCCCTAGTGCAGATCAACTTATTATCAACCCGTGGATATGCATAAAAATTAAAATACAAACCATAACACACAAACTCTTCTTGCTTGAGCTTTTCTTGAATTCGCGCTTCAAGTTATCAATTTGAGATAGGACTGTAGATAAGTTCCGGAAATCAAAATTAGTTGACAAATTGCATATCTTGTAGCAACAAATAAAAATTTGTTCTCAAATTTCTTACAGGATTAACTTATAATTTTCTCAGCCAATTTGTGGAAGCCCTAACTCTAGAGAAAAAAAGGACTTTCCGTGTGACTGTTCTCGAAAAAGCATCAGGAATATAACTGAAAAATGTATCGACGAACAATGAATAATGAATGTGAGTTTAATTGAAAATAAAAATGTAGCGAATGATAATTAATGTGTTCAATTAAATAAAGAATAAAATTGGGGATGCAAATGTACAAAATTAAAGAGTAGAGGGATAAAATTGTCCAAAAATAATTTACAAGTGCAAGCCACTTTTATATATATTATAATATATTTTAAAGATATATTCAACATATTCTTATATTATTTTTTAATTTTTATTGCAAATTATATTTTAAATATATATCCAATATTTACCAAAGATATATACCAAATATTTATCATAATATTACTCCCTCCGTCCACGAAATTTTTACCCGCTTTCCTTTTTGGTCTGTCCACCAAATTTTTACTCATTCCACTTTCGGAAATAAACTACACTCACAAACAAATAAATGGGTCCCACAATACCCACCACAATACTCTTACTTTATCTATTTTATCCACTTTTTCAATAAAATACTATTTTTCATTAAAAACTGTGCTCAACAGTAACCGGGTAAAAATTTCGTGGACGGAGGGAGTATATTTTAAAGATATATAACAAAGATTTAAAATTAATATAACTAAATTTAGCAATAATTTTGGCGGAAAAATTCAGTGGTTTCCAAATGTAGACCGGTTAGCGTTATTATATATATATAGAGGCTAAGTATTGAGTGAAACTGGTTTATACATGAATCACTGAAGGGTATTAGTTGTTTTCATTGAATAGTACTAGTTGTATTTACTAAAGAGTATTACTGATTTACACTAAAAAGTCTTAGTTGTTTAGTGAAAATGAACTAAGACTGTTCAGTGAAAACAACTAATACTCTTCAGTGAAAACAACTAATACCCTTCAATGATTTATATATAAATCAATTTCACTCTATACATACTCATATATAGATTATCTTTCAGAGGTTACTTAATGTTTAAGTCTATCGTTGTTTATTAAAAAACTTTTTTGTTAAATGATATGTCCATGTCTTTACATTTTAATTTCTCATCATAAAAATTGTCTTATGTAAAACTTGTGGCGTGACACCATTTTTATTAATTTCTCATCATAAACCTACGGTAACAGAAATGGTGATGCTAGACTGGGAAAAAGAAAAAGGCGAAACAAACCTGTCAATGCCACTTGGATTGAAAATTGTTCCAACACTAATTTATTTGAATCAAATTTCAGCACTTTCGTGATGATTTTGGTTTAATCGTGATATTTTCATTTATTGGCTATCTTTTAGTTTTGAATTCGTTTATAGGATTAATTTAAATTTGGAGAATTTCTCACCATAGTACTTCACTCCCTCTCTTTCTCCCTCTCTCTCTCTCTAAATTGAAGAACAATAGTTAAATCCATAGTTATCTTGGTTGCAGAAATTGGCAATGGAATGGAGACGCGGTTCGGTATGGTTAATTCAGTATTATTCAGATTTATATATATATAAAAAAATCGTTTCGATTTCGATAAGATTAAAGTAAAAAAATCAACATATTTTTTCGGTTCGCTTCTTATTTGGTGCGAATTTGTATTCGATAATTTTCAAACTTCGTGAATAGCCTTGGTTTTAATAGACATGTCGTCAAATATTGTTTTATTTAAATTATTATTTTACTAAAGGAGGTGGCATTAATTAATCCAATATTGTGATAAATATTAATAATTAATTTAAATAAACTTTCTGGAATATATGAAAAAAAAATGTGTTTTCTATTGCGAAAAAGAAAATGAATTTAGTTTATTACTTTTAGTTATTATATATTTCATATTCCAAAATTCTATAATTTCTTTGATCATTATATATCCTTTTCTTTTTTTAAGGGTAGTGCCCACTTCTTATATGTATATCTGCTATACATTGTAATTAATGGAATGAAGATTTGACTGAGAACGAAAACTGCAACCATGGACTTGTTTTCATCAATACATCAAATAATATATAATGCTCACAACCACAGGTGCATCAGTGATGCAAAATAATTATAATTATAATTATTATAATAATAAGATTTTCAAAATTTTAATGTTTTTGGCATTGACCCTTTGTATTACACAGATTCCTGAAAAGAAAGTAAGAGAAAAATTAATATTTGTTTACTTGATCGCTCATGACATCTTCACCCACATCCAATTGTTCTATAAGATTCGAATGAAATAATTAATTAAATTTGCTAATTTGACCGAGAACTCATTTTTATTCACAAGAAAACTTCAAAGTAACATAATTTGTTTATTTATTTATGTATACTGATCAGAACCCATCAATTAATTAGAAAGAAAAATTCAAACAGAGTGAATCATTGTGTAAGACGTATTTAATTTGAATTATTCTCAAATGTATCTAATATTACACCGTCTCATGAATATATATATATATATATATATATATATAATATGAGTAGTTTAAGTGTGAACCCAAATGCATGAGTATGCTCTTGGATTTTGAAAACTAAATTGCAAAAGGTATGGAAAAAAACACACACTTTGGCGTGAACTATTTGTTTGAATTAGTAATACCCCGAACAACAATTAACAATACCTCAAACAGTAATTAACAATGCCAACACAATAATCAGTAATATCACGAGCAATAATCAATAATAACCTAAGTGGCAATCAACAATATCTAAATAGTAATCAATAATATCTCAATAATTTTTTTATTAATTAACAAAATCAAAATTAAATTTAAAATTGTGCTTAAAATTTAATTACAAGTGAACGCTAGAATTTGGGGATATATCACTACAAAAAAGACGGAGATTAGCGACGGTAAGTTTGCGACGGCAATAATATCCGTCGCAAATACAGTGAATTTGCGACGGATTTATGTAAGTCGTCGCAAAAAATGTCAATTTGCGACGACTAAGGAAGTCCGTCGCAAATGATAGTAATTTGCGACGGATACGTCGTCGCAAACACTAGGGCCCACCGACTTCGTCTTGAACCGGCTACATTTGCGACGGAAAGGTCGTCGCAAATTTCAACTTTGAATTTGCGACGGTCCATTCCGTCGCAAAATATACCCGTTTAAAGGTGACCGTTCATGAAGCGACCCGTTTGACTGATTTGCGACGGAATTTGCCGTCGCAATTTTTAAATTTGTATTTGCGACGGACCAAAGCCGTCGCAAATCTTACATTTATATCCGCGACCTTTCAGGAAACGGTCCTTTGACTGATTTGCGACGGAATTTCCGTCGCAAATACGAACCGTTTTTACGCGTCTTCTCGGGTAACGGTGCGTTGACTGATTTGCGACGGAAAAGCCGTCGCAAATCAGTAAAAACGACGTCGTTTTATCTTTGACAGACGAAATTTGCGACGGATAGGCGTCCGTCGCAAATTTTTTTACAATTATATATACTCTCCTCGCGAAGCAGACGGATCCTGCGAGAAAAAAGAAGAAGAGGAGGAAAACGAAAGGAAAAGGAAGGAGAAGTCGGGAAAAGGAAGGCGTCAGTCCCCACCGAGTTCTCGTTTCGACATTTTCTACAAATAAACCGTAAGTTTTCTTCATTTTTACCGTTTAAAATTTAATTTTAAAGCATGTTTAGAGAATTGATTTTAGTTGAATTGTTTGAATTATATTAGTAATGAATTGATTTTAGTTGAATTAGTTTATCGAATTTTAATTTAAATCATTTTTAAATTTTTGTTAATTAAGTTTAGAATTGAATTAGTTGAATTGTTTGAATTATATTAGAAATGAATTGATTTTAGTTGAATTAGTTGATCGAATTTAATTAGTTGATTGAATTTTAATTTAATTTTAAAGCATAATTAATTTTTGTTAAGTTTATAATTGAATTTGTTGAATTGTTTGAATTATATTAGAAATGAATTGATTTTAGTTGAATTAGTTGATCGAATTTAATTAGTTGATTGAATTTTAATTTAATTTTAAAGCATAATTAATTTTTGTTAAGTTTATAATTGAATTAGTTGAATTGTTTGAATTATATTAGAAATGAATTGATTTTAGTTGAATTAGTTGATCGAATTTAATTAGTTGATTGAATTTTAATTTAATTTTAAAGCATAATTAATTTTTGTTAAGTTTAGAATTGAATTAGTTGAATTGTTTGAATTATATTAGAAATGAATTGATTTTAGTTGAATTAGTTGATCTAATTTAATTAGTAGATCGAATTTTAATTTAATTTTAAAGCATGTTTAATTTTTGTTAAGTTTATAATTGAATTAGTTGAATTGTTTGAATTATATTAGAAATGAATTGATTTTAGTTGAATTAGTTGATCTAATTTAATTAGTAGATCGAATTTTATTTTAATTTTAAAACATGTTTAATTTTTGTTAAGTTTATATATAATTGAATTAGTTGAATTTATCATTATTACAGATGAACCCAGGTCAAGATAATTTTCTCACTGTCATCATAGTCGACAACAAGTAAGTATTTTTTAATGAATTATGTATACTTTTAATTATATATATATTAATATAATTAACTTGATTTTTTAATTTTGTTGTCACAGACTGCTTCCAGCCCATGAGACTAGCTTAATCGTCTCACAAACCATTAGGATGGGACAATTTGAGTATGGTGCCCACTCGTGGAGTCAAGTGTCCGAGCAAAAGAGGATGGAGTACTTTGATGACTTCAAGGTATAAAAAATTTATTTATTATGATTTTAATTTAACTTTTAATTTTTTAATTTATTCGTTAATATTCTATTTTTAATTAATTTGCAGAGGCGGTGCGTTTGGGACCCTGCCAACGATAGTATTATGTACCAATTGTTCTGTGCGAAAGCGCAAGAACGGTACAAAGATATTATCTACGGCCTGAAGAAGCGGTGGGAGCGTGGGGATCGGGTGGAGTTGGGTCGAGCACCAGACGGACGATCGATATGGGATGGTTTGGTGGATCACTGGAACAGTGAACCATCATTCTGATGAAGAACAATTTATTTATGTTTTTTGAACTATTTATTTATGTTTTTTGAACTATTTATTTATGTTTTTTGAACAATTTATTTATGTTTTTTTGAACAATTTTTGGTAAAGACATTCCCGGTTACAAGGTTTCCGCCATTATTACAGAGATAATGAGGGATAATTTAGAGTAGAACGCAATGAAGTTTAAACTCGTCTCGTCGCAGCGGAAGCAGTAATATTTGGATGAGTTTTGGGTATATATATGCAAATATTTATAAACAATTAGTTGGTTAAAAATATTTGCATATATATACCCGAAACTCATCCAAGTAGTACTGCTTCCGCTGCGACGAGACGAGTTTGAACTTCATTGCGTTCTCCTCTAGATTATCCCTCAATATCTCTGTAATAATGGCGGAAACCTTGTGACCGGGAATGATGCTACAAATAGTATTTCAACAAAGATATTACTAATTCAGTGTTAATTAGCATAATTACTTGTAGCAAACATATACATGATCTTAGATGAATTAATTTGGTGAATTTTGAAAAAAAAAATGAGTCAATTTGGATACATATACAATTAATTGCGTACAAATGAACGAATTATAAATTTAAGCGGGAGTCGAAATAAATAATTTTACAGAAATAATAAAAATTAAATGGCCTCAATATTTATAAAAATAAGTTAGAAACGAAAATGAATTAATTTGGTGAATTGTAGAAAAAAAACGAGTCAATTTGGATACATATACAATTAATTGCGTACAAATGAACGAATTATAAATTTAAGCGGGAGCCGAAATAAATAATTTTACAGAAATAATAAAAATTAAATGGCCCCAATATTTATAAAAACAAGTTAGAAACGAAAATGAATTAATTTGGTGAATTGTAGAAAAAAAATTAGTCAATTTGGATACATATACAATTAATTGTGTACAAATGAACGAATTATAAATTTAAGCGGGAGTCGAAATAAATAATTTTACAGAAATAATAAAAATTAAATGGCCCCAATATTTATAAAAACAGGTTAGAAAGGAAAATGAATTAATTTGGTGAATTGTAGAAAAAAAATGAGTCAATTTGGATACATATACAATTAATTGCGTACAAATGAACGAATTATAAATTTAAGCGGGAGTCGAAATAAATAATTTTACATAAATAATAAAAATTAAATGGCCCCAATATTTATAAAAACAAGTTAGAAACGAAAATGAATTAATTTGGTGAATTGTAGAAAAAAAATGAGTCAATTTGGATACATATACAATTAATTGCGTACAAATGAACGAATTATAAATTTAAGCGGGAGTCGAAATAAATAATTTTACAAAATAAAAAAAATAGTTGGGCAAAATATTTTAATAAACAACTTAGATACGAAAAGAAATTAATTTGGTGAATTATAAAAAAAAATGACTTAATTTGAATACATATACAATTAATTGCATAAAAATAAACGAAAGTAGCTTGTGCCCTAGTGGCGCGCGCCCCCTCCTCTTGCACAAGAGGTCCCGTGTTCGATTCCCCTTGGACGCAAAAAATGGATTAATTGTTCAAGGCCTAATAAGACTAATATAGAAGGTGGGCCGCATATAAAAAGGGATGGGCCGGTTGGCCCAGTGGTCCGCGCCCGCCCCGGCCGCCTCGGGTGCCCGGGCTCGAACCACGCGAGCCACTTTTTTTTTTTGTATAGGCTCGGTAATTTGCGACGGCCAAATTCCGTCGCAAATCTTGAATTTTGCGACGGAAAACAACCCGTCGCAAATTATAACAGAAAAAAATAAAAAAAATATATATAAACATTTGCGACGGAATGTGGCCGTCGCAAATGTTGTTGACCCGAACGGGTCTGACCCGAAAAATTTGCGACGGAATACTGTCCGTCGCAAATTCTGTGTGACCCGGCCTGGTCTGACCCGCCGATTTTGCGACGGATTTGTCCGTCGTTAATTTGCGACGGAAGGCGAAATCCGTCGCAAAAATTAGCTACGACTGTTTTAGGGACGGATACGTGTCCGTCGCAGATACCGTCGCAAAACACTGTTTGCGACGGATTTTCCATCGCTAATTCCGTCGCAAAACAGTGTTTTTTTTTGTAGTGTATATATGTATTTCAAAAATTCAATTGGTTGAGTTCTATGGCCATGCATGCATATTGTTAATACACAAAAGTACTTTTGGTGCTTATTCATGATGCAATTAAATAGGATATGAAATTAGTATCTACATATTCTTTTATAACACTGGAAACTATACGTGTAATTAGTATTTGCATATTCTCTTATAGAAGATACAACATTAAAGAGAACTTAGAAAATATTTCTTATAGTTTGCCTCATCGTATGCTAATGTTTTCTAAGGAATTGCACGATCGTTTCAAGAAAAGCTACAATCATGTTTTGATGAAATTAATTAATTATTAAATAACTTAATACTCCCTCCGTCCCTGAAAAATAGTCTTGTCTATCTTATTAGGTCGTCCCAAAAAATAGTCATGTTGCCTAAAATGGAAATAATAAATTTTATCTACACTTTTCAACATATACACGTAACATTTTTAAAATAATTTATTTTGTACTTGATGTGACATAATATTCTTATTTTTTACATATTATACCAACTTTCTTAACTGTGCAAAAAGTAACAGAACTATATTTTGGGAATGGAGGGAGTATCATATAAAAGTCTAAACATGTAGTGAGGAGTCCTAATTTATACAAAAGTGTTAAATTAATTCATTTATTTAATTCTGTAATAGTCCACCCCACAATAGACTAGCATCAACTCTATGATGGGATTGAGGGAGAATTGAGTAGACTCAACAAGTGTATAATTTAAATCACTCAATTTTATCATGATAGAGGATTGTGGAGGCCCAACAAGTTTACAATTTAGATGTGTGGAGTTTCTTTTAACAAGATTTAAACCCAAGGTGATACTATTGAAAAAAAAAATTATTTTATCTAAAACTCAAACTTGCGAAAAAGTGTGAAATTAATTCATTTACTTAATTTATTAATAATTAAATTAGTTTATATTTAATTCATTAATGATTAAATTGAAGGGATGAGAGATATATAGTAGATGATTGAGACAATGTGATACCACCTAAAGAATACGTTGATATAAGCAAGAAAGTGTTTGCAATTTGTCCTATATTGGAGCAGTTATACAATATAGACATTAACTAATTTAGCTAGCGTGTAGATGCAATAAAACTATGTTGCAATAAGTTAAAGACCAAGTCAATTTGGACCTATTCACCATAATTTTGTATTGGTTAGGCATTGTAGTCAACGTCGATCATAACAGAGAAGTTGTCCAAACCTTCTCATCACCCTCTTTCCAACAAACTTAATTTGGTTACTTGATTTCAACAGTTTTAGAAACTCCCATTAATTAAAAGTGTCCGGAGAATGATTTGTGGTGTTGTGCTCTATCTGCTACTCGTGGCTACTCAGATTCTGACTATATATGCACTCACTCATGGGGGCGACCGTAAGTTTTTTTTTTTTTTTTTTCCAATTGTTATGTGAGGAATATGATGTTTTTGATTAGTTGAGGTGAAACATGAGGTTTGGTTGTTTGATTATGGTACTGTATATTCCATGTTGATGAGAGATTTCTTTTTTTGGTCTTAAGGAACATACAACTATGGGTTGAACAACTTGAAGAAAACAACTGATACCCATAATAAATTTTATTAAAATAGCCATATATCTTGTTTCCTTTAGTAGAATCCATAGGGCTTGATAAAATTTTCAATTTTAATTTATTGGTTTCCTCGACCCATCGTAAAATAAAGGATGACAAATTTTTGCGTCATTTTTTTGATCGGAAAGGAGTCCAACGTTAAAGATTTGATCGAATGGAGTTCAATTGTAGTTTTCATCATAATTCAGATTTATTTAGGGGCGTTTGTTTCAAATTTTTCAATGGGAATGAAAATGCAAATATCATTTTCCTCTCCGTTCTTAGATAAGTTTTGATGAATAATTATTTTTATGGTAATTACATAACTAGTATTGTGCTCTAATTTAAAAAAAAAAATACAAAAGTTGTTGGTTGTGGAATAAGAGAATGAATGAGAGGGATGATTATAAAAAGAGAAAAAAATAATCAAATAATTATCTTATTTAAAAAAATATATATAGTGTTGTAGATTTTTTTTATTACCAATATAATTATTATACATCTATTCTAATTCTCATTCAAGAATTTTCAAACCAAGCATCACTATGCGAAAAATAGGATTTGACCAAAATTAAAAATCAAAGTATAGTTCAAGCTATGATGCACGAATTCTTCTAAAAATATCATAATACAATATCGAATTTGCACCCGTCCCTTAAAATGGATGAGATTCTTGAATTCGCGAATCTGATTCTCCACGTGGCGAATCCAACTGCCAATCAGGCTAACGGATACTCAAATCCTCCAAACCAGTCCTACTTTCTAGACATCAAATATGTAATTTCAATTGAATTTTATAATGTAATATAGTTTAAGTTGACAATTGAATTCACTATTATGACATATATATTAGACTAATGAAAATTGAACTGATATTTTGTTACTTAACTATACTAAATTATTGAATATATTTATGTTTTGGGTTAGAGAAAATGTAAGCACATACATTTAATTTATAATTTTTTTTAACATTATACATATATTTTAAATATTATATATAATAAAATATAAATAAATAGAGGTATCCTCGACGAATTCGCACCTTACAATTTTTAAATTTCATATCCCCGAATTCGTATCGCACCTGCACTCGCGCACCCGTACTCATGTAACATAGAGTGAAACTTCAAATTTGCACTAATTACCAGTTATGCAAAATTCTCTCTAGTCGGCCGTTTAGGCAGCACCTAAGCGCTAGACGGTCATCAGCCGATCGATTTTATAAGTGTAATCCGCCTATGCAGACAAGACATTTATTGTTTTATTTTTTCCGTCTTGAAACGATCTCATTTAGAAAATTTTAATTAATTTGATAAATGTGTGTGATTGTCTAGATGAACTATTTGTATTTAGAAGTTGAAATTATATTGTTAACTTGCTGTATATTTTTAGTTGTCATTTAATTTATATTAATTAGTAGTTTATATATATTATTCGTTGAATCCTTGATATAGTTTAAAATGTTATCAAATGATTTTTTATTATATTACTGAGATATAGAGGGTTTAAAATTCCTATCGACTAGTGTCTGACTAGTTCCCACCTAGGCGGTCTAGGCGTTAAATTTGTCCGACTAGCGAGTTCCGACTTGTGCACCCTTGCTAATTACACGTTGGTAAATAGAAGTTTTGTGTAGCAGAAAATGATTGAAGGATTGGAGATAAATCACCAAAATTATTAATAAGGTGAAGTCTGGTGTGTTGCAGTTGCTGCTCTAAATGCAGTGAAAGCAAGCTGGAAAAACCTCCCTCCAAACTGGGTGGGGCCTGATCCTTGTCTCAGCAATTGGGATGGCATCCATTGCACTGATACACGTGTCACCTCTTTGTGAGTCCTCCTTCATCAGTTTCTTATCATGCTTCCCATCACCAGCTACTTGTACTTGATTCTATAAAAAATTGAAATCAATTCAAATTTAATTGTGTTGAGCTACTCGAGTTGTTCTCGGGCTCAAATTCAGTACTCGTTAGTTGATCTCACACAATTTTATTATTTTATCCGTATCGAGCTCGAGTTCAAAAAATTGACATCAATCGAGTTGGAGTCGAGTTTTGAACTTCTTTTTTCAATTGAAGTCAAATTTGAATCAAATCGACTAGATTCCCTCATATACACCCTTACATCCAAACTTCCCTTAGAAATATGGCAATATGTCATTTTTAAATTTTAATTTGTAAAAATTTTCATCCAACATTTTTTTTTCCGTAAAAATGTCCTGCACGACCCTTTTCGATAGCATTTTTACAAATGAAAATTTGAAAGTAGCATATTACCAACTTCTGTCTCTTGTTTAGCATGCATGATCACAAATTTTTTGCAGGACATTGGCAGGGATAGGTGTGGAAGGAAGAGGTTTGAGTGACATTTCATCATTGACCTCATTAATCTTGCTGTACGTTCCTCTTTTCCCAACAAATCAAACATTCTGCAGCTTTCTCATTATTGCTTCTCCTTCTTAATTCAGGGATCTTTCAAATAACATTGGTCTTCAAGGAACTATTCCATCTTCTATAGCAAACCTCAAGAACCTTTCCACTCTGTAACAAACTTCTCTTAAATTTCTCCTACGTTTAAATTGATCACCATTTTGATGCTGATTTCAATTCAATTCTTGTAGAATATTGGTTGGTTGCAGTTTCTTCGGTCCCATTCCGGATTCAATTGGATCTATGCAGCAGCTCGTATACATGTAAGCAAAGGGAACAATGTTTTTTATTAGGTTCGCGTTTTTATTTTAAGAACTATAATTTTACAGGTATGTGAATGTAACCAAATAAGCTAAAATCTGGCTGAAATGACACGTGATATACACGATTGTCCTACATCTACAAATTTTAAAGCATAGCATCCTACATTCACATGCCCGTAAATCTGTAAATGCAGGACAGTCGTGCAACTAACGAGCGATTGAGCCTGATTTTTCCTCCATTATCCTACATTTGCAAAATTTAAACATGTCGCACTATAAGTAAATATAAAATTATCTTAAAAAAATATCAATATGAATACAAAATTTCTAAAAAAAAATAAAAAATTGTAGTGGGGATTACCTACAAAATTTTCAATTATATAGACATCTTCATTCCTTACCTATAAAGGATTTGCCTACGAATCTTTAGTAGGCAAATTCTTTGTTGGTACATTTTTGCAGACAAATTATTTCTAGTTAATTACTTAAAAATTTGATTCCATAAACAAATTGTTTGTTGTTTGAGGAATAGAGGTGTTTACATGATTAAAAAAATTGTAGTAAGGCGTAAGCAATTCCACTACAATTTTATTTTATTTTTTTTGAAAAATTCTTTAAGTCTTTATTTTCTTGTAGTGTTATCACACAAATATATATATGATTGTGATATCATTCTACTTAAAACACAACCCCATAAAATGACAGACCTAAAAAAATATTTTTTCCTGTAAGCAAATTAAAAATAAATAAATAAATAATTACAAAATGGTTCAAAAATTTATCATAATTACAAATTGATTTAAGAGATTTGAACACACAAATATATGTATAATTATGACCCTTTTTTTAAACCAATTTGTAAATACGCAAAAATGAAACCTGAATTTCAGTATTATATATATATAGGTAATGTTAAGTGTGTGGATTATATATTTATACAGATCGTTGAATTCGAATAGCTTTAGCGGGCCGATTCCGGGTTCAATTGGGAATTTAAGTCGGCTTTCTTGGTTGGACCTGAGTATGAATAAGCTTAATGGCACAATTCCTGTTTCTAGTGGTAGTGATACTACTTCACTTGGTTTAGATAAGCTACTTGCCGCTCGACACTTGTAATTCTTCTCTCTCTCTCTCTCTGCTTTTCTTTCTTTTTTTCCCTTCACTTATACAAACACGTTTATTATTCATTAACAGCCATTTATCCAATAATCAGCTCTCTGGGCCCATTCCTCCTCGGTTGTTCACTCCAAACATGAGCCTCATACACGCGTGAGTTTGTTCCTTCCCATACACTAATTAATGTTTATTAATCACACAAAATATATATAAATCATTTAAAATATATATATTATTTTAAGAATTTTAGAACCTTTAAAGGATAAGCCTTTGAAAACCTTTTGGAATTTTAGGAAAACAAAATTTAATTGACACACAAATGAAAGGCAATAGTAAACCATTTGTCCTGAAATTTAATTTTGCTAGTCTATTTGCTTCAAGCCTTCATGAACAATGGATTCACAAGATATAATACCCAATCGCTCAATTTTTTAGAAGCAACGATAAATAGACCTTCGAACTTTTCATAATTATAACCACTTACAAAAATCAGCACAATGCACTATAAAAATATAATTAAGAGAATGAAGATTTTATGTTGTGTTTTTTTATCGTGGGGGAGCCACCTTCATATGATGGTGGAGTGACTCAATTGATGTCCACATTCATGAAGCCTCGAATTAAATCAAGGGTTAAAAGAATTATTTTTTCTCACTGTGACATATATCATTGCAAAGCTTGCACAATCTACTATGCGATAAACTCATTAAACACGAAAATTCGAGCGGTGGAGCCCACACATAATTTAGTTAAATTCTTCGAGCCATTTTCCACTTGGGTCAAACTCAATTCTCCTAGATTGTTTACACTCAAGGTTATTAGTTTTGAAGGGTACAAGTAAATTCTATTAAAAAGGTATAGCAAAATGGTTTATGAGTGAACAAGTTTTACTCTATACCTACTCATTAAAAACATTGATTTAGCAATTAATGTGTATTTTTAAACCGTACTAATTGTGCTGTTGAAATATATTTAGTTTGATATAAAAAAATACAATTGATGTTTTAGGATATTCGATAACAACAAACTGAGTGGGAGACTACCCATGTCTCTGGGACGAGTTAAGACACTGGAGGTCATGTGAGTATCTATGCACTGTTTGCATTTTCTATACAAATTTGTTTGCTTTATAAATTGAGTTTATTGCAAAAGTGGTTTTTTTTTTTTAAACCAATACACCATTCTATAATTACTTGTGCTGCCTGAATAATATATATTAATAATCTGATCCTGGATGCAGACGCTTTGACTGGAATTCTCTTAATGGATCAATCCCTCTCAATCTCAGCAACCTTACAAATTTAAATGAGTTGTAAGCATCAATATTTTATGATCAGAATGTGAAACTGAATCAACTCCTAAAGGTTATCATCGTATGCAGGTACTTATCTAATAATAATTTCACTGGAAATATTCCCAACCTCACAGGCTTGGACTTGCTATACTATGTGTACGTTGGCATCAATTATTTCAACCACCAATTTTTATGGATTAGTTGCAAATAAATTACTATTTTTAGATAATTGCAATCCATTTTTTTTTTTCACAATTGGAACCAATGGATAGATTCTCTCATTTCTTTAAATGACGGATCACCTACCTGAAAATGATTAATGAACCGTATTAACATGTTTAAATAATTTCTGATGGTGAACAAATTTGTTTGTTTGTTCGAATTGCAAAACAAATTTAAGTTGGAGTTTTGTTTACGAAGATAATTTTTTTTAAATTGGATTGCAATTTGTGAAAGTATTGTAAATTTATGTGCAATTAAGCCTATTTTTATTTACACCACTTGACCAATTTATATTTGTTAATTTCTTGTTACAGGGACATGAGCAATAATAGCTTCAATACATCACAATTTCCACTCTGGCTCCCAACCATCCAGTCTTTGACCACATTGTATCTCTTTGTTAATCTTGCCTTTGCCTTATTTTTTTTTTTTATATAATAGACAAAGGGTGACTCGAACCCATGTGTACATGGTCATAATTAGTAGAACTCTGATCACTTGAGCTATACTACTTTCATTTGCATTTGCCTTTGCCTTGTAGTGTAGCACATCATTTCCGTTGTTAACTAACAAACAACTAATTTCAGGATGATGGAGAATACAAGACTTGAAGGACAAATCCCTGTTGACTTGTTCACACTTCCTCAACTTGAGACAGTGTAAGCTCTTACCAAATTTCAAGTTTCTGCTCTAAATCCATTAACGTTCAAACAACTAAGCCCAAAATACAACATCAGGGCTCTTAGCAACAATGATCTCAGTGGAACCATGGATATTGGCAACAGCTACAGCCCCAATTTAACAATTGCTTTACACAACAATTCCATCACTGACTTTCAACAGAAAACAGACTACACCTTGAACCTATCGTAAGTTCACATTCATCATTGTCCATTTTTAATGGGACTTTTTTTTAAAAGGCAAATAGTATAGGGGTAGCATACAAAGAACCATAAATCCTCGGAACTGCAGGTTTTAAAATTCACAAATGGAGGTCAAATTATCCCGAATCAACCCAAATCGGGTTAAATAGTAAGTCAATTTGACTCCAATTTGCAAATTCTTAAACCTATAGTACTTAAATTGTCAGAGCGAGGACTTACAGTCCTCTTTTTTATGCCCCAAAGTTACCGGTCTTAAAAAAAATATCAATTTGCACATTGTATTATATATATATATATTTTTTTTTTATCAAAATGCAATTTATACTATGCAAAAAATTTAGATTCCTATCAATACTATAGTTTAGGTTGCAATTGGTCTAATTTTGTATAATATAGACTGCAATGAGACAAAAAAATTATACATGTTGCAAATTGATAAGGAGACTGTATTGAGTGAAATTGGTTTATACATGAATCACTATAGGGTATTAGTTGTTTTTATTAAAGAGTATTAGTTATTTTCATTAAAAATATTAGTTGTTTTCACTGATCAATTACTATTTTTCAGTGAAAGCAACTAATACCCTTCAGTAAAAACAATTAATATCCTTTAATAATTCATGTATGAACCATTTTCACCCTATACTTTGTTTGTGTTTGATAAGAGGTCAATTTTACCTAACATAAACATGCATATATAGAGTCGATGCATCTTCAATCACAACTTGATGTTTTCCATGCATCCTTTCAGACTAGCTGGTAACCCGATTTGCAATACGAACGGAGCATCGGCAACGTATTGTTCAAGCGCAACGCGTAGAAACAACGCTTTAACATCGAACGAATGCGGTGGAATTTCATGCAGCAAGGATGAAGCATTGAGTCCAAATTGTAAATGTGGACATCCCTACACTGGAACATTGCACTTCTTTTCATTTTCCTTCACAGATTTACAGAATTCCTCGTATTACGGGATTCTGCATGGATATCTGATGTCTGCGTTACTCTCCCATGGCCTGCCAGTTGATTCAATCAACTTCAGCAATCCAACTATAGACATGTTTTCTTACCTCAAGATTCCGTTGCAAATATTTCCTTCTACCCAACATTCCTTCAATCGAACATCAGTTTCTTCCATTGGTTACGTACTTAACCGCCAACCTTTCAAGATCCAGTTGTTCGGTCCCTTCTTCTTCATTCATGACCAATACTGCTGTTTCCAAGGTAATTTGAATTATATATGATTCCTTTTTTCAAATTTTTTGTCTCTCTTTTACTCACTGTAGATCTGGTCTTGAAACTACATTTTTACTCTCGCCTTTGATCCAATTGTCAGTTAAATAATTGAATCAACTAGAAGTGTTAAATATAAAGTTTTTTGGGTTATCTATATTGTTTCACAAAATTTTGTTTCTTTATGAAAATTCGCCACCCCTTTAGCTGTTTCAATCAAGTGTTTACAAAAAAAAAGATTTTTGATTCAGTGTGATAGTGTTTGGATTGAAAGTTTATTTACATGTTTCAGAGAGGGAAAGAGAAGTATTCACCACAATATACAAAAAAAATCATATCATAATTAATTTTAAAATATGTATCAAACTGAAACAAATAAAAAGGTAGTGAATTTTCATAAAAATATTAAAAGTCGTGATTAAATTAAAATTGAGTCTAAATATTGTTTATAATATAGAATTAAAACAAGGTTTTTTTCGAATTTTTTGTTATTTTTTACTATTACTTTCAAGTAAAGAAAAATTAAAATTACATGGGGCTGCCATCCCAAAAGATTTTGAGATTATGTATATATCTATATAATTATATTATGTTGTTGTATTTGTTCTTCTTGTTTAAACGTATGTCATGTGTATATCAAAATATGTAAGTGTTGATTCATATTAGCTAAACTAAAAATATGTGTTTTATATATCATACTCTCAAATCTTGCCCCCGATATTTGTACCCTGAATCCGCCACCTTTTACTAGCCTTGAATAGTAGCAACAAATGTAGGAGTAAATTTAATAATAAATGATACCTATTTCCTCAAAATTATATTATCCCCTTTTTGTAACAATGAAGGGATTATTAATTGTAGTTATTTTGTTTTAGGATCAAAAAATTCTTCTCGTGTTGGCCTCATCATCGGAGTAGCAATTGGTGTTTCAGTTCTTGTGCTCTTGGTTTTGTTGGCGGGAACTTATGCTGTTTGTCAGAGGCGAAAAGCAAACAAAGCTATCGGGATGAGCAACCCATTTGGTAAATAATTAATTAAATGAAATACTTAATATTATTATTATTATTATTCACCATTAAATAAATGGATGCAGCTTCTTGGAACACTGAGAAAGAGAGTGGTGGAGTTCCACAGCTTCAGGGGGCGAAGTGGTTCTCGTTCGAGGATGTTAGGAGATGTACGGACAACTTCTCGGAGGCGAACTGCATTGGGTCCGGAGGATACGGAAAGGTTTATAAGGGAAATTTTGCTGGTTCGGGACACTTGGTTGCAATCAAGCGTGCTCAGCAGGGGTCGATGCAGGGGGCCCACGAGTTCAAAACGGAGATCGAGCTTTTGTCCAGGATTCATCATAAGAATGTTGTAAGCCTTGTCGGATTCTGCTATGAGCAAGGAGAACAAATGTTGGTGTATGAGTACATACCTAATGGCACACTCAGAGATAGTCTCACAGGTACATACATACTTTGCTATATTAGATCATGTTTGTCTTTCCGTCCCACCTCATCTAAAAGTCTGAACACTACATACCTAATGCCACACTCACATCAGTTTTCACAGTGCACTATTTATCCCTTGTGAAGACCTCTAAATTATATCTAATTTCAATAATAATTACGAACAAAAATATGTTTGGTTTGTTTCATCCATTTATATTCAACAATATTCCATCATCAAAAAAATATTTTATCCATTTAAACACTACAAACCAACTCTCATATTAGTCTCAAAAAGTCAACTGTGAAAACAGATTCGGGACGGAGGTAGTATATAGTAGTGTACAGGTGCGGACCCACAGAAGGACCAAGGGGGGCATTGGGCCCCATTGGACTTTTGAAAAAAGTACTCGAATATGTAGATTCTCAGATCACTTTTTTAATAGAAGTTGAGCATGGCTAAGTGGTTTGAATGTTTTGTTGCCTCCCATTGAAGTCCTGGGTTCGAACATGAGGGCTCAATATTTTGAGTTGTTTTCTCTTTTTTTTTTTTTTATATATTTTATTCAAATTTATTAATTTTTTTTTTTTTTGCAATGATACACTTTTACCTCAACTTTAAAAACAAGTGTAAAATAAAAGCACGATATACTACTATAGAACATTTTTGTGTACTATTCATATGCCCAAATGAACTGATATGTAACATATTTTTTTTTAGTTTAATATTTTGAAGCCTTAAAAAGAAAGAACTAGAGAGTAATTTTTTCTTAGTATTATTTATATATATTGGACCCCACTGAGCTAAAATTCTGTGTCTTTCACTGGTAGTGTATAAGCTGTGAAATTCATTATATGCAAAAGAAGAACATTATGTTTATGGGAAACAATCTAAGGGCAATTTTTTTTTATATAAACGTAGGCCAAGTTGGACAAAATTGGCCTATATTTACATAAATAAAAGAGAAAATACATTTTTTTGTCCTTTAATTTAGAGTGACTTTGGTATTCATCTTGATAACTTTGAATTTTTTTATTTCGTCCTATAACTTTTAAAGATTGTATTTTTTGTCCTGTTACCTGCTACATTATGTGACGCTTTCGGTAAATCTGATGTGACCCTAACTTTTTGTGAGTTATAGGACGAAATTCAATATATCACGTCAGATTTACCCAATAGGACAAAAATACAAATTTTGTAAGTTATAAGAAGAAAATCAAAGTCAACCAAAGTTAACGGACAAAAGAATATATTTTTCCTAAATAAAAAATAAATTAAAGACTGTCCTTAATTTATAGGCACCAAAGCATGATTTGTAGTCTTTGTAGGAGAGTGGCACTTGATTTAAATCCAATTAGAGCTAATACGAACCAATTTGACTTGTATGTACATAAATTAAAAAGATAATTTATAGACGCGTAAACATAATGTCCTTCTTTTGCAATTTCCAAAGTTAGGGGCATAAATATACAACTTTCCAGTATTTTGATAATTTGGAATGTGGAATCATTATGCAGGGAAGTCAGGAGTGGTGTTGGATTGGAATAAACGACTGAGAATAGCGGTTGATGCTGCAAAAGGTCTATCATATTTGCACGAACTTGCCGACCCTCCAATCATACACAGAGATGTCAAATCCACCAATATTTTGCTAGACAATAATTTAAATGCCAAGGTTGCTGATTTTGGCCTCTCAAAACTCATGGGTGATACTGGAAAGGGTTATGTCACCACACAAGTCAAAGGGACACTTGTGAGCAAATCTTTATCCTAAATTTTGAATGACTTCGATCACTTTTTACATAATGCTGAAACATTCTCCGTTACACTACTTAGATGAATGACATGTATACAGTGCAATTATTATCTAAATAGTGTAATAGAAGATGTTACATCATTGTGTAACTGAAGATCAAATTGCTTTCATATTTCTTTTGTTTGACACTTTAGAGATGGTTTCTTGTGACTTTAGGGATACATGGATCCTGAGTACTACATGACCCAACAGTTAACTGAGAAAAGTGATGTATATAGCTTCGGAGTTGTATTACTTGAGCTGGTGACTGCTAGAGCCCCGATACATCACGGGAAACACATCGTGAGATTAGTTCAAGAGGCACTCGAGAATCAAAATTTAGATCAGGTCATTGATCCCACGTTGCGCCAACATAATGGCTTATGGAAGTTTGTGGAGGTAGCAATGAGTTGCGTGAGTGAAGCAGCTCCAGAGAGGCCCACGATGGGCGAGGTAGTTAGAGAGATTGAGATAATGATTGAGCTTTCAAGTCCCAACAACAAAATTACGAATAAAAGGTCTCCTAGTTTTGAGGAAACAACGGACGAGAGTCCTCTCCATTCTTATGTTACCAAGGGTTTTGATGGGAGCTATGGATCCTTTCCATTTCATGTAGGGCGTCACTAAACAACTCCCTTCACACAATCAACATCACTTGTTCATTATTTTTAATACATGACAGATAGGTCTTATGTATATAATTATATTCATTTCCTAGTTGTTATTGTTTACCTATAACAATTTTTAGTCAAATAAACAAACAATTAATCTAACATAATCATGAAATATGCAATTCAATAAACAAACAAATTAAAATATTAAAACTTAAACCATGCAATATAAAAAATCACCATATATACTAATCTTAAGTTATTCAACATATATACTCAATCAACACACTAATATAATATAATAAACATACTAATCTTAAACGAGTCATATGCTCAATCAAACTACTAATGTACATACTCAACTTAAACGGATATTCAACAGAATATTCAACATATTAATATCCATATATTAAATCATACTTAATCAATATACTAATATTCATATATAATACCCTAAAATATACTAAACTTAAATGCTTCAATATAATAAAAATATACAATTAAAAATAGAAATTATTACAAATAAGTTCAACCTTACAACTTAAATTAAGGTTTGGTGTAGCACCTTTTCAAATTTCATTTTGGTTCAAAACGGTGGCCCACAAAACCAAAAAAAAAAATCTGCATTTTAACACCCCCCCAAAGTCAGTCACACTCTCTCACACCCTATATCTCTTTCTCTCTCCCCTCTCACTCTAAAATTCTCTCTGCTCTCTCTCTAAAATTATCTCCGCCCCCACCCAAGCTCCGACGGTTTTCCGCATGAGATGAGTAGCATCGTCCACCCACCTCCATCTATCGATGCCGGCAGTTGCCGGTTCCAGGAAATAGGTACTGATCCCAGATCTCTGATGCACGGTGGAGGTTGTACGGGTGGTGGCGGCGTCGATCTGTCGAGGGCGTCATCAATCTTCTAGGGGCGGCGTCGATCTGCCACGGGCGGAGGCTGCGGCATCGGAATATCCTAGATTTTAGCCATGGAAGATCCCATATGCGCAATGGAGGTTGGGGGCTAGGCGGTGGAGGCTGTGCGGGTGCTAGCGGTGTCGATCTATCGGGGACGGAGGCTACGGCGTCGTGTGCGGTTGTTGAATAGACGTTCCGCCGGCGCGCTTCCACCTAGATTTGACACCCACCGCGCTTCTTCCAGATCCGACACAACAATACCTCTGCCCAGTTCCAGCGATGTCAATTACTAGGTGCATTCGATGTCAAGTGTTTTTTGTTCTGTGTGTGGTGTATGTGGTCTTTGTTGTGGTTGTGGTTATCTGTAGATGTGCATGTGTGTGTTTTATGTGTGTGGTGTGTGTGTTTATGTATGGATTTTGGTATTACTTATTTTGAGATTAATTACTTATAAATTGAGCAACCAGAGCAACAACTATAATGGATTGTAAAAAATATGTATGAGTTTGGAAAAATGTGATAATGGTAATCATGGATTTGGAGAAGTTAATCCGTATGATTGGAAAAATGTGATACTGGTAATGATGGATTTGGAGAAACTAATATGTATGAATATGAATAATAGGAATAATAATGACTTTGCAATTTTTTAATAAGTTTGCGTTTGAATTTTGTATTTCAGATTGAACCAGTATTTTTCAATGGATGGATTGAAGATCTTTTAGTTGAGTGACAACTGTTGATAGGCGAGCTACATCCTACATAAGGCGAATAGGTTTAAGCAAAGTAACCCCACAAGAAGCGAGATTAAACAAGAGAAGTCAAGTCTGGCCGACCTGGAGTAGTCAGATGAGCTACTTCGTCAAATCGAGCTACGTCAAAGTAAAGACCACCCGAATCCAAATAAAACCATGACGAGCTACTTTAGCCAAAGAGCCAAGGCAGAATGTTAATCGACCAACAAGATCAAGCTAAGAACTCCTCAAGGACAAGTCCAAATGAGACGAACAACTTACTAATATGAGCTAATCCAGCTTAGGGGATAGAAATTAGATTAGATAAGGTCAAATAGTCAACTCTCCAAGTGTCAAGCATGCACACACGGGAGAGCAAAAGTCAATCCACCTCCTACTTGGAGGACTTGTGTAAAAACCTTAAATTTTAATGAATAAAAGCATACTTTGTCTACACATACCCACACACCTGATTAGGCGTGAAATTGTTATGTTTTGGTGCCCGATTTGCCCATGTTTTGAGTGTTTTCGATGAGTGTTTGGAGTCAAATGAGTATTATTTTTATAAACTTATTAATTTGTCTCTTTGGTTTTCATAGATGGATAGAGGGCGAAAAGAGGAATTCGTAGGACTTTGAATCGGCCAAAACGGACTCCCGGTTGAGAAGTTATGAAGGTTTTACGAACATGTGTACAGCCAGCGGTCGAGCGCCTCGCTCGACCTCTTGACCCGCTCGACCACCAAGCTCGAGCGCTAGCGCTCGAGCTGCACCTGCACTCGAGCGTTTTTACGTGTTTTTGACCCAAAATCGCCCAAATTCGTCCCAAAGCCTATATATACCCCTTCCAAGCATATTTTCACATATAACCACATACCAACACATATTTTTACATACTTTGAGCAAGGAGAAAGCTTGGGAAGGAGTTTTGAAGAATTTTGTACGTTGTAATCGAGGTTTTAATTTATGAATTTTTAGTTTTAGTATTTCTTTTGAACGTATTAGATTAATTCTTTCTTTCTTTATTCTTTGAGACGATAAACCCTAGCTTTTCAGATTTATATAGATTTCTTTAGAGACTTTAATTTGTTCTTTCGTTTATGTTCTTGATTTCTTTCGTTAATTCAATTATGCATATGTTTATTGTTCTTGTGATTGCTTTTATTATTCAAACCACCATGTTAGGCTAGAACCCTTGCATGCTTAGGATAGGATGAACTCGTAGAAGTAGGTTGTGGGTATGTAATTAGGGTAATTCGTGACGTTAGTTTTAATTCTCTTAATTAATGAATTCTTATAATTAATCTTAACTCTACCTTTGAATTTCGTACGAAAGTGTTAGAGAGAGGACGACCGCATCACTCAATAACAATTAGTAGTCTTAACGAGAGGGTTTAGGAGAGGTTAATTCATCTACCGGTTTAGCGAAGGAGGACGACCGCATCACCTTAGTTAAATTAGGGTCTCATTAATTAAGCACAATCTATTAACTTGTTAGTGGATTAGTGAAGTCGAGTGTTAGGGTAAAGTATTAGGGTTTAGAATCTTGAGCTTTCACCTTGCATTCTTATACTTAGGTTATTTCTTGTGTGTCACAGTTATTTTGATTATGTACCTGCTCCGTTAGTATACATAGGGATTCCTATCCTACGCATCACCATCTCTTATTTGAAAACACACCTTAGTTTATTCGTTTCTTTCATTCTTTAGTTTAATTAGTTTAATTTAGTTTTAATTAATCTTTCCAAAAAACCCAAAAAAAAAAACATTTCACTCATATTAACTACGACGCGTAGATCTTCAGGGATCTATTAGCATACATACCTTCCCTTGGGTTCGATAATACTTGGTCCCTATACTTGTCCATACTACAGTGAACTCGACCACTTGCGGGTGAGCGATTAGTAGAAGTTAGTGTAATTCGCTTCAAGTCAATGGCGTCGTTGCCGGGGATGGCGTTGTATGCTTTTTGAATAGGACTTGTAGATAGCTTAGTAGTTAGTAGTGGGTGCTTTAATTTCTGTTTTTATTTTTATTTTCATTCATTCGGCAGTTGCGTTTTGATCCTTCTGCTAGTGTGTCAGGTATATGAAAACACGCTCACAAGGAAATACGAGCGAAGAGAGAATACCGTTGGACCCTGAGACGATAGCCAGAAGGAACCGAGCTTTCTTGAGGAGAATGAACACTGCCGGAGGAGGGAAAGAACCAATGGACATCTCTAATGAGTTGGATGATGCTGCGAATGAGTTCAATCAGGAATTGGGCCAAGTTAAAGGCACTGGAGTTAGTGGTAGCCAGAATCAAGTTCCGTTAGGGGATAGCCAGAGCCTAAACCCGGATACACAAAACGTAAACAATCCAGCTCACAACATTGTTCAAAACCCTCATAACAACCCTGCTTACCCACATCCTAACTTACCACAAAACAACTTACCTTATCCACCTTACTCATACCCACCTTATCTGTATCCACCATACCCGTATCCTCCACCTCCTATTTACAACCAACCACCAGCTTATCAACCACCACCACCCCAACAAGTACCTGCACCGGCTGCTAATCCTCAGCACGTTCCTCAGAACGCAGATCAAAACATGGCTATAAGAGGAAGATTTGCGGCACAACCGCAGAGGTACTATGATGGAGTGGCTGTTGGTGAACGAATCTAATTGTAAGGATTAGTGGCTGTTTTAATCCATTTTTACGTCACCAATCAATAACGTGTGATTGATTACCACCGTAAATGGTAAATTGGGGTATGAATTTATCGAATTTATAAATTCGGTAGTCGAAATTGGACTTATTTCGTGTATGTGTAGGTTAGGGTATGTTTGTGTGTGTATTTTTGTCTGAAATTCGAAATTATATAAATAAGCTGGAGAACAATTATTTATAGAGGCTAGCAAGCATGAGGTGCTACTAACTCTTGGTCTCCCTAGCTTGCATGCCTGACATGTGTCCTTTGACCTTATCTAAGCTGAATCTTAGTTACAAAGTCTTCTTTTGGGCCTTATCTCGGACTCATTGTTGTTCGCCTAGGTCGGCTTGACTGATCTTGATGACCCTTCAACTGAAAGTTGTTCGCCTCTTGAGGTTGTACTTTGGAAGTTGTTCGCCTTATGGCTTCGTTCAACTTGGCTTTGGGATCTTAGTCCTTTGTTCATGTGCATACCTCTTTGGCTGATTGTTGTATCATATTTCGACCAAGTTGCTCGTCATTGGTGACTTCACAATTGGCTCATCTTTGGTCTCGGGTCTTAAAACCTGTTCGCCTATTAGTTGTTCATCGGGAGAGTTGTTCGTCACTTTATATACCTCCCAGACTGGTTAATGCACCCAAATCGTGATTTTCTTTGTTGATCTTCCTTAACTTGGTTCTTCATAATCCTCGATGTAGCTCTAATCCTTGTTCGTCATTTACTGATAATTGTTCGCCCATCAACAATTGCCCCCTATCCTGGCTATACGTTGCTCCAGACGAGCAACTTTGTGGCGAGCAACTATAGTTAGGATATCAAAATAATGAGGGTTGGGACGAACATCATTGGTCTGGGCGAGCAACATATGGTCCGTCGTTTCGTCTTCCCAAGGTCTGGGAGTTGTACGAGGATGACGTGGGCGGCATGGCTGTGCGCCGCCCACGCGCGAGCAATCCCGAGGCCACGCGCCCCTATATTTACATATAGGTCCTTCAATTTTTGAACTTGTTTGGAAATTACCCCGTTTTCTCTCAATTTGGCCCCGGGGCTTTTAGGAAATTATGTCTGGGACCCCGTTTTTACTTGGGGTATAAGTAGTGGGAAAACTGAAATTTTTCCCACTTCTTCTTCTCCTACTACAGTGCTCCGGCGACTTCCTCCTCCCTCCGGCGATTCCAAGCTTTCCGACGTCCGCCTTCCCGCTTTTGGTTTCAAACTTCAATTCCCAGGTAGTTACTCTTTTTCCTCTCTATCTTTTTCTCTCGAAAATCCTTTCTGCCGCCGTGTGGACTCGAGCGCCACCGTCTTCTCCGGGATAGCGCCGCCGCCTGCAACTCTTTCTACCGCCGCTTGGATTTTTCTTCCTCTCCTATGTCTTCGCACTCGAGCAATAAAACTGAGGAGACCCTAGATCCCCTTTTTCCCATTGTTGCTCGCGATCTAGAGCCAGTTGAAGTTTCTTCAGCGTCGAACACTCACGTGGACTCGGTTGTTCGCTCTGTGGAGGACACCGGTGCGGGCCCATCTAGGAGAGAACTAACAGTTGTGGCGAACAACAATTTGAACGAAAGCTCTTCGTCTTCTGCTGAATCTGGAGATCCAGATCTTAACGAACTCACTCGCGAGTTCCTGGAGGGTATTAACTTCCCATCCCCAAAGATGCGGGAAAATGAGATCCCAGCTGGGGTTGCTCGACTATTTGAATGGCGAGCATATGCTGAAAGGTATGCGAACAACTTTCCCCGTCCCCAGAGAGAAATAATGGATAAGGTGAAAACTGGGTACCAGGCGAGCAAGATAAAAAGTGTTGTTCGCGAAGATGAACTGGACTCTATCCGGGAGGAATACAAAATCCCATATGATATTCACCTGTGGGCCCTTCGGAGAAAGTAAAGAGCTGATCGCCCACCCCCAGGATGTACGGCGATCAACCTTCACACCTTGATTGCCGGATTAAAGCTACCTCTTCCACCCGTTGTTGGTCGATTCCTGGAGGCGACCAACTTGGCCATCACCCAAATTACTCCAATTGGGTGGATGAATCTTTTAGGCTCCATGTGCTTGTTCGCCTTGGAGGGGTATGTTGATCGGATCACTGCGGAAGAGATCAACTACTTGATGACAATCACAAACTGCCCCCAAGGAGAAGAAGGCTATCACTATCTCAAAGCCAGAACTGGGTTGAAAATGGTGGAAGAGGTGCCGAACAAGATTCGTGACTGGAAGCAACACTTCTTCTGGATTGGGGGTGATTGGCGAGCATCTTCTGGTCCACACGGTGGCCCTGGACGAATAAATTCTCCAGCAGCCTATGGAAAACTGAAACGTAAGTCCATTTCTTGCTCGCCTTTGGGCTAAGTTGTTCTAATTTAACTTTTCTTGTCTGTTCGCAGGCCCTCGTCTACCCAAGTGGGATTCGGAGGAGGAGGGGTTGAGCTCCGAGTTTCTATTTACCTCGTGCTTGGTTGGCCTCCGCAATAAGGCAGATAGGACTATTGACTATCTTTGCAGAGCAAGGTGTCAAAGAGCTGCTCGCCTCTTGACTTACCCTCACCACCTGGAGGCTCAAGCTGAGGTGCCCCCAGGTATGACAATTTATAACTTTTGATTCCAGTCTTGTTCGTCATTGATTTGTTTAACTTGCTCGCCTAACTTTCTTTCTTTTTTTTTTAGCCGAGCAAGTAACAGTTGCCGTTCCTCCCAGTTACGCCATCCTCAAGCATAGGGTATCTGAAATGGGGCCCCCAAAAGGGAAGAAGAGGAAAGGCGATCCCCCCTCCCATGTGCTTGCAATGACGAACAAACCTGAGGGGGCTAGAGTTCCCAGACAGGTGCCCCCCCCCCCCCCCGTTCAAATCCGTTCCCCTCCTGTTTCCCCACCTCGTGGTGGGAAACGCCTTAAGAAGGCAGACGGGACCCCACTGGCCGAAGATGTCCTCGGCAAGGGGAAGGAAAAGGTGGGCCAAAGTCATGCTCGCCACGAAGGGGATGTCATTAGGCGTTCTTCCGCGGAGCCTACGGAAAGGTCGGGAAAGGCGAGTAAAGATGTGGGCTCACCCCGTGGTCCAGAAGACCTTACGTTCCTTGGATGGGATGAACGGAAGTTTGCCCAGTAAGTATCTACCCTCTTCTGCCGAACAACTTTCATTTTTAATTTTTCTAAGTATCAATTTCTTTTCTTGTTCGCAGATATCGTGCTGATGATTATCCCGGTCGAGCAAGTGTTGTACATCAGTACGCTTGCTCGAAGACTCCCGTTAACATAAGGGAGATTCCTGGCGAACATGTTCGCAAGGCGACGGAGTTGGTCGCCCGAGCCTGGACGCGTCCCTTGGACAAAGCCATCCTCCAACAGGGGCAAATGGACAATCTCCACCTCTCAATGATGCTTGTCGCCAACGGCCTCGTCACTGCCCAAAGGGCAATTGCCCAAGTTGCCGAGCAAGAAGAGTCTGCTCGCCATTATGCGAGTACTGCTCGGCAACTCTCCAAGGAAAAAGACAAACTGGCGAACAACTTGCACGGCCAGATTGCTCGGCTCAATGACCAGCTTTCCCTTTATATCGACGGCGAGAAAAAGCACCTTGAAGACATTCAAGGCTTATCTGCCGAGCTGAAGAGTAAAGAGACCTTGCTTGGTGAGGAGAAGAACAAACTGTCAGCGGCCGAGCAGAAAATTGCCAATCTTGAGGCGGAGGTTGCTCGTCTCCGGGAGTCTAAAGCCAACCTCTTCACACGCGAACAACTTGAAGCGGAGGTTCAGGCTCGGTCTGCTCCTATTTCCAACCTTGGGTATATCTGTGCCTACGCGGACAGCATCCGCTCGGCCGAGGCTTATGACTACAAGGACTTGGTGGAAGAGATGAGTAAAGACTTGAATGAATTCATCGAGCAATATCCGCCGCCGAACAACATTGAAATACAGCTGGCAGACCTGGTTGAATTAGGGGTCAAGATTGATAAGCTTGACTCTAGCATCACTGTTACCCACCCTCCTCACCATGCTATTGAAGACGAGCAAGAGGGAGAGCCGGCTGCTGCTGACGAGCAAACTGCTAAAGAAGCGGAAGATAAGGCAGCTGAAGACCTTGCTCGAGACATGATTGTCGACCCTTCCGTCGAGCAGACTCAAGATCCTCCTCCAGCCGAGCAGCAATAGGCCTTATACTTAGCTTTTTTCTTTTCTTCTTCTCTGTAATAGTTATTCGCTCCTTTCGTAGTACTTGACTTCTTGAATCATTGTACTATTTTTTAGGCTTAATGCCTTTGATTAATGGATGCCTTTCTTTTGTTCGCTCATTTTCTTATATATGTTAATTGCCTTTACATTTCTGTCAATGCCTTTACAATTATAACATATAGTGTTGGGCTTTTGTTCGAATTGAACTTTGCCTTTAGTGGAATCAGGGTTCAGCCTTAGGTTCTGTTCATTTTAAAAAACGAACAACCTTTAAGTGGCTTTGGTCCTTAGGTTCTGTTCGTTTGTAAAACGAACAACCTTTGAATGGACTTGTACCTCGAGCTTTTGGACTTTTCCTTTTTTGACGAACAACTATTATATTTACATTGCAAAATAATTACAAGTGTTGTAAGACTGTCCATCACTATCATATACAATCTGACGAACAGCTTTAAACACAAACTAAAACTTGCTCGCTTATAATATTTTTTGCCGAGCAACTCTATCTATAAAATCAAAAGAACTAGCACCAGACTATACAATGTGCCGAGCAACTTTTGAATCTATTCTTAGGAAATTTTTAAAAAATTAAAAAATTAGGCATGTTTTTAGCCTTTCTTCAGCGTTTTTAGCCTTTCTTCAGCGTTTTTAGCCTTTCTTCAGCTCATATGCATCCCTTGCCCCCCAAGACATTTGTTCGCCCAACTTCAAACTTATTGATAGTACTTCTTCAGATGTATAGCATTCCAGGAGTATTGGGCCGGCTTGCCTTCCATATCTTCGATATCGTATACACCGTTGACGAATTTTTCCGTTATACGATATGGGCCCTCCCAAGTTGGTCCCAATACACCTGGAGGTTGGGCGAGCAACTTTCTTAGAACCAAATCTCCAACTCTGAATTCCCTAAGTTTAACATGGGAATTGTAGTAGCGTTCTGCTCACTGCTTATAGGTGGCATTTTTTAGCTCCGCATTTAATCTTTTTTCTTCGAGTAAATCCATTGCTGCAGCCAAAGCAGATTTGTTCGCCTGTTCATCAAAGTTGGTCGTCCTAAATGTAGTGGCCTTTAACTCAATTGGTATTACAGCCTCTGTCCCGAAAGCCATTGCAAAGGGTGTTTCTCCGGTGCTTGACCTGGGAGAAACTCTGTATGCCCATAAGACTTCCGGAAGTTCTGTAGACCAACTGCTTTTGCTCTCTGCCAGACGGACTTTTAATGTATGCTTTATGATTTTATTCACAGCTTCAACTTGTCCGTTTGACTGGGGGTGATAAGGTGTGGAGTAATGCTTCTTGATCCCCCATTTCGTACAGAATTCTCTCAACTCTTGTCCATCAAACTGTGGACCATTGTCTGTCACAATTGCTTGTGGAACTCCAATACGACAGACAATGTTTTTCCAAATAAAGTTGATCATCTTCTGCTGTGTGATGTTCACCATGGCCTCTGCTTCCGCCCACTTTGTGTAATAATCGACTGCCACGACGGCGAATCGAACATTTCCAACTCCAGCCGGGAAAGGACCAATAATGTCCATTCCCCATCTTGCAAAAGGCCATGGGCTGTATACTGACACAAGTTCCTGAGCCGGGGTGTGGATGCCTGGAGCAAAAATCTGACATTGATGGCAAGTCTTGGCTTTTTTTATTGCGTCTTGACGTAAAGTCGGCCAATAATAGCCTTGTCTGATTGTCTTGTATGCCAAAGCTTGCCCCCCAGTATGGTTTCCACATACTCCAGCGTGTATTTCTTCGAGTACTGCTTGCCCTTGCCCCCTAGGCAAACACTTGAGAAGTGGGACTGATATTCCCCTTTTGAAGAGTTGCTCGCCCACCAGAGTATATCTGGCGGCTCGCTTTACTAGCTTGGCAGCTTCAAAAGGATTGTTTGGTTTTTCCCCACTTTTCAAGTATTTGACTATACTTGTTCTCCAGTCTTCTTCTTCACTGGTTTGATCGTCGAGTTGGTTGACATTATAGCTTACTGTTGATGGATCTTTCATCTTTGTAACTATAATATCTGCCAATTCTACGGGGCCTTCACTTGTTGCTAGTCGAGCAAGCGCATCTGCTTGAGTGTTGCTCGTCCTTGGAATTTGCTGTATGAAAACTTGCTGCAACATGGACATCAGGTGAGCAACAATCCGTTGATACTCGATCATGTGATCATCTTTTGCTTCGTATTCACCTCGGACTTGGTTCACGATCAATTGTGAATCGCCAAATATTTGCAAGCGTCTGACACCAACTGCGAGAGATAGGTGGAGACCAGCAATAAGAGCTTCATACTCAGCTTCGTTGTTGGTTGCCATGAAACCAAATCTGATTGCCGAGGTGAATACTTGTCTATCTGGGCTGATTAAAACTACTCCTGCCCCCGAGGCTATATTGGTTGATGATCCGTCCACATAGAGATGCCAAGGATGATCAAGTCCTTTCGTCGGATCTGGTGGGAAAGTTAGTTCGACTATAAAGTCGGCTAATGCTTGCCCTTTGATCGCTGTTCGAGGAGCATAGGTCACCCCGAATTGGCTAATCTCCAGTGACCATCTTAAGAGACGACCTGCAGTGTCGGGGCGATGGAGAATTTGCCTGAGCGGGAAAGTTGTTAGAACTTCGACTTGATGGTCAAAGAAGTATGGTCGTAACTTTCTCACGCTCATAACCAAAGCATACGCCAGCTTTTCGGTTGGAGCATATTTGATCTCTGCTTCGTGTAAAGCCTGGCTGACGTAATATATAGGTTGGTGAAATTTACCGTCTTCGCGCACCAAAACAGAGCTGATGGCAACTTCTGATGCGGCTAAGTATAGAAAGAGCTTTTCTCCTGGGATTGGTTTTGATAGGATTTTGACATCTCCCAGGTAGTCTTTAAGTTGATCGAAGGCCGCTTGGCAGTTGTTAGTCCATGCAAACTTTCCTTTTTTGACGGCCTCGAAGAATGGACGGCACTTGTCCCCTGACCTGGATATGAACCGGTTCAATGCTGCTAGGCACCCGGTGAGTCTTTGCACTTCTTTCACCGAACGTGGTGGTTGCATATCCATGATGGCTTTAACCTTTGAAGGGTTGGCCTCAATTCCCCGCTGGCTAACAAGATGGCCCAAGAATTTCCCTGAGTGAACTTCAAAGCTGCTCTTCTTTGGATTCAACTTCATGTTATAGTGTCGAAGAATTTCGAACACTTGAGTCAGATGTTGAAGATGGTCTTCCTTCTTGGGACTTTTGACTACGATATCGTCTACATAGACTTCAACCGTGTCTCCAATTTGTTGATCAAACATCTTGTTCACCAGTCTTTGATATGTTGCTCCGGCATTTATGAGGCCAAACGGCATTCTTTTCCAACACAGCAAGTTTTTGTTTGTATAAAACGCTGTGTTCTCCTGATCATCTGGATGCATAGGAATTTGATGATACCCGGAAAAAGCATCCATAAACGTCAACATCTCGTGACCTGCAGTGCTGTCCACCAATTGATCGATATGTGGGAGAGGAAAATTGTCCTTCGGGCATGCTGCATTCAGATCTGTAAAATCTATGCATAGCCTCCAGGTCCCATTTGGTTTCCTTACGAGTACTGGGTTTGCTACCCATTGTGGACAGAGTGCTTGTCGAATGAGATCGTTGTCTAGCAACTTCTTAACTTCTTCATTCAAGGCTTGGTATTTGTCTGGGCCGTACTTCCTCCGCTTTTGATGGACGGGTTTTCTTACTTGATTTATGTTCAGCTTGTGGCAAGCATATTTCGGGTCTATCCCCACCATATCTGCGTGAGACCAAGCAAAGACATCTAGATTCTTGGTGAGGAACTCTTTCATTCGGGATCTGTAAGGCTCTGGGAGCTCAGATCCTATGAATAATTCAAGATCTTCGTTGTCGGGATTAACTTTGAATGCCTCCAGCTCTTCGACTGGAGTCGCTCGTCGTTTTTGTCCCTTCCAACGGGGATCGAGTATGGGTTCCTCAGGGTTGGAATCATTTTCGATGTTCATGGGCTCTGCCCCCAGGCGGGGTTCTAGATCATCAGTTGGATCCGTCCCATTGTTGTTCGTTTGTACTTGGCCCTCCATGTCCCCCACTGAAGGTTGTTCGTCATCACCCCTTTGTTGTTCGTCAGATGGAGGTTCCTCGCGGGTGGTAATGAGTTGTTCGTCCAACATTTGCTCGTTCAAGTGTTGTTCGTCCATATCCATGTGGTCGTCCATGTCCATCATATTGTTCAGTATTGATGGTTCGTCGACGGGATAACTTGTTGCTTCCATCATGGATATTTGTACAAATTTTGCCCGTAGCTATTGAATGCATTCTCGTGCTCTCCGTTGGTCTCCTTTAATTGTGCCTGCTCCACTGGCTGTTGGAAATTTCAAACAATAGTAATAAGTGGAACACGCAGCTTTAAATTCATTGAGAAAAGGCCGGCCAAGAAACCCGTTATAGGTCGACTCCTAGTCTACAACCAAGAAATCTACCATTCTTGTTATATTTCTTTCGGGTTCATTAGCCGTTACAAGTTGTACTGCTAATGTTACAATTCCCAACGGTGTTGTCACAGCATTCCCGAAGCCTATGATTCTATGTGTTGTATTCCGAACATAACCCGAATAATCTCCCAGATTATCGAGGGTCTTCTTGAATAAGATGTTGGTGTAGGCTCCGGTGTCCACCAACAGTCTGTGGACTCTGGTCCCCATAATCTTTGCGCAGATTACGAGCGAATCATTGTGCGGGGTTAAGACGCCTTCAAGGTCTTTTTCGGTGAAGGTCAATTCTGCCGTTTGCATGATGGACGGCTTAACTCCCATTTCTTGTACTTGGCCAATTGCTCGTAGCTCCGCTTTCCTCTTCCGATTAGAGTCGGGTGGTTGTCCATCAAAACATCCTCCCGCAGGACCTGCGGGTTCCATCATGAACAGATCTTCTAAAGGTTGAGCCGGAATACTGGGAACTGGTCGCCCGGGTCTGTTGTTTCTCTGAGGTTGACCATCCTCTTCGTCTTCTGAGTTGTTCTCCCGGGCTCTTTTCCCAGGTTGCCTTTTAACGAAATCGGAGAGCTTTCCCTCCTCATAAAATCGCCAGAGTTGCTTAAGCAAATCTCTACACTCACTCGTAAAATGCCCCACACTTTGATGGTAGGCACAATACTTGTTTGGGTTGAGTTTGCCGGTATCCTGACGGATTTTACGTGGTGGGGAAAGCAACTCTTTCTCCTTTACGCTCTCATACACAGTATCAACTGATACTGTCAATACTTGGTTCAATTTTTCCTTCAAATTCGATCCTTCGGTGAATGCTTTCATATTTTTTGGGACCCTGTAGCTTGTCCCGACGGGCTTTTTGTTATTCTCCTTAGGATCAGCTTTGTTCTCCCCCAAATTTGTTCGTAGGGCCTCGTGCATGGAAACGAAAATGTCAGCTTGGTTTCTAAACTCGGCATAAGTCTTTGGGCACTTTAGACGTACCTCCTTCCATAACTTCGACCCTTTTTTCAATCCGGCCATCACAGCGATGATCTTTGTATCTTCGCTTACCGGTTCTCCTTCTAGCAAAACTTTATCGAATCTTTCCATAAACGCCCGGTCAGTTTCATCATCATTTTGTCTCAAATCCGACAGTCGGTGTTTTTGGGAAAGATACGACCCCGCCGTTGAAAAGTGAGAAAGAAATTCTCGACTTAGTTGGACGAACGAGTGGATTGATGCCGGTGGCATTGATGAAAACCACTTGTGAACCCGATCGCCCAATGTTAAAGGAAAATTCCGGCATTGGGTGGCATCGCTAGCCCCTACGGAGACCATGTAGTCCGTATACTTCGTTAAGTGGACCCGGGGGTCGGCGATGCCCTCATATTGAATGCTAGCCGGAAATTGAATCTTTTTCTGTATTGGGGCTCTCAAAATGTGAGCTGCCAAAGGTGAGGATGGCATGCTGGTCGTTCCCATCCCCCTCTGTTGGTCTAGTTGCCCCTGCATGTTCTCCACAGCCCTCCTTAAGCTTGATAATTCATCAAGAGGTGCCCCCTGACTTGGAGGCTGTTCGGCGAGCAAAGGCATTAACCTTTCTGCTCGTCGCAGTCCCTCGCTTGGAGTGGGCACTTCCTGGGCTTGCTTCCTAAGGTTGTTCGCTGCATTTGGCCCTAGGCGTCTGAAGGCTGACTGGGAGAGTCTTTCATGGACTGATGGGCGAGGTTGTTCAAAAGTTGCTCGCCCATCTTCTGCTCCCCGGCGAGCAGCTTCCCGTTGCTGGGGTTGGCTAAGTCTGTCCTGGGCACTGGAACGCGTTGTTCCATGGCTAGACATAGTTGTTCGTCCGCGACCAGACTCAGCCTGTACTTCTCTTTGGTCGACCACCTTTGCCTTTCCCTTATTCCGTCTGACTTGGGCACTATCAACCTCTCGTTGTTTGCCCCTAGTAGTCCTGGGCCTAACAACCTCTAGGGACTTGTCCCTTGGCCTTGCTTGTGTTGGCCTAACCTGCTCTTGTTGCCTCTGGAGGGCCTGGAGAGCAGCTATGGTTTTGGCCAACTCGTTGGGGTTGTTCGCCAAAGCCTCCATCTCAGGTGGGAGGTTATGTGTTATGGCTGTATGCTGTGACCTGTTCGCATGTCTCGGGTCACGGTCCTGGTGGTCGGCTGACGTGGCCCGGGTCTGAGATGCTCTTTTCGACAAACGTGATCCTTGGGTCTCTTTAGATTAAGGCATTTCAATTTAAATTATTTCTTAATTTACAAATTGAAGAACACCAAGAACACCAAGAACACTTTTGTTTGTATCTTCAAATATTTCTTGAGATTTCCTATGAATCTTCATATTTTTAACTTGAAGTTCTTGAGTAATCACACTAAACCGGAGGTTCGAACCCTCCTTCTAGCGCCAAATTGTTGGTGAACGAATCTAATCGTAAGGATTAGTGGCTATTTTAATCCGTTTTTACGTCACCAATCAATAACGTGTGATTGATTACCACCGTAAATGGTAAATCGGGGTATGAATTTATCGAATTTATAAATTCGGTAGTCGAAATTGGACTTATTTCGTGTATGTGTAGGTTAGGGTATGTTTGTGTGTGTATTTTTGTCTGAAATTCGAAATTATATAAATAAGCTGGAGAACAACTATTTATAGAGGCTAGCAAGCATGAGGTGCTACTGACTCTTGGTCTCCCTAGCTTGCATGCCTGACATGTGTCCTTTGACCTTAGTTTGACCTTATCTAAGCTGAATCTTAGTTACAAAGTCTTCTTTTGGGCCTTATCTCGGACTCATTGTTGTTCGCCTAGGTCGGCTTGACTGATCTTGATGACCCTTCAACTGAAAGTTGTTCGCCTCTTGAGGTTGTACTTTGGAAGTTGTTCGCCTTATGGCTTCGTTCAGCTTGGCTTTGGGATCTTAGTCCTTTGTTCATGTGCATACCTCTTTGGCTGATTGTTGTATCATATTTTGACCAAGTTGCTCGTCATTGGTGACTTCACGATTGGCTCATCTTTGGTCTCGGGTCTTAAAACCTGTTCGCCTATTAGTTGTTCGTCACTTTATATACCTCCCAGACTGGTTAATGCACCCAAATCGTGATTTTCTTTGTTGATCTTCCTTAACTTGGTTCTTCATAATCCTCGATGTAGCTCTAATCCTTGTTCGTCATTTACTGATAATTGTTCGCCCATCAACAGTGGCATTGCCTCCAGTTGAGGCAAACAACTTCTCGATTTCCCCAGGAATTCTTAAGCTGCTCACCCAGAACCAGTTCAAGGGGGTGATCGGGAAGGAGAATCCTCACACTCACCTGAGGAGTTTTCTCATGATAGCCTCCACATTCAATTACAATGGCATGTCTGAAGATGCCAAGAGGTTGCGGCTGTTCCCATTCTAATTGACGGGAATAGCTAAAGAGTGGTATGACAACACGCTCCCACGGGGAGGTGTAACCACATGGGCTAAGCTCGAGCGTCTGTTCCTTGAGCGATTCTACCCTCCATCGAGAATGATTAAAGCGAGAATTGAGATCTCTTCCTTCCGCTAGAAGCAAGGAGAGGACATACGTCAAGCGTGGGAGAGATACTCAAACATGCTGATAGAGTGCCCGCAGCATGGGTATAATGAGGGAGACATTATGGCATTCTTCTATAGTGGAGACAGCAAGGGTGGCCAAGCCCATTTGGATGCATGTGCGAGTGGAGCTTTTCTGAACCAAGGGATAGCGAGATGTAGAGAGATCGTGGACAACATTGTCACGAATGCCGGTGCATGGAACGAGGATCCAGAGTTTCAGAGAGTGTGTAAGTTGGAGGAGAAAGAGGGTGAAGGAACGAGAAGGCTGTTGATGGCCATGATGGAAAAGATCAACAACCTCGAGTTGGGGAAGAATTTGGGTGGAGAGCATGCAGCAGAGAATGAGAGAGTAGATCAGCCAAGTGGACAGCAAGAGGTAGCCAATTACATGGGAGGTCCGTATTACAATCAGAATGGCTACCAAGGAGGAAATCAGTTAGGAAGACCTTCTTATGGCCAACCATTTGTACCTCCAGGTCCTCAGCCACTTCAAAATCAATGGAGGAACACACAAGGGTATCAAGGAGGCCAGCAGCCTCCTCAAAACACATGGAGAAAAAATGAGAATTTTTCATATGCTAACCCAAAAGCTGGTATTACCGTTCCTGCAGGTGTTGATCCAGGTTCAAAGCCTCCTGGTGGAGAAGGCGGTGCATCAACCGAGGAGATGTTGAGAGCTATCCTTCAGAAGGTGGAGGAAGGAAGTAAGAGGTTGTCATCCTTGGAGTACGATGTGAAAGAGTTGCATAAAAAGGGTGATCAACGTGATCAAGAGCTCCAGAAGATGAACGTTGAGTGGACTAGAACTCAACAAGAGAACAATCGAATGTTCACTTCCATAGAGTTCCAGATGAGCCAGATGGCAAAGTCATTGAATAGGGAGCCGGGGAAGTATCCTTCCATGCCGGAAGGGAACCCGAAAGAGCATTGCAAGGCGGTCCAGCTTAGAAGTGGAACCAACTATGAAGGTCCTCAGATGCCTGCTGATTCTGAGATGCCTCAAGTTAGAGAAGAGCTTGAAGAGGAAGGCATTGAGAAGGGTGAGAGAGTTCCTAAGTGGAAGAAGGCAAAGGAAGCAAGGGAGAAAGTGAAAGAGACCGAAAAAGATGAATGAGGGGTACCCAAATCTGTGATACCCGTCCCATATCCACAACGCTTCATGAAAAAGAAGCTTGATGAGAAATTCGCTAAATTCCTTGATGTGTTTAAACAATTGCATATTAATATTCCCTTTTATGATGCTTTGGAACAGATGCCCAACTATGCAAAGTTTTTGAAGGACTTGATCGCGAAAAGACGGCGAGTGGATGAGCCGAAGTTGGTGCAGCTGAACCATGAGGTGAGTGCATTAGTGCACAAGGCGCTTCCTCCAAAGCTGAAGGATCCCGGGAGCTTCACCATTCTTTGTGATATCGGGAACGGGATCAAGAAGGGAGCGTTGTGCGACCTCGGAGCGAGCATAAATCGTATGCCCTTGTCTCTTTTCAAGAAGTTGGAAGGTGTTGAACTTCAACCCACAATGATGACGCTTCAACTAGCCGACCGGTCTATCACTCGACCTCAAGGTGTGGTTGAAGACGTCCTCGTGAGAGTTGGAGATCACATTTTTCCAGCCGATTTTGTGGTCCTAGAGATGGAGGAAGATGAGCGAGTGCCTCTGATTTTGGGAAGACCGTTCTTAGCAACGGCGGGGATGGTGCTAGATGTGGCAAATGGGAAGATAACGTTGAAAGTTGATGATCAAGAAGTGAAGATTTCCCTATATGAGGCCATGAAGTACCCGAAGGAGGATGAGAGTATGTATTGCATGGATGCCATTGACCCTAGTGTTGAAGACACACCTTCTATCCCTAATCCTTCTCATATTCATTAATTTTATAATCCTTCACTTGATAATTTAACCCATGAGCATTATGTTCTTGATTATGTTGATAGGGATAAAGTGAAAAGGTTGAAGGATGAAGAGGTGAAAAGAGTGGACGTGGTCCAGTTGGAGGGAAAAGGAGGAGTTAAGAAGAAAAAGTCCAAGCGCAAGAAATTGCTTAGTGAGACTCCTCCAGATAAAGGTGAGAAGGAGTTGAGACCCATAACACTTGGGGATGAGAAGGAAGCAAAGGAGCTCATGATGGAGGGGCATCAAGGAAAAGAATGCAACCACCACTCTTATGAGAGTAAGGAAGGTAAATTTGAGTATGATGTCCCATAAGCTCCTTTGAGCTTGGTCCGGCATGAGGACCTTAAAAATAGCGCTGAATGGGAGGCAACCCATTTTTATTTGCTTTTATTTGTTTTTAGTGTCCTATTATGTTATTAGGGTGTTGTTGAGTCGTATGTTTAACCTCGTACTTGAGAGTTTTATTTTGTAGGCTTGTCTCTAAAAGAGTAAAGGAATGATGGAGTATTCAGATTGAAGGGACCAACTCGAGACAAAGAAGTGTGCTAAGTTGTTGAAGAGAAACTGAATTGTTTGGTTGAGGTAACCCACAACCCCAAACTTAGACCTCTTCGCAAGGTCGAAGTTTGGGGGGTGGAGTATTTATATGTTTTATGACATTGCACCGGAGCACCCCTTATCTTTGAGTTGAGTTGATTATTTGTGTCTTGAGATGCTCCTTGGGCTGATTTTGATTTGTTTTGTTACTCAATATTTCATGCCTATCAATTCTCTTATGCTTGTTGGTTGCTATCTTTGAGTATGATTTGATGAGTTGATGATTTGTGGATTTGAGTTAGGGACTCTTTTGTGTGAGTGTTTGAATGAGAGTTGATTTGAGAAAGAACTTGTATGCTTGTGAATTTTTCTTTTGAGTACTTGTGTGATGAGAGTGAGAATTCACTAGGACTAGCATGGATGTGAAAGCCGTGAGAGTTGAGCCTTATGAGATTTTGATGCATTACTTGATCTCTTCGTTTGTGAGAGGATCGTCACCTTAGAGGATGCTAGAACTTGTGTGTGCTCTTGCTTCTTGATTGTGTCTAGTTTGAAATGCCGAATGTGATCTTAGGCCATCTTTGTTTTGAATGAGTCACTTAGCCAAAATTTTTCCTTACCATTGATATTTGTCCCTTGTTAGCCCCGTTGAGCCTTAAGCCTATTTTATTTGCTAGCACATTTAAACACTATTCCAGTTCCTAAGCTTTTTGTCCTGATTTGAGTGGAGAATAGGAAAGTATGAATGTTGAAGGGATTGAGTTGAGTTGAGAAAAGGAATTATGATGGTTGAGTGGTGATAAAATAAGGGTGTGAATGAGATTTGAGATGTGGGAAAAAGAGAAAAAATTGAGAATGAGCAAAAGAAAAAAAAATGAGCTCATGTGTTTGTGCGAAAAAAAAAGAAAAAAAATGAAGTGATTGAAAAAAAAATGATGAAAAGAGTGAGAAAGAAAAATTGAAGTATTGAGAGTATGGAATTGAAAGGGTGTTGATTGAACATGTTTGAAGTATTCTGTTCCTAATCTCGACGTGCCAAAGTTTGATTTTCTATTCTCCGTTCACTTTAGTCTCTTTACCCTATATTGTTATCCCACCTGTCCAAAGAGCCTACATTACAACCTTGAGGAAGTCCTTTTTGATTCGGCATTGATTTCTAGAGTACGGTCGAAGTTAAGAGCACTTACAAGCCTATGGCTACCAATTTATGTGATTGATTGATTGGGTGAGTCCCTTTATCATTGTTATACACTTGTGAGGGAGTGAAACACATCGTTGAGTGCACATCCATGCTTGATCTTGGTGTGTCTTGTTATTGTTGCATGAGTATGATGAAAGGAAAGTGAGTGAGTATACTTGTGATTGATCTTTGAAGCTCGAGTTCAGTTGCTTGCATGATTTGATTTTTTGACTCATTCCTAACAATTTCACTTGACTTATTATTTCGTTGCTTGAGGACAAGCAACATGGTAAGTTTGGGGGGGTTGATTAGGCGTGAAATTGTTATGTTTTGGTGCCCGATTTGCCCATGTTTTGAGTGTTTTCGATGAGTTTTTGGAGTCAAACGAGTATCATTTTTATAAACTTATTAATTTGTCTCTTTGGTTTTCATATATGGATAGAGGGCGAAAAGAGGAGTTCGTAGGACTTTGAATCGGCCAAAACGGACTCCCGGTTGAGAAGTTATGAAGGTTTTACGAACATGTGTACAGCCAGCGGTCGAGCGCCTCGCTCGACCTCTTGACCCGCTCGACCACCAAGCTCGAGCGCTAGCGCTCGAGCTGCACCTGCACTCGAGCGTTTTTGCGTGTTTTTGACCCAAAATCGCCCAAATTCGTCCCAAAGCCTATATATACCCCTTCCAAGCATATTTTCACATATAACCACATACCAACACATATTTTTACATACTTTGAGCAAGGAGAAAGCTTGGGAAGGAGTTTTGAAGAATTTTGTACGTTGTAATCGAGGTTTTAATTTATGAATTTTTAGTTTTAGTATTTCTTTTGAACGTATTAGATTAATTCTTTCTTTCTTTATTCTTTGAGACGATAAACCCTAGCTTTTCAGATTTATATAGATTTCTTTAAAGACTTTAATTTGTTCTTTCGTTTATGTTCTTGATTTCTTTCGTTAATTCAATTATGCATATGTTTATTGTTCTTGTGATTGCTTTTATTATTCAAACCACCATGTTAGGCTAGAACCCTTGCATGCTTAGGATATGATGAACTCGTAGAAGTAGGTTGTGGGTATGTAATTAGGGTAATTCGTGACGTTAGTTTTAATTCTCTTAATTAATGAATTCTTATAATTAATCTTAACTCTACCTTTGAATTTCGTACGAAAGTGTTAGAGAGAGGACGACTGCATCACTCAATAACAATTAGTAGTCTTAACGAGAGGGTTTAGGAGAGGTTAATTCATCTACCGGTTTAGCGAAGGAGGACGACCGCATCACCTTAGTTAAATTAGGGTCTCATTAATTAAACACAATCTATTAACTTGTTAGTGGATTAGTGAAGTCGAGTGTTAGGGTAAAGTATTAGGGTTTAGAATCTTGAGCTTTCACCTTGCATTCTTATACTTAGGTTATTTCTTGTGTGTCACAATTATTTTGATTATGTACCTGCTCCGTTAGTATACGTAGGGATTCCTATCCTACGCATCACCATCTCTTATTTGAAAACACACCTTAGTTTATTCGTTTCTTTCATTCTTTAGTTTAATTAGTTTAATTTAGTTTTAATTAATCTTTCCAAAAAACCCAAAAAAAAACATTTCACTCATATTAACTACGACGCGTAGATCTTCAGGGATCTATTCGCATACATACCTTCCCTTGGGTTCGATAATACTTGGTCCCTATACTTGCCCATACTACAGTGAACCCGTCCGCTTGCGGGTGAGCGATTAGTAGAAGTTAGTGTAATTCGCTTCAAGTCAACACCTCAATTCACACACACATACGAAATAAATACGAATTCAATACTCGTATTTACATTTTCTTAATCCTGATTCATCGTATTAACTACTTACGGTACTGATCAATCACACGTAATTGTTTGATGATCTAATTAGCGATTAAAATAGCTACTAATCCACGAGATTAGAAATGATCGTCAACAAATTGGCGCGCGCGCGCTAGAAGGAGGGTTCGAACCTCCGATTAAGTGTGATTATCAAGAACTTCAAGTTTAAAACTTGAAGATTTGAAGAAATTCTTGAGTTTCTCTTGAAAACTCAAATATAAGTGTTCTAGGTGTTCTTCACTTGAAGATTTGAACATTTGAAGATTAACACAAGTATTCAACTCAAGATGCCTCAATCTCGGGAAACACAACATTCCCGCCACTCAACAAGGGGCTCACCAACCAGAGGCTCCTCAATTGGCCGGCGAGCTCAAGCAGCTCGGCCCAGAGCTGATGCAGGTCGACCAGGCCAGAATCTAGCTCGCCAGTCAGTCCATGAGAGGCTGACCAGGTCGGTCTTTGGTCGCCTGGGACCGGATGGGGCTAAGAACCCCAGGAAGCCAACTTATGAGATTCCTCCTCCGAGTGAGGGACTGCGGCGAACTGATGGTCATGCACCCTTGTTTGTCGAACAGCCTCCAAGTCAGGGGAGAACTCTGGATGAGATGGTGTCCATGAAGAAGGCAATTGAAAGCATGCAGGGTCAGTTGGACCTGCAGAGGGGTCTCAGGGTGACAACCCTTCCTTCCTCTCCATTATCTTCTGTTATTCTGAAGGATTCAATTCAGAAGAAGATTCAGTTCCCCGCCAGTATCCAATATGAAGGAACGGCGGATCCCCGAGTGCATTTGACCAAATATTTCGACTACATAATCTCCACAGGAGCTAGTGACGCTACCTAATATTGGAGTTTTCCCCTAGCCCTTAGGGATCGTGTACATAAATAGTTTTCGGTACTGCCACCGGCCTCCATTCATTCATTCGTCCAGCTGGGCAAAAAGTTCTTGTCCCACTTCTCCACGGCCGGGTCTTATCTATCCCAAAGACATCAATTGTCCGACCTAAAACAAGCCGATGATGAGTCGGACCGATCGTATATGGAAAGATTTGACAAGATCATGTTAAAAGGGGAAGCGGTAAGTGAGGATACTAAAATTGTGGCCGTCTTGGCTGGTTTAAAGAAAGGCACTGGTCTTTGGAAAGAGGTGCACCTTGCTTGCCCAAAAAGTTACACTGAATTCTGCAACCGGGCGGGAGTTTTTGTCTCCATGCATAAGGCTCTGCAGAAAGACCTGGGGGATAAAAATGATAAAAAAGAAAATACGAAAAAGCCCGACGGAAGGGGATATGGGTCCCCAAGAATATGAAAGCTTTAAACAAGGGGACGAAGCTGAAAGATAAGCTCAACCAGGTGCTGACCGTATTGATTGATACGGTGTATAACAATGTGAATGAGAAGGAACTGCTCACCCCACCGAGAAAGATCCGCCAGGATACTAGCAAGCTAAACCCGAACAAGTACTTCGCGCTAAAAGGAGGGTTCGAACCTCCGATTAAGTGTGATTATCAAGAACTTCAAGTTTAAAACTTGAAGATTTGAAGAAATTCTTGAGTTTCTCTTGAAAACTCAAACAGAAGTGTTCTAGGTGTTCTTGGTGTTCTTCACTTGAAGATTTGAACATTTGAAGATTAACACAAGTATTCAACTCAAGATGCCTCAATCTCGGAAAACACAACATTCCCGCCACTCAACAAGGGGCTCACCAACCAGAGGCTCCTTAATTGGCCGGTGAGCTCAAGCAACTCAGCCTGTGGATAATAACAGGCCGACAGCCAGCCAACCTATGCCCCCAGAGCTGGAAGTTTTAGCTCGTAACCCTGATGACTTTGCTCGCACAATTGCAATGCTTCAAGCATTGCAGAAACAACAGGACCGACCTGGTCCTTCTCATACCAGACACAGGTCAGACCCAACAGAGGCTCTAAGGCATGAGAACGTTCAGGATGAGCGGCCTAATGAGGCAGACAGTGCTCAAGCCCAGAGAGCAAATGGCAAGGCGAAGCAGTGCGATGTGCCCGCCAGCCATGGGGAATCTACCCCAAGCCGTGCAGTAGGGACTAGTCATGGGACCACACGTCAAAGCGTGCTAGATTGACTTGGTCGACCAGGCCATAATAAAGATGAAGCTCGACCCAGAGCTGAAGCAGGTCGACCAGGCCAGAATCCAGCTCGTCAGTCAGTCCATGAGAGGCTGACCAGACCGGCCTTTGGTCGCCTGGGACCGGATGGGGCAAAGAACCCCAGGAAGCCAGCTTATGAGATTCCTCCTCCGAGTGAGGGACTGCGGCGAACTGATGGTCATGCACCCTTGTTTGCCGAACAGCCTCCAAGTCAGGGGAGATCTCTGGACGAGCTGGTGTTCATGAGGAAGGCAATTAAAAGCATGCAGGGTCAGTTGGACCTGCAGAGGGATCTCTGGGCGACAACCCTTCCTTCCTCTCCATTATCTTCCGTTATTATGAAGGATTCAATTCAGAAGAAGATTCAGTTCCCCACCAGTGTCCAAAGGAACGACGGATCCCCAGGTGCATTTGACCAAATATTCCGACTCATGATCTCCATGGGAGCTAGTAACGCTACCTAATGTCGGATTTTTCCCCTGGCCCTTAGGGATCGTGTACATAAATAGTTTTCGGCACTGCCACCGGCCTCCATTCATTCATTCGCCCAGCTGGGCAAAGAGTTCTTGTCTCACTTCTCCACGGCCGGGTCTTATCTATCCCAAAGACATCGATTGTTCGACCTAAAACAAGCTGATGATGAGTCGGACCAATCATATATGGAAAGATTTGACAAGGTCATGTTAGAAGGGAAAGCGGTAAGTGAGGATACTAAAATTATGGTTGTCTTGGCTGGTTTAAAGAAAGGCACTGGTCTTTGGAAAGAGTGTCGAGACTTGCTCAAGCAACTCTGGCAATTTTATGAGGAGGGCAAACTGTCCGACTTCGTGAAATGGCAGCCTGGTAAAAAGCCCCGGATGAACAACCTCAACGACTCCGATGAGGACGAAGACGGACAACCCCTCAGGAGCAATAAAAGGGGGCGACCTACCCCAGCTGCTGCAGCTAGACCACCCGGAGAAATTAATAAAGATATACCTTTTGTGTGAAGTTCTATTCAAACCTCCCTTCTCTATACCTTCGTCACTTGGGACCAACAGTAGCATTATTAATTAAAAAAATAGCGATAAATTTTGTCCGTCTTAAAACCTTAGACTCGTTCAGATCTTAACCCGGAAAAATTAATGAAGATATATGTCCGTCTTAAATCCTTAGACAACGCTCTTAGCGACGGACATAAAAAAATCCATCACTAATATTAGCTATGTCCGTTTCAGTGACAGGAAATTTTCTATCTCAAAATCTGTCTTTAAACATTTTTTTTGTAGTGTAATACCTTTCAATTAATACATTTTATTGAAAACAACTTATATTTTTCATAAGTAATTATAGTTTGCAAACTCTATATTGTTGGTAGAAAAATAAAAATAAAATCACAATTTCAACCATTTAAAATCATGATTAGGCATGAAATTGTTATGATTTGTAGCTCGATTTGCCCATGTTTTGAGTGTGTTTGATGAGTATTTAGAGTCAATTGAGTACTATTTTCATAAACTAATGAATTTTTCTCTTTGATGCTCTTAGATGGATAGAGGGTGAAAAATGAAGTTCGTAGGACTTTGAATCGACTCAAACGGACTCCCGGATGAGAAGATATTGAAGAAATACGAAAAGTATTAGTTCGAGTGAGCGAAAGTGTCATTTAGCTAAAATGAGGAGTGCTTGAGCGCTCCTAGGTCGAGCACCTAGGCGCTCGAGCAAGATGGATTCGAGCGGTATGGAAGTTCTGTTGGTGAAGGTCGCACGACCGAGGCATGGTAGAGCGCTAGGCGCTTGACCAGTGAGAGCTCGAGCGTAGTTTCTTCGCTGTACAAAGGAGGTGCGCGACCAAGAGGTGGTCGAGCACTAGCGCAACACCCCAGGTCGAGCGTTTATGCGTATTTTCGGCCCATGTTCGCCCAAATTCGTCTCAAGCATATAAATACCCCTTCCAAGCACACTTTTTTAGACCACTTGATACACTTTGATACTTTTACACCATTAGAGATAGTTTTTTAAGGAGAGAGCTTGGGAAGGAAGATTGAAGAGTTTTACATCTTGTAATCGAGGTTTTAATTTACGAATTCATAGCTTAGCTATTTCTTTTGAACCTTTTAGTTTAATTCTTTCTTTCTTGAATCTTTTAGCCTTATAAACCCTAGCTTTTTCAGATTTATATTAAGATTTTGAGTTATTCTTTTGTTTATGCTTTTCAATTCCTTTGATAATTCAATTATGCATATGTTCATCATTCTTATTATTGCTTTTGTTCTTCATACTACCATGTTAGACTAGAACCCTTGCATGCTTAGGATAGGATGAACTCGTAGAAGTAGGACGTTGGTACGTAATTAGGATTATTCGTGATGTATAGTTTTAGTTCTCTTAATTAATTGAATTCTTAAAATAAACCCTAGAATTATCTTGAAATTATGTACAAAAATTGTTAGAGAGAAGATGACCGCATCACTGTTTAATAATGAATAGGCTTAAGGAAAGGGTTTTAGAAGGGGTTTATCATCTACCGGTTTATCTGAGGAGGATGATCGCATCGCCTAAGTTAAATTAGAGCCTCATTAATTCAGCACAATCCATATAACTTGTTTAGTGGATTAGTGAAGTAGGTTGATAGGACGAAGTATTAGGGTTAATTCTTGAGTTTTTAGTATTTCAATCTTGTGCTAGATTAGAGAAGTTGATTGCCTAGTTTTAGTACGTTTAGGATTATTACTTGCATATCACGATTACTTTAGTCATTGTACCAACTCCGGTAGTATATGTAGGAATTCCTATCCCGAGCATCACCATCTCTTATTTGCATAAAACCAAAGGTTATTTAGTTAATTTCTGTGATAACATTTAGATAGTATAATATAGTTTAGAATTCATTCAAAACATAACATTGCATTCATATTAGCTACGAGACGTAGATTTCCAGGGATCTATTTGCATACAAACTTTCCCTTGGGTTCGATAATACTTGGTCCATATATTTGTCCATACTACTGTGATCACATACTCTTAGTATGGGTAACTACTAGTATAGCTAGTATTTTGCGTTCAAGTCAAATCACATTTGTCAAAACAAGTTTCATCTGCTTTTGGATTCTCTATAACCCATTTTAACATAACTACTCCACAAATAACCACCCCAGTACTATTAATAAAAGTGATTTTCTGCAAACACTTTACAATCTCGATTTAATTTAAATCATTTTATTTTCAAACACTCAATACTTTTGATTTTATTATAAAGATCAATTAATATCACTTTTTCAAAATCAGTAGAGTTTCAAAATATAATTAATATCCTTTAATGAAAATATTTAATATTCTTTAATAAAACAACTAATATCTTTCAAATAAATTTTATGGTAAAACATATTCAGAAAATTCTTTGTCATTATATAAATATATATATTTGGTTCAAGCTGTAGAGGGATTGGGAAATTCATGAATAATGAAAAGGTAAATTTGACTTTTGTGTACATGTTTGTTTATAAGATGTAGTAGACTAGGTTTGAGATTTGTTTTAAAATAAGTTGTTTTAGAGGTTATATTTTATTTCAAAATAAGGTTGATTTTAGTTATTTTTCAATTTTTTTCCTAATTTACCCCAAATCCAAATTCAAGATATCACTACAAAATAGATACATTTTTGCGATCGATATTAGCGACCGCCTAATAATCGGTCTCAAAATCATGCATTAGCGATCGATCAGTGATCGAAATTGACCGGTAGTCTCTAAAAAATTGTGACCTTCTACAAAATCGGTCTTAGAACCGACTGATTAGTAACCGCCTAGGCAGGTCGGTAGCTAATCTTGTGCGATTAGAGACCGCTTTGGCGGTCGCTAATCCCAAAGGTTGGTCAGAAGGACCAATTATTTTTAACCATCAGATCAGCGACCGCCAAGTGACGGTCGCAAATCGGTAATTTGACCCGTTCTTGGAAACGAGTGAGGTTCATTAATGGCCGACAAATTAGCGACCGCATTGCTAATCCTAAAATCGGTTAAAAGGACCAAAAAATTACTGATTAACGACTGCCTATGGCGGTCGCTAATTTTTTTATATATATTAAATTAGTCTAATGATTAATCGAATACGAAAATATTCCTAATGACCGGGTTAAAGAAAAATATGTCAACCTGTGGTCATTTATTAATTAATTTTGTCCAATTCTCGCTATCATTATTAGAGTCGGTCAAATTAGGAGAATAATTATTTAGTGCATTATGTGTAGAGGTATTAGTATTTAGTACTACAAAAAAAATTATTACTGTTTTAATCAATTTATATAGTGTTATTATTGTTGTGTCCTTAGGTGTTTCAGTTACTTTTGTCTATCTAATATGGTAGGTTTGTTTGCATGATAATTGTTAATATGGTGGGAGTTATTGTATGATGAATGATTGTAACGGTTTTTGGGATGTTATGAGTCTTTTTTCTTTAATATTGTTAATGAGTTCTCGTGGTCAATGATATTTTACTTTAATTTCTCATGAGTTGATCTCTTGTCATATTATTTTCACACGTTTATTATTTTATTTTTTTGGGTGATTCATTTTTTACTTTGATTGTTGTTGTCAATCTCTGCCGGAAAATTAATTCGGGTTTGTCGCCTATAGTTGTTTGTCAGCCATCGACGGAAAATGACGCCAGGTATGTTTTATTTCTATATTGAATGACGTTAGTTTTTTTTTTAAATGTCATTGACCACACCTTTTATCAATTTGTGTTGAAAATGATTTGCAGTGATATGCTAGTGTGATTTGTGATATCGTTTTAATAATATTAGGGGGCGTTTGGTTCGCTGGATTGGGTGGGACTAAAGTTTTAGTCCCACTCAATCCCATGTAATATTGTGTTTGGTTCGCAGGTTTACGGCCCGAGATAAAATTGGGGCCCGAGTCATAAACCTACCAAATCCATCAAATGGGGGACTCACTAATCCCTTAGGGATGGTGGGACTCCATAATACATGCTTAAAGATGGTATATTGTAATTTAAACTCACTTAATCATTCAATCCAAACACACATTCCTCCTCAAATAATCATATCTAATCCAATGTCATATAATCCGATCCCATCTAATCCAATCTCATCTAATCAATTCCATCCCGTGAACCAAACGGCCCCTTAGAGGATTAGTCGAAACGAACCTAATTTGACTCGTGTAATCCCAAAACGAACATAGTTTGGCTATTGTAATTTTCAGGCTGAATTTTGAGGCTTAAACCAAAACATATTTCCCTCTTTTGCTGAAGCAATCCGACTACTCAATTCTTTCATTTATTGGCTCGTACTCAACGTCACGAGTCCGTATTAAAAAGACAACATGCCATTCGGATTGTAATATTATTCTCATCAACCTTTCAACTCTAAAATACTTTATTATAATTAAATTGGATAGACCATGATGCACTATTATTAATTTAAGGAGGTAACAACGTTCTTACTTGGTATATTTGAATGGGGGAATTAATTTAAGTTACAATATGAGACCACAAATTACTCATTACTTCCATTAAAAATCTGCATTAGTAAAAATTACAAAACTGAACTTAAAAAGACTCAAATAGCCATCATTAAAATAATTCAAATCAACACATTAAATGACCCAAATAAACAGGCAAAAAAATAGCATCACATGTGAAATATGAAATTAACTCATACGAGATATACAATTAAACACTCATTCCTCCAAACCCAACGAGATATTCAATACTCATAATCTCTCCACTCATCTCGCACATACACAATCCTCAAAATTCCGAAAAAAAAAACAAACCAGTAAAAAAAATTACCCCCACAAAGTAATTTCAGACGAAGCCAATATATTGCCGCCGGCGACGAAAGAGACGGCCCCGAACAGTTCCTCTGCAACACTCCGCCGGCGACGACACCACCGCACAACAGAAACGTCCTTGAACCACACCTTTGCAATACCCACCGACGACGACACCTATGCAACTGAAACAGAATCGGCATATACCCAAAAAAAAAAAAAAAAAAATTGTATAAACATAAGCATCCTTCACCCTTAAATAGTTGCACATATACATCTTAATTTTTTTTTAACAAATGCATATAGTCAACATTTAAAACGGGAGGGGAAGAAAAGTACAAAACTCCAACGCATAAAACACAAACATGTTTGGTATAACTGTGTGCAACCTTCACCTTTAAAAAGTTGCATATATACATGTTTAAAAAAACTTAGAAAAATGCACATAGACAACATTTAACCATGGAAAAAAAATATGGGAATAAATCTCAAACATGCAATGCACAACAACATTTGCAACTTCAGCAACACACTTGGCCTTTTAAATTACAATGCTCAAGCGAAAAAAGACAATTAGCAAATTAATGTGCAATTATGTTGTACAAAAAGTTTCATATGTTCAGTTAAACAAACAAATGTGCATAAACATTTATATTGTTTCAGAACTAAAACATTATTTTTTTCTTATAATTTGTAGCCATGAATATACTTTTATACAATATACAAACATGACTACGTTCACCATATATATCAACAATCTCACGTGCAACTTACCAATAAATACCAAAATGAAAGAAAATTACAAAACTTTTTCAACCCCACATGATATTGGATGTGGTAATCCACCTTAAAAAAAAAAAATCACAAATCACACTAGCATATCACTGCAAATCATTATCATCCCAAATTGATAAAAGGTGTGGTCAATGACATTTACAAAAAAAAAAGACAAAAATACATGACTTGAGGCCGAAAATACTAACTTTCTACTAGTAGTTTCCCCGCAAGCGTACGGGTTCACTGTAGTATAAGTAAGTATAGCGACCAAGTATTATCGATCCCACGGGATGGAGTGTATGCGAACAGATCCCTGAAGATCTACGCGTCGTAGCTAATATGAATGTATGTTTTTGGATTTTTTAAAGAATTAATTCTAAACTAAAGTAAACTAATTAAACTAAAGAATGAATGAAACGGATTAACTAAGGTTTGTATTCAAATATGTGATGGTGATGCTCAGGATAGGAATTCCTACGTATACTAACGGAGCAGGTACATAATCAAGATAACCGTGACGCACAAGAAATAACCTAAGTTAAAGATTGTAAGATGAAAGCTCAAGAATTAAAACCCTAATACTTTATCCTAGCAATCGACTTCACCATGTTTAATTAACGAGACCTTAATTTAAACTAAGGTGATGCGGCCGTCCTCCTTAGATAAACCAGTAGATTAATTAACCCTTTCTAAACCCTCTCATTAAGCCTAATAGTTATTAAAGAGTGATAAGGTCGTCCTCTCTCTAACAATTTTCGAACTAAATTCAAAGGTAAAGTTAAGATTGATTTTAAGAATTCATTAATTAAGAGAATTAAAACTAAACGTCACGAATTACCCTAATTATATACCCACATCCTACTTCTACGAGTTCATCCTACCCCAAGCATGCAAGGGTTTTAGCTAGACATAGTTTTTACGGAAACAAGAACAATTGAAGAAGTAACGAACATGAACATAACGATTTTAACGAATAAATTATCAAACATAAACTAGGGTTCGAGAAATAAAGGCTAAGAACTGAATTTAAATTAAGAAAACGAAGTCTCAAAGTAATAAAGAACGAAGGTCTAAAGAAACAAAACTAAAAAGCAAAATCGTACTATGAATTCGTAAAGAAAACCTCGAAAACGTAAAACTAAAGCTTGCTCGTCTCTTCTTCTCCAAAAACTAACTCTAAAAGTACTCTCGTATCAAGTGGTGTGTAAAAACGTGTTCGGAAGGGGTATAAATAGGCAACGGGTCGAATCGGGAGTTAATGGACCAAAAATCACGCATGCTCGAGCACTGCTCGTGCACTAGGTGCACGAGCACAATCCCATCGTGCACTCCAATCTTCCTGAGAGCAAAAAGTGCTCGACCACCTGAGCTCGTGCACTAGGTGCACGGCCAGCACTTGCTCGAGCACACTGCACGAGTGCTCGTGCACTAGGTGCACGACCCAGTGTCGCTCGAGCGCTGTACTCGACTACTCATGCCCTAGGTGCACGAGTTCTCCTCGCTTGTGCACTTCAATGATACTTTTGCTCTCTCGAACTAATACTTTTCGTATTTCTTCGATATCTTCTCATCCGGGCGTCCGTTTAAGTCGATTCAAAGTCCTACGAACTCCTCTTTTCGCCCTCTCTCCATCTATAAGCATCAAAGAGACAAATTCATTAGTTTATGAAAATAATACTCAAATGACTCTAAATACTCAACAAAATTGACCAAAATTGGGGCATTTCTAAAGACGAATCATGACAATTTCACGCCTAATCAATACACTAACGTCATTCAATATAGAAATAGAACATATCTGGCGTCATTTTTTGTCAATGGCTGACAAACAACTATTGGCGACAAACCCGAATTAATTTTCCGGCAGAGATTGACAACAACAATCAAAGTAAAAAAAAGAACCACCCCCAAAAAAATAAAATGTGTGAAAATAATATGACAAAAGATCAACTCATGAGAAATTCAAGCAAAATATCATTGAGCATGAGAACTCGTTAACAATATTAAAGAAAAAAGACTCATTTCATCCCAAAAACCGTTACAATCATTCATCATATAATAACTCCCACCATATTAACAATTACCATGCAAACAACCTATCATATTAGATAGACAAAAGTAACCGACACACCTAAGAGTATAACAATAATAATACTATACAAATTAATTAAAACAGTAAAAAAAATAAAAATTCATAGTACTAAATACTAATACTTCTACACATAATGCACTAAATAATTATTCTCCAAAGGGTTGAGCTCACAGCGTGAAAATCATAGGTCAAGAGTTCAAAGTCTGAGCCTACAATAAAATAATAAAAGACTCAATATTCAGATGATATATTTACAAATATTTGAATTTTTTTTATAATATTACTTCATTATTTAAAAAAAAAACATATATATAATACTCAATAATTGTACTTGCTGATTAATTGCAATCAAAGTATAAAAATTTGTAGGTACAATAATAATTATATAATTGAAAACATGAATAAATATAATAAACAAGTTATTTAAATTCAACAATTATTAGTTATATAAATATTAAAAATTAGTAGCAATGTAATCCTAATAAATGTGTAAACTGTAAAATGTGAATTAAAAGCGGTTGCATTAATAATTACAAACATTAATGAAAAAAAATGACATCATGAAATTAAGTCTTTAAACAAAAAATAGAACAAGACATCATGTACTTAACCACTAGAACAGAGCTCAAATATGTATCATTATTGGGATACATTATATAACACTAGATGAGACCTCGCTTATTACGCGAAACTTTTTTGTTATATTCAATTTTACAACATAATATATTATATTGCATACATATAGATTAATATTTTCATCAAATAGTCATATAATAATTATGACAAATATTTTTATGAAAATTGTTCATGATAAGCTTATCATAAAACTATTTAAAGAATAAAAATATTTGATCAGAAATATCAAAAATCTCATAAAGGGTATCAATAATTAGGGTAAATGACATTATATTGTAATTGTGGTTGATTTTTTTTAGCCCAACTTTTAATACTCCTAATGAGATTTTTGATACTTCAGATCAAATATTTGACACTTTAAAATAATTTCATGACGAAGTGGTATAACTCAAGTGGTTAGAGCTCCATTGGTCATGGGTTCAAGTCACACCTTTACCGATCAAAAGAAAAAATTATGAACTATTTTCTATAAAACTACTCTATAATTATTTAATAAATGTATTAAATAATATATATATATATATATATGTGTGTGTGTGTGTGTGTATTGATTTAATAAACTATTGATTTTTAATAATTATATTTTACTCAACCTATTAATACAATTGTATAGGCGACTAATTAGAGTAGGTCTCCCGCGAAACTTATTCATAATATGAAACTAATACATTCCATGCAATCACTGGTACCATTAGATGCATGCACTGATCCCATAAAATTTTATATTGTGATTAGAGTTTAAAAGTCTAATAGTATCGGTGAATGAATATAATGATATTATTATAGACTCAAGTTAAATACTCCCTCTGTTCCAGTTTTGTTTGCCCATTTGACTGTGCGCGGAATTTAATGCGAGAGTTGAATTCTAGTATTTAAATGAATAAAGTAGTATTGAGAATGATGAATGGTGAATAAAGTAGTATTTAAATGAAAAAAAAGTGAATCACTTTATTTCGATTTTAGGGATGGGAAAACAAAATTGGAACAGACTTTTTTGGCAAATGGACAAACAAAACTGGAACGGAGAGAGTATAATAATCATTAAAAAAAATTAAAGATTCATAATATGGCCTAATTGGTAAAAACATCTTAAATGTGTTCATGAGATGTAAGGTTCAATTACTAAATAGGTGTATTTTTTTCTTAATTAGACCAACTATTAAAAGGCTACATAGGTTTTATAAGAATCCAATACAAGTTTGACGCATTAATATAAGCATACAATTTATTGACACGTAAGCGAAATCAACCAGAAGACGACACGTAATTGCAAAATCTGCCATAAAATTACCCGTCAGCAATTTTAACTTCATATTAGTATAATAGAGGATGAATTTTAACAAATTTCAGGAAGGCCCAGCGCACCCCCTGTATCTATGCTGACTATGTGGCTACCCACTAGGGAAGCCTAATCAAAATCAGAGCAAAGCTCATGGACGAAGTCCACACAAAATTAGATAGAATCAAACTCCTAATTCTCAATTTACATGAGGACAAAATTTATTTATACACATCATAAGATAATGGTTAATTAAGGGCCCTATATACAATAAATTAAGTGAAGCGCGTCTGTCACACACATACACATTAGAATATAAACGTGATGAGGTTTAAATTTGATGAATGCATCGTGCACAATGAAATAAAAACTGATAGATTCAAACATCATCACAACTCCATAACATTAATGGAGCTGTCAAAAGTCAACACCCAAAAGCATCTACCTAGCCTGGATATATATAAAGATCACACAAAGAGGAAAAGAAATGCAATTAAATACATTGGCATGAGTGTTAGTATTATTTTATAATCATGTTCTTACCCCATTTTCACCAACCCCACATTTCTATATTTCATTCAAACCAGTACAATTAACTTCTTTCTTACGTCCAAGTTTTTTAAGGAGTATAATATAATGGCCCTATTGCTCAACTTGCCTTGAATTCTTCCTCCGAGTAACACTATAATTATTTGTCCATCTCAATGTTTGAATTCCAAGGGGGGCCACTACCTTGTATCAATTGTTTTACTAAAAAGTATTAATTGATCATAAATCTTTAAATGGTATTAATTGTTCTACCAAAGAGTACTAGTTGATCAGTTTTAGTGTATTCATTGAACTGTATTAGTTTTTTCCATTGAATAGTGTTAGATGTTTTAATAAAAAAATATTAGTTAATCAATAGTTGTTTCTATTGAACAATATTAGTTTGTGAATTAACTGCACAATGCAATTGGGCAAACAAATGTTACTTTTGGAAATAAACATTTGACTTTATGCTCAAGATGAAATAATAAGCTAATGATTAGGACCTTGTTTTGCTCGAACATTATTTGATTAAAATAAGAGATTAGTCCAAGTCATTGGTCTTAAATAGTATGAACAAATCAAATACGTTTGGTTGGACATTTTCTGCAATGTTTACCTAATATAACGCGAGGATAGTTACTGAGACTGGTCTAGCTTCTGAATTTGAAGTTTTTCAATCAATATAATTTGGAAAATTTATTTGGTCATATGTTAGACTTATGATGATTTGGAGAATTTATATCTCTCTGCTTCTTGTTTTGCTCAAAATTCTTGTTATAGCAGCATTGACCAACAGTGATGATTGTAAGTTTGCTAAATCTAAATATTAATTTGATCATTTGTAATATAATGTAAGTTGACCATGCATTTTGGACATGATTCTTGTGCAGTTGCTGGATTGCAAGCTCTGAGAGATAATTGGGAAAATGTTCCACCAAATTGGGTCGGGCCGGATCCTTGTGGGAGCGGTTGGGAAGGAGTTGGTTGCGTTAGAAATCGTATCGTTTCTATGTAAGTATAACTACATTGTGCAACATAAAATCTTTTTTTTTTTTTTTAGAGTGATGAACAAAACTAAGAATGTGGTGTCATGTTTAATTTCAGAACATTAGCCAACATCAACTTGAGTGGTAAGTTAACATCAGACATCGCCAAATTATCCGAGCTGCAGACGCTGTACGTTTTCTCTCCTCCTCATATCCATAATTTTGCTTATAAGCTATAAATCCTGTTTCTATGAAATTGTGTCTGTATACCAATTTTTTCAATGAGAAACCGGCCGCTTACTATAATCAAACATTAATTTATCAACGGAAATGGTTAATATTGCTCTGTTATTTAAAAATAAAATAAAAATTAATGGGAATTGCCTACGAAATTACTTAAAAAAAATTCTAATCATACATACATTTTCATTCCTTACCTACAATAAATTTTCCTATTAAATTTTCGTAAGCAAATTGTTTGTAGATAATTTTAGAAATTTCATTTCGTAGAAAAATTGATTTCGTAAGAAAATTTGTAGATTGAGGAATGATGTTGTTTACATTATTAGAAATTTTTGTAAGCAAGTGTAAATAATTCCACAATGGAAAAAAAAATTATTGAAAAATTACGTACATAGACAATTCTAATTTTGTAGACAATATTTTATATTCTTATAGCGGTCGGAACAAGTTTTAGTTAGAAAGATTATCATGTTTTGACATAATAGATCAAATTTTAGGGGGTAAACGAACCAAATTAAATTAAATTTGAATTAGATGAGAGCATTTAATTTATAATTCCCTATTGGAGATTACATATAAAGTTCAGTTATAGAAACTAATATTTTTCATCCTATAACCCGTTAAAATTTGTAAGTCAATATATTTGTAGTGTTAATAAGTATATTATGTGTAGGGATCTATCGTATAACAAAGGTATGACTGGACCTCTTCCTCCAGCCATAGGTGATGTGAAGAAGCTATCGAACTTGTAAGAACATTTTTTTTAGCATTGCAACTCTGCTGATAATTAATTAATCAGTTTGATTAAAAAACTAATTTTTAAGAAATGATATATTGTTACAGAATATTAGTAGGTTGTGGATTTTCCGGCGTCATACCAGCCTCAATAGGATCTCTACCACAGCTAAAGTACCTGTAAGCAACTACTCTTCTATTAGAGTAACATATATAATTCTTAATTTTCCCATTTTATATATGATTAATTAATAGAATTTGATGATTATGCTCCTAATTCAATTAATTTGCAATGAATGAAGGTCGCTCAACTCGAACAGCTTTATTGATTCCATACCACCTTCCATTGGCAATTTATTGAATCTTTATTGGCTGGATTTGGCTGATAATAAACTTACTGGATCTATCCCCGTATCCGATGCAACCCGACCCGGTCTTGATTTGCTTGTTAACACAAAGCACTTGTAAGTTGTATGTACTTCTTACGTCTTTTATCAAAGTATATATTATGTGGTATACATTAATATATTGCTTATAAAAACGTAACTAGTGCTATTGACTGATGGTATATATATATATATATATATATATGGTGCACAAAATAATACATTTTCTTTATCAATATAATTAATAATTAAATGTATATTAACTTGAGTCCTCTCAATCTTATGCAGCCATTTCGGAAAGAACCAACTCTCTGGTCAAATTCCTTCCCGCCTCTTTAACTCCAATTTAACTCTTATACATGTGTAAGTCCATGCTTCAAATTTTATTACTCCCTCTTGGTACAATTAAGATAGACTCTCTTTCTACTTCTGTGAGTCTGAAATTGTAATTTTGTTTCTTGGTTAAAGTCATTAATTATACTTCAATTGACCCGAATGACTATTTAACATACTCTTGACAAAATTTCAGTGAACTTTTATTTTGTCATATTAAGGAGAAAAAATATAAAGAATGTGATAATTCCAAGAGGGTGTATTATGCGAATGATTCACTGTGAAGCTTATTTGAAGGGTATTAATAAATTACATACATGTATCATTGGATTACACTAAAGATACCGGTTTTTAAGGATATAATTTGTTTTAACTAAAGGTATTAATTATTTTCACTAAAAGTATTAATTGCTTCAACATAAAAATATTAGTAAATTATTGTTCACGATAATAGTTATCGTGATTATCATTCACATAATACTTTGAAGGTGTCTTCTTAGTTTGTTCAAACCTATTTTAATGGTATGATATGATGGGAGTATTTTTTGTTCATCATTCATGTAGCAATTAATAATGTATATTTGAGTAGGCTGTTTGAAAACAATAAGCTCACTGGAAGCATCCCTCCCTCACTGGGGCTAGTGACGAGTATGGAGGTTATGTGAGTAACTTAACCATTTTACAACATTCATTTGGCAACTCTTTTGCTACCTTAATTCAAAATGTGACATATTCTTGGTTTATTATTACAAGACGGCTAGATCGAAATTCCTTAACTGGATCTGTTCCACGAAACCTCAACAGTCTCACCAAAGTCCAAGAGCTGTAAGTAGTTTTTAATTACCAAACTCTGGTAATAGCTTAAGAACAGTTTTGTTTTTTGACTGAAAACGCGCGAATTTTCAGGATCATAGCGAATAATAACTTGGCTGGAACCTTGCCAAACTTAACCGCCATGAATTCGCTCAACTATGTGTAAGATATTTTTTTTTAGACGAACAAAAACTTTTATACGAATCTAAACTGATTATTGAACTACAATTTTGCAGGGATATGAGCAATAACTCATTTGATGCATCCGATTCTCCTCCATGGTTTTCGTCTTTGGAATCACTAACCACACTGTGCGTCTTTGTCTCACATTTTTCGTATTTCCCGTGACACAAAATCATATATATTGCACCTTTTAAGTGAATAACAAGATTGTTACACTTTTTATGTGTCATTCATTCAAAAGTACACGTAAAAAGTGTAAAAGAAGCTTGTGTCCCGAAAGATAGCTTTTTTTTTTTTTTGGGGGGGGGGGGGGGATGCTTTCAAAAAGATTAATAACACTCAAACTGCAGGGTAATGGAAAACACAGCAATTCAAGGTCAACTTCCAGTTTCCTTGTTTAGCCTTTCCCAGTTGCAAACTGTGTAAGTTCACTCTTAATTTTTTATTTTTTTTACTTTTTTAAGTCCGTAATTAAGTGGTAGCAATTGTGGGGCATTATTTTGTTGGCTGACATATTCAGACCATTATATTTTAATTGTTGTATATTTAGGCCAATTTTTTTGTGAAATAACCCAATTCAAGCTAATTTGTCAACGTTTTCGGCCCATTTCAAGCTATTTTGTCACGTGTTTCGAACCAATTTTATAATTACTGTTCTTAAAATCACAAATCCAATCCAAATAACTCATATGTTGTGTATCTCCATATTATTATGTTTTCAGCATATTGAAAAGCAACAAGATCAATGGGTCTCTAAATATCGGCCCCAACTACAGTAACCAGCTACAGATGATCGATTTACGCAGCAATTTAATCGACCAATTCGGCGTACGAGCAGGCCTCAACATTCAAATAATGTACCTACCACATTCTGCTTAAATCTATAATTCTACTAATAACCACCTTATTTTCCACTGATTCTTAAAAAATAATTGTACTTTTGATCCTAACTCCTAAGAGAATAGGGGCGGAACACTTTTATGACCTATGTGCAGATGTGACCCTTACTTTTGCAGTTTTGGTCTCATCCGTTAAATTTTAGAACCAAAACTGCAAATTTATCTCATTTTCTTGAGACCAAAAGTGCAATTAACTCGTTATCTCGTAAATTCTGCAGACTTGCTGGTAACCCGATTTGCAACGAAGGAGGAGGAACTGCATCGTACTGTATAATTCCCCAGCAAACAAACTCCACATACTCAACACCCCCAGAAAACTGCACTCCCTTGTCTTGCACATCGGATAAAATGTCGAGCCCCACGTGCAAATGCGCGTACCCGTTCACGGGAACTCTCTTTTTCCGAGCTCCTTCTTTCTCAAATTACCAAAACTCCACTATCTTCGAGTCCCTCCAACACAAGTTGATGCAAACGTTTCGCAATAATAGCCTTCCGGTCGACTCTGTTTCTCTCAGTAATCCGACTAAGAACTTGGACGACTACCTCTTGCTGGATTTACTAATTTACCCTTCCGCCCAGGATTTTTTCAACCGAACCGGGATGTCCGGCGTCGGCTTTATGCTCAGCAATCAAACCTTCAAACCCCCGTCTGCATTCGGTCCCTTTTTCTTCATTGCCAATAGCTATCCATATTTTGAAGGTAAATACATTCTTAAGCATCCCTACTTATAAACAAATTCTCTTTCTTAACCAAGAGAAATGTATTTTTCATATTATACTCTTCTAATTATTTGGTAAAGTTTAGCCGCGATACACCATAAAAATAAGTTCATGCCACCATGTAAAAGCTTGTATCACCATTTTTAAGCTTAATTGTATCATGCCACCACTATTTAATTCAAATGGGACTAACCATTTTTTTAAGTCTTCTACTACAATTTAATTCAACCTCTACCGTAATTTTTAAGGCCGTATCCTTTTTTTTTTCCTCTTTTTTTTCTTTTTTATTGATAATAGACTAAGTATAGAGTGCAAATGGTTCACATGTGAAACTTGAAGGTTATTAATTGTTTTCATTGAAAAATATTAGTTATTTTCATTAAAAAATATTAGTTACTTGGTGAAAGCAAACTAATACTTTTCAATATAAACAGCTTGTACCCTTCCGCAAAAACAACGAATACTTTTTAGTGAAAAACAGCTAATACTATTGAATGATTCACGTATGAACCAATTTCACTTTATGCATACCCTTAGGAATATAATGGTCCAAAAAAATATATTTTCTCAACTAAAAGGAATGATTTAAAAATCCGCAACACAAAAGAACTTTTGTTTCCATATTAGGCCATGCATTTATAAATTAATCCCTAAATGTGTTATTTAAAGACGGTCTTGATTGGTGTAATTCCATGGTGTTTCAGGGTTGGGCGTTGGATCACGGCACAAGTCATCAAACATGGGCGTTATCATTGGAGCTGCAGCTGGGGGTTGTGTTCTTGTTGTATTGTTAGTTGTTGCTGGAGTTTATGCTTTCCGACAGAAGAAAATTGCTCTAACTGCTTCAAAACAGAGCGATCCATTTGGTATGCATCCGAATTTTACTTTGCATAAAGTCTCCTATAAACAATATCATTAGATGTATTTACTGATACTATTACATGCATACACTAATACCTTAGGAATTGCAAACTAAAACCACGGTGTAAAATGATATGTTCTGTTTACTTAGTGATTGTGACCATGTTGCAGCATCTTGGGACTCGAATGCAAACAGCGGGGGAGTTCCTCAGTTAAAAGGCGCGAAATTCTTCTCGTTCGAAGAACTTAAGCGAAGCACCAACAATTTTTCTGACACCAATGATCTTGGCAGTGGAGGGTACGGAAAGGTAAGGGTCTAAGATGATATATATATATGCTTAATGAGTGAAATACATTCATGACAATCAATCCCGTGATACTATGAAAAAATTGATTTTTAATGACAAAATCCAGTCATAATTGCTTCTCTAAAGAAAAATGTTTTGGTGACGGGATCTTTCACAAAACAGAATTTCCTGGTATTAAAAGGTTTTAGCTAGAGAAGTTATAATGACAGGTTTTCTGTCATGAAAGATCAAATTTCTCATATTGGATTAATGAGTGATTGGTTCGTAATTCTTCAGGGTAGTTGTGATAGTTAATAAAAAGAAAAGATGATCATATATAACAATCATTAACTTATGCCAAACGCCCCCTTAATTTGGTTTCCCATCTAACATTAAACTCTCATGTTTAGAATAATGTGAATGTGAAATCCATAAGTGGAAGAATAATAAAGTCATGAAAGCTAAGTGTTGTAATAATTGTTAGGTATACAGAGGAAGCCTAGCAAATGGACAACTGGTAGCCGTTAAAAGAGCTCAGCAGGGATCAATGCAGGGTGGGTTGGAGTTCAAAACGGAGATTGAGCTCCTCTCCAGGGTTCATCACAAGAACGTCGTTGGTCTAGTGGGCTTCTGTTTCGATCAGGGCGAACAAATGCTCGTCTACGAGTTCATCGCCAATGGCACTTTGAAAGATAGTCTTGCAGGTTTTTCCATGTGAATTTGATGTGTATTTTACATACTATTTTGAGCAATGAACATTAAACAAATGTTTGCAGGAAGGACAGGAATGAGGTTAGATTGGATGAGGCGGCTTAAAATAGCAGTGGGAGCAGCACGCGGGCTGCAATATCTGCACGATCTTGCAAACCCTCCCATCATACACAGAGATATCAAGTCCAACAACATCTTGTTGGACGATCGGTTGAATGCTAAAGTTGCAGATTTTGGTCTTTCTAAGTCCCTCAATGACTCTGAAAGGGGCCATGTTACCACCCAAGTTAAGGGCACAATGGTGAGCTAACATATCATCTTTGAATTTACGTTGACCAAATGTGAAAATAAAAGGAGGACCAAAATGGTGTTATTCCTTTTCCATATGATCAGTAATTTAACAACAAGTGGTTTCTTAATTTGTTGGCTAAATTTAGGGGTACTTAGATCCGGAATATTACATGACGAACCAACTGACAGAAAAGAGCGATGTATACAGCTTCGGAGTGTTGCTCCTGGAAATCTTGACGGCTAGAAGCCCCATCGAGAAAGGGAAATATATAGTAAGGGAGGTGAAGCAAATGATGGATACGGAGAAGGCAATGTATAACCTCCACGCGCTACTCGACCCGGTGGTGGCATCCAGTCCATCGCCCAAAGGTGTCGAAAGAATGGTGGATCTGGCCCTGAGGTGCGTTCAAGAGACGGGGGATATGAGGCCGCCGATGAGTGTGGTGGTTAAGGAGATAGAAACCATTATGGAAATGGCGGGCATGAACCCTAATGCAGAATCTGCATCAACTTCGGAAAGCTATGAAGGGGCAACCAAAGGGTTTAATGATCCATATAGTAATGAAAGTCTCTTTGCTTATAGTGGGGCAGGGGCTTATCCTCCTTCCATGTTGGAACCTAAGTAGATTAATTGCTATTGTAATTTAATGAAGCATGCAAACTATTTTGTAAATTGTGTTTGGATTAGCATGTCGTTTTCGTTACGATGAATTGTAAATTGGTGATGATAAATTTTTTGATTGAGTGATTGGTTTTTTTTTTTTTTTTTTGGGCAAGAATATCAATTTTTCATTGGTTTGATCGTGTTTCTGCAAAATTGGCAATGTTTAAGCATGTCTAAGCAAATATGGGTGATCAAATAAGTGTTTTTTTTTTTAATATCAGTTGCATAGATAAATGTAGAGTAAGTATCCCGGGCAAAATATGATCATCATGCAGTTCAAGTGTATTTTTAAAAAATTATCCATACTATTATTAAAATGATAATCTTATTATTACTGAAAAGTTATTTCTAATTTATTAAATGCATTTTTCAATAATAATAGAAGTAACTTTTTAATAATAATAGGAATAACTTTTTAAAAATACATTTGAATTTTACAGTCCACTTGATTCATACAAACAACATGGTAAATGGATATTCCTAAGGTATATGCTGCGTGAATTTAACAAAATCGATTTCTCTCTTAGATTTCTTTGATTAATTGTGATTGTGATTCCAGTTGTATAAGGTTGGTAAGATTAAAAAGCTTAATTAAATTTCCAGAGTATCATTCAACCCTCTCTTTTTTTCTTTTTCTTTTTTCCAGAAACCTTCAGTACTCTTTCTATATGAAGCAAATTTGGTGAGTTCTCTTAAACACCTTCATATGAGCGAGAGTAACACTTCTCGCAATTATGTTTAATGTTATCAAGGCTATTGATTTTATCTTTAGCATAACATTGGTTAGCATAATGGCCAATTTTGCCACACTTTCTACAAATAATTTTGTCAAGATAATTTTTAATTTTAAAAGAAAAAATAAAAAAACACAAGAATTATCCTGTTAATGAAAATAAACAGGGTGATGATCGAGAAAGAAAGCATGCCTATAGGCTACACTCAAATGGCTTTGATACCATATTAATATTTCAGTTTTAAATAATGACCTTAAAGATAACCCTTCTGGTTCCTATGAGCTTGATAATCCAAGTATTAATAAAATTAAATGGGCCGATAAACCCAACTTAACTAAATACTATTATCAAAGACCTACTCCTCTTGATGGGATTGTTTGAGAAGATCGAAACTCTCCTGGACAGAGAAATTCAGATAATCTTCATTTGGATCTTGAGAGTCCTGTATGTCTGACCCAGAAGCCATAGAGGAATCAGATTTTAGATCTGAAAAATCGATGTCTTTAAAAAGATACTTTTTAAGATGATCCATATAAAGATCAACAATTTTTTCTTTATTAACGATTCCCTGGTGTCTTTTGGTGAATTCTAAAAGGGTAGGGAGATCCTCAGAGATTATCTCTGTCTTGGAATCCTTGGAATCCTCGATCTTTTGAAGTATTTTAACATTAGTTTTGATCTTTTCAATTTCTTGAGTCAGATCATTTATAGTAACAGGATTTTGTTTAATATTTTTGCTTTTAAGAATTTTTTCTAATTCTCCCATATTATAATAATTATTATTACTGACTTTATTAGAAAGGCTAGTATTACTTTTAAAAAAAAGATTCATCAAGAAAAGATTGTATTGAATCATAGACACTAAACAATAACTATACATCTACACTCAAATGGCTCTGATACCATATTAAATCCGGATCGTATCTAACTATATCAATAGTATCCTGTGGATCTTTTCCAAACCAGATAGGACTGACTGAGAAATTCCATAGTCTATGAGTTAACTTGAAAAAAGCTTTACGCCATATTAAATCTGGATCGGACTATATCAATAGTATCCTGTGGATCTTTTCCAAACCAGATAGGACTGACTGAGAAATTCCATAGTCTATGAGTTAACCTGAAAAAAGCTTTACACCCACAAACGCCTGCGCCTATCCATTGGCATAACGGCAAAAGGGCACGCCCACATAGTTAACTCATAGATATCACTAGAAAACTCAAACCTACCGGTTAAACCATCGCTACCTTTGATATAGTAACATACAGATACAAAAGAAATAAGTTAACAAATGCATCTGAAAGTAGAGTTTAGCTATGCTAGGCCATGATTCAATACAAGATGAATTAGCCGACCATTAAGGCGGCGACAACAAAAAGAAATTCAAAATATAAAACAAAAAGAAAGTAAACAGTATACCTTAAAGAGCCACCAGGGCCAACAGTTTATTTCACAAAGAAGGAGAACAGTGAAAGAGATACAAAGGGGTTGTAGAGAGAGAGAGAGAGCGAGCAAACTCAAGCGTGCTCAAAAACAGAAAAGAAAATCCCTATATATAGAGAGGGAAGAGCCGGACATGAGACCCCGGATTCCAAAATAAAAAATGAATAGTAAGAACTATTCATGAACAGAACTTGGTCTGTTGGTGACGCATGTAGTGACGACATTTAATTCGTCCCTTCCTCAGAAAGATCTTTGGTTTAGATTGCCATCAAAGAAGCTTGCCTTTGTAGAAGAATAAGAGTCTTCTCAAACCTCTTCAATTGTTGAGGATTAAAGCGAGCACTTTTAAGAATTGGGATACAATTTTTTAGGACCCTGATCTTCTTACTAAGTCCTTTAAGATAATTATTATCTTTGATCTTATTATTATCTTCATCAAAATGAATATGAACAGGGATCTGCCAGATTTCGTGATGCAGCCCTAGTCCGACTCTGAAGAGCCTCCAGTCTTCTTGGTCAATTTCTTCCATAAGAAATTATTCTTTCATCTTCCCTTTAAGGGATCTTTTGAGGAGATCGAAGCTCTCCTGGACAGAGAAATTCTCATAATCTTCATTTGGATCTTAGGAGTCATGTATGTCTGACCCAGAAGCCATAGAGGAATCAGATTTTAAATCTGAAAATCGATGTCTTTAAAAAGATTCTTTTTAAGATGATCCATATAAAGATCAACAATTTTTTCTTTATTAACGATTCCCTGGTGCCTTTTGGTGAATTCTAAAAGGGTAGGGAGATCCTCAGAGATTATCTCTGTCTTGGAATCCTCGATCTTAGATCGAATTCTGTCAATATTATCTTGAATTGGGGGTTCCTTAGAACCTTCCTGGACAACATTTAGGTTGCCCCAAAATCTCGTGGAACTTACTCTCCATAGGCAAGGTAAATTGAATTCAGTATAACCGAATTCTGGTCTCCATTTCCAAACCCAAGGTATACCTGAGTCAACGAAGAATAAAAAAGTGGCTTTACCACTTGTATTATGAGTTTTTCTTGAAGAAAAAGCAATAGAATATTCCTCAAGGAGACCCTTTAAATGGTCAGGTAGAATATCTACCGAAGCCCCGTAGGTGTTCCACCAAGAGGTGAACCAATTAGGAATTTGATTCCTTCCAACGTTCTCACAAATTTTAATCAACCAGGTGTGAGTATGCTTAGCATTCTGATGGAGTAGAGTTTTATAAAAACTTTCAACATAGTCCCAGTAATTATACTGGAAAGTAGCCTGACTATTTTTATTAGTCACTTTTCTCTCAGTCATAGGTGAGATTCCCCATTCCTGGATAGAAAGAACCTTTTTTATCACAAACTTTGAATAATTTATATTATTATTGATCTGAAAGTGTGAAATATCAACACTGCCTAGCTCAATGAGAATGTTCTCATAAAAACCTCTAGGCTTATAAGTCTGATTTGCCCAAGAAATATTTGGGATGTATTTTTCCATAAGAGTCAATGGGGATTCTTGGAATTTTTCGTCATCATCTTCAATAAGAAGAATCAAATTCTTGTGAGGAGAATCAAAATATTTGGTCTCCGTCTGAACAGTGGAAGCATAAGAAACTTCCTCTTCATTAAGAGAATTATTCTCTGTTGAAGTAGAGGCTTTAGCCTTTTGTCTGAGGAATTCTTGGAACTCCTTTTGCTCTTTTAAAGAGCCAACACCAGAAATATTCTGATGGTAGAGGGATCTTTGCCCCATCTGAATAATAGGAGGTCTTCCTCCTCTGCCTCCTCTTCCTCTATAAGAGGAATGGGAACTTCTGCCAGAAAGGCTCATCTCTGTCATTCAAGAAATATATTCTCGGGTTAGAAAATCAGGAATATGATTATCATTTCCTTTAAGATGGACAATATTAAAATCAAAATAGGCAAGATGAGATTGCCATCTAGCAAACATTTTCTTGGAAACATTATGTTCCACATCTTTAGTAAGCATAAAAGTAGCAGCTTTACAATCAGTTTTTATAATAAACTTCTGATTGTATAAGTCATCCTGGAATTTAAGGACACTTTTAACAATAGCTAAAATTTCTTTAGCAACAGTAGAATAATTTTTCTGTGAATTATTCCACTTTCCAGAGTAGAATCTGACAATATACTCTTGTTTATTCATGGGGTTAATCTGTTTTAAAATACTTCCATAACCCAAATCAGAGGCATCTGTTTCAACAGTTTTCTCCCAAAGAGGATTAGCAATAGAAAGGCAAGGAATATTCTTTACCTTTTCTTTAATCTTTAAAATAGCTTTAGTATGATTATCATTCCAAGGTGGAGGATTCTTTTTAAGTCTATCATAGAGAATAGCAGAGTCTTCTGCAAGATTCTTGATATAAGAGGAAACATAATTAAGGCTTCCCAAAAATCTCTGTAACTGAGTTTTATCAGTAATTATGTCAGGAAATTTATTTCCAAAATCAATACTTCTTTGAATAGGGATAATATTTCCTATTTCAATAAAATGACCCAAAAATTTAATTTTTGTCTGGAATAAAACCATTTTAGGCTTTGAAATGACTAAACTATTTTTTATGACGATCTCTTTAAAGATGTCAAGATGCTTAAAATGTATATCAATGTCTTTGGAGAAAACAAGAATATCATCAATATAGACAATGATAAAGTCACTAAAGGGATTAAAAATGTCATTCATAATTTTTTGGAACTCAGAGGGAGCATTCTTCAAACCAAAAGGCATGACAGTCCACTCATAATGCCCAGAGGGGACATTGAAGACAGTTTTATACCTATCAGCAGGGTTAATCTGTATCTGCCAAAATCCAGATTTTAAATCAAATTTGGAAAAGACAAGAGCATTGACTAACCTATCTAAGAGATCCTTTTTATTAGGAATAGGGTGTCTAACCCATTTCAAAGCTTTATTAAGAGGTTTATAATTAATAACTAATCTCGGGACACCACGTTCCTGTTCAGAATGCTTATTAACATAGAAAGCAGTGCAAGATCAGGGGGACTTAGAAGGTGTAATAAGCTTCTTATGCAATAAAGAATCAATTTCTTTTTTACAAAGGTCTAAATAATCAGACTTCATCTGGCAAGGCCTAGATTTAGTAGGAATATCAGTATCTTTAAAATTTTCTTCATAAGGAAGAGAAACTATATGTTTCTTTCTGTTCCAAAAAGCATTTGGGAAATCATTGCAAATATCAATGGAAAGCTTATTAAATAAAAGCCGGATTTTATCCTGGAGTTTAGGGTTTTTAATTATGTCTTCAATAGTGAAAGAATTAATCTCTTCTTTAAGAAAATTAATTTGACATTTCTCGTAATTAATTTGATTTTGGATAATATCTAAAATATTATTAAAAGGTTTAGTAATGAAGCTAAAGGAAATAGGTGTTTCCTTATAAACACCAGAAATTCCTGTTTCACTAACTTTAATAGGATAAATCTTTTGAATAAAAGGAAGACCAATAATCATTTGACTAGTAAGATTTTTAACAATAAGAAAATCATTGGGGATGCAACAATTATTGATGCACACAGAAGCATTTCTGAGTTTATACTCAATATTTAAAGAACCTCCTCCCGCATGTGAAAGAGACTGAGTAGTTTTCTCAAAAAACTTAGTGGGAATAATGCCTTCCTGGATAACATTTTGGTCGGCTCCACTATCAATCATAGCAATAAAATCTTTTTTAAAAGAATTATTGATAAGAAGAGAAATCTTAGTATACCATTTTCGAGACATAACAATATTAATAGCTGAAAGATGGTTTTTATCAAGATCAAGATTAAGATCACCACTAGGTAAATAATGAGAAGTGGTGCAAGTATCAAAATCATTAATTTTTTCTTTTCCTTTTTCGACAAGAGAAAGTCGAAGAGACAGATCAATATTCTGCTTTTGAAGAATTTTAACATTAGTTTTGATCTTTTCAATTTCTTGAGTCAAATCATTTATAGTAACAGGATTTTGTTTAATATTTTTGCTTTTAAGAATTTTTTCTAATTCTCCCATATTATAATAATTATTATTACTGACTTTATTAGAAAGGCTAGTATTACTTTTAAAAGAAGAATCATCAAACTGTTCAATAATTTTATCCCTTAGACTGGGATCTTTGATCTGTTTAAGGAAATCAATAATATTATTATTATTATCTAAGACACTTATATTCATGTCTTGGAATTGACTTATAAGTCTATAATAATCATCATCTTTATTGTTATTGATACAATTAAGATTGAGACAAGGTTCGCCATTTAAGCAATTATCACAATCTTTTTCATCATTAGAGTTTGACTCTTTAGAAAAATCAGTGTCAGAATTTTCAGAAATATTTTCTTCTTTAGACACATTATTATCAGAATCCATAATAATTTCAGAAAGAGTTTTCTTTAATTCATCATCAATATCAAGGCTATTGATTTTATCTTTAGCATAACATTGGTTAGCATAATGGCCAATTTTGCCACACTTTCTACAAATAATTTTGTCAAGATAATTTTTATTTTTAAAAGAATTTCTTTTACCCTTTCCACGCCTATAGGCATGCTTTCTTTCTCGATCATCACCCTGTTTATTTTCATTAACAGGATAATTCTTGTGTTTTTTATTTTTTCTTTTAAAATTAGAATCTTTCCGATTTCTTTTATTCATACTGTTTTTAAGTTTAGAATTATCTAAACCAAATTGGTCACAGAAATGACCCAACTGTTTCTTTTCCAAGAGATTATCTCTTTTCATCTGATTTCTTAATTTAAGCTCGTTACAAAGATTTAATCCCTCTTGGACACAAATACTGATAATTTTTCCAAAAGAGTGTAATTCATAATGGATAGAGTCAGAGTCTTTTCTTAAAATTTTCTTGACTCTTTCAGCAAAAAGATAAGGAAGACCATCAATAAATTTATTCTTCCAAATATCCTGATTACATTCAGGAATATCATAAATTCTGGATAAAAAGGTATCTTTGTACCACCTGAAATCAGTAAGAGTTTTACACTTCATATTTAAAAGAAGAGTTTTTGTATTTTCAGATTTATTAGTAAATCTGCCAGTAAAGTGTTCTAATATAGTACACACAAGAGAATAAACAGCATCAATTTTAATTTCATTATTCTCAGTTTTGACAGAAGAAAGAATTTCGTTTCTGTTATTAGGGTTTAAATAGTTATCCCACCAACCTTTGAGTTGGCCAGTAAAACCAACTGTTATTGCCTGAGCAGTTTGCAGATCATTATTACCGCAAATTCTACAAGCAGAGCTATACATAAGCATTCTATGACACTGAGCGAAAATATGTTTATCACTAGCACCATCAATATTCCATTCATAAATACTTTTTCCTGAATAAGAGGTAGTGAAAAAGTTTTCCTGTTCTTCATGGAGAACATCAAGAGGAGTAGGTCTTTGATAATAGTATTTAGTTAAGTTGGGTTTATCGGCCCATTTAATTTTATTAATACTTGGATTATCAAGCTCATAGGAACCAGAAGGGTTATCTTTAAGGTCATTATTTAAAACTGAAATATTAATATTCATTTTTTCAAGTTTTTCATTAAGAATTTTTTCAATTTCAGAAACAGAAGCTTCAGTTTTGAAATCCTTAATCTCAATAGGTGATTGAATAGAAGAGGCAATTTTAATAACTGTGTCAATATGACTGTCCTTTTCTTCAGACTTAGTCTGAGAGACAATTTTATTTTGTAAGGAAATAATTTTGTCAATTTTTCCATGTAAAGAAATAATTTCTTCTCCGAGAATGGAGAGATAAATATTGCAGAAATTATTCTGCTCAATCATATAATTGATATGCTTAGCGGTAATATGAAGAGTATCATTTTCAATGATTTTAGAGAATGGAAGAAAATTAAAAGTTCTGCCATTCTTTTCCATTTGAAAAGGGGTGTGTGGAGGAAAGATAGATTTCTGAATTCCTCCTGCAACGATTTTGTAATCACGCTCAATAACAGATATATAATCAATATAAAAGGTCTTTATGAACCAAGGAACATAAAAGGTAATTTCATTGTGTTTCTCACAAAATTCATAAAAACTTTTGACAAAATAATCAAAATCATCTTTAGAAAAGGTTTTAAAATACCAAATTCTAAAATCATCCCATTTAGGATTATTGAATTCATTATTAATATAGGCTCTTGTAGAAGAACCTTTCGCAAGATCAAGGATAGGTTTAATATCCATAAATCAAAGTTTGAAATTGCATTCCGAAATTGTTTCGGGTTCTTTTTCAGCATTGTGAATAATATTATTTTTATTAATAATAATATCATTTTCATCAAGTTTTAGAAAACACGTTTTCTCTATAATAAGAAGTAGAAGCTCTAGACGTAGAGGGAACGTTAACCTCATAATCTAAAGGAGAAATATAAGAGTGTCCTGAGAAGGATCTTGAAAGAGAATTTTGTCTCCTTTGGCTATTAAAACCAATATTGATAACACCATTATTATCATGTTTTATGTGACTTAAGTCACTGTTAACAAAAGGAATTTTTGGTACAGTTTGTTCCAAAACCCAGTTATCGGGAAAATTAATTTCTTCCCATTTTATATGCTTTCTTTTGGTGATACTAGACTTACCAAAATTTGTTTCAATAAGAATGGTTTCATTATTATCCTTTTCACTAATTTTACACATAGGATTAAGAGTAAAAAGGGGTTTATAGTAAATACGATAGCAAATACATATCACCTGTGTACCTGGCATATAATCATAACCATGAGTTTTAACATTTAAAGTTAAAGCATTGAGAATATTTTCATCAGATAAAAAGAGAGAAAGGTTAGGATAAACATTGAAATAAACAGGTCCTAACGCAAGACTGGACTCAATAACTCCCATAAGGGATTGTTTCCAGTTACAGTTTCTGCCATCTCTTAGAGCAGCAAGAAAGCTTTCAGGGAGACCTTTGAGAGTAAGAGGTCTGAAAGCAATTTGAACGCATCCAATATGAATAAACTTATGAGTGTTTTTAAAAGGTAAAATATCACTTTTACTAAGTAATTTAATAACCATTTCCTCATTGTTTAAAGAGATAGAGGACTCAGTAGTTTTAACTACCTGTCTAAGACATATTCTTTCAAAAGTTCCAATTTTATAAACTGTTTTAGGCTGTATCTTAGGAATAGTCCATCTGTTTAACAGATCAAGATTTTCAGGAATATCATACTCCTGAACCATAGAGTTCTGGACATTATTGTCCTTAAGACTGAAAAGATTCATCAAGAAAAGATTGTATTGAATCATAGACACTAAACAATAACTATACATCTACACTCAAATGGCTTTGATACCATATTGAGCGAGAGTAACACTTCTCGCAATTATAGTTATCCGTTATTTATGAAATATAAATGAATAAAAATTACTTCCTCCATCTTATACTTATTTTCTACTTTATTGTCAGCACGGATTTTAAGAAAAAAATTATTTATTAATATTTAAAGGTGATGAAGTGGATATTTTTTGTTAGAAGTGTATAGAGAATATAATATTAAAAAGTATTGTTATTCTTTTGCAAAAAATGAATGTAGCAAACAAGTATGGTATAATGGGACAGGCTTTTTTGGCAATGTAACAAACAAGTATGGGACGGAGTGAGTATCAGTTACTGTTATTGAAATTTGAGTAGGTCTTGTATGAGACTATCTTATAGCATGAGACAGTGTGAATTAGTGTAACTAGGCATTGATTCATTAACACTTTGGTAGGGATGAATGTCAATTTGTGTTGTCTCATGTCATGAGACGGTCTCACATAAATTTTTGCATTAAAATTTTATCAAAAAATTAATTATACTTTGCGTGCACTAGTTGCACCGTGCCACAGATACACAACTAATAATATTCAATAAAAACAACTAGTATTGTTTGGTGAAAATAATTAATATTTTTCAATAAAAATAACGTATTAATATGGTTAAGTGAAAATAACAGATCTTGTTCGAGTAAAACAAATTAATATTATTAAAAAGAAAATTATGTCATTTAAAAACACATATATATTGAACAATGTAGTATACAAAATTCTGCCTCTCGAAATAAATTTATGTCAAGTGAAAAATACTTTCCTCCTGTGTAAAGAGGTTAACGTATGCCTCAATTAATTTTTTTTTTTTTTTTTTCTGATCGACTAAAGAATTTTCATTAATCACGGCAGAAACATTAGGTACCGGACATACCCAAGTTACATTCTTTTGTTCCTCCTAATCATAAGATAGGCACAAGCTATTACAATTCTCAAAACACACCCAAACACCTTAACCACTCCTTGAAATTTATATTATTTAAGTTTAGATCTCTCGCTCTCAACCAGCTCCAAGTTCTACATTTTAGCTCCAAGATCAAATCATCCACCCCGGTTTGTGCATTCTTAAATATAATCTCATTTCTTTTCTTCAATAAGAGCCACACCAAACACCCCCATATACTCGCGAGCACTAATTTGCTATTTTTTCTTTTCACAAGTTTGCTGAAATGTTGAAGATTAATTACGGAATTTGACGATAAAACGGTTGTCACCTCTAACCAATCACAACATTTCATCCACACCTCGTACGCAAAACTGCATTCGAAAAATAAATGGCTAACTGTTTCATCCATAACCTTGCAAAAGGCACACTTCAATGATGAATTGGTTGGAATGACGTTGCACCTTTGAAGTCTTGTTATTCGGTAGTCTCTCCCATAGCACCCGCCAAGAATGAATCTTTACATTTGAAGGTGACCAGCTTTTCCATATTAATTTGAATTCTTCCTTTTTTCCCCTTGTGTCTGCCACCTTTTGTCTGAAAAGTCAGTCATACACTTCTTTCGTTTTGTACATCTCATTAATGCCCGGGTTCCATCTCCAAAAGTCCTCTTCATTAGCTTTCAATGGATACCTGCTAACAAAATTCAATAACAAGTTAAGTGAATCACCCTCTCTCTCTCAAGAAGTTGTCTTTCCCACTGCCACCCCCGGTTCCATTCCCCATTTCTCCATTCTCCTAATTCCCCTACTTTTGCTTCTTTGTTCGTGGACAGCCTATAGAGCCTAGGGAACCGCTCTCTCAGAGTATTTTCCCCAGCCCAAGTCTCATCCCAGAACAAAGTCTTCTTACCATCCCCCACTACCTTCTCCACATTATTAAAAAACCAGTCCCCAGACCCCGCCTCAACTGCCTTCAACACCTCCACCCACCAACCAACTGGAGAGCCCCCTCTTCCCGATCCCGAATAACCCAGACCTTTGCCCCAAGAAGTACCCCACCTTGACTCAATCACTCTAGCCCATAAACCATCCCTCTCCCCATAAAATCGCCAACCCATTTCCCAAGGAGTGCTTTGTTAAAGCACTCAATATACTCCGAGACCCCCGGCTTTCTTTGGTTTACAGATTTCAGACCATTTCAGCCAAGCTATCTTATTCTCTCTCTCACTCTCTTCCCCCCTCCCCCCGAAATTTTCTTTGTAAACTCACAATTTCTTTAATTACTTTTTTTTAGCCCTAAAGGTGGATAAGATGCGTTTATTAGAGTAAGCCTCCCCCGATGGAGATCTTCAATTCTTCCCATTTTCGCAAACTATTTCTTATTTTCTGTTATAGTTATCAGTTCTTTTCGAAGAAATAAATTAGCAAAATTAATAGATGTTAGAAGTTGTTATTGTTGAAGGAAAAATTATTGTGTCCTCGTATTACTAATAATAGATGATAGAAAAGACAACGGACCGACTCCGTGATCCATCCCATCTCGTGCAAAATTTTAAATTGAGTATGTATAGAGTGGAATTAGTTCATACATGAACTATAGAAGGATACTTGTTGTTTTCACTGAAGAGTATTAGTTATTTTTTTCAAAGGTATTAGTTGTTTTCACTGAAAAGTTTTAGTTTGTTTTCATTGAAAAACTAAGGGGGCGCTTGGTTAGCAATTTTTCAATGGTAATGAGAATAAAAATTTATTTCCATCTATGCCCTCATAAGGAAAATGATATGTTAGGGGAAGAAGTGTTCCAATGGTGACACCATTGCTAGCGTCATGCCCCAATTTTGGAATAGAAGTTGACAACAAATGGTTGTTGGTGGAGGAAGGGGGGAGTGATTGAGGAGAATGATTGTAGGAAGAGAATAGGGTAATCAAAATGAAGTAGTGATTACCTTATTTAGGAGGAGATATAGTGAGTTTGTTCTCATGAACCATGCTAATTACACTAATTTTCAATCTCATTCTCATTACCATTGAAGAGTTGTTAACCAAGCGCCCCCTAAGACTCTTCAGTTTAAATCAGTAATACTCTTCAGTAATAACAACTAATATTTTGTGGTGAAAACAGCTAATACTTTTCAATGAGTCATGTATAAACTATTTTCACTCTATACTTCGTCTTTTAAATTAATTTTAAAAATGTACAATATAACATTATAAAATTTAAATTTAAATATATAGTATAATTATTTAAAATAATGGTACCACATTAAATTTATACGCACGAACTATACGGCGAATCCGATTCACGGGACAGATTTAAAAAAAAAAAGAATCACGATCCCAAACCCCAGGCCTCACGAGTTCAATACGACCAGGTTAATTTTTTTAAACCCGACCAACCGTTCCAACCTGTTTAGCCGGAAAGTAGGGCACGATGTCGGCCTAGCTCTTAGTATGTGTGGGGTTTCAATTGACCCTACATGATCCAGTCAAAAAACGGGTAAAACTAGTGATTCAATTAATCAGGTTTTTTTTTATGTATAACTTTTTTATGTTTGGGAAGTGTATATAAAAAAAATTCAATTTATACTTTTATGCAACTTTTTATCATAATACTATTTTAATTTCTGATATGTGCATATATATATATATTAGAGTTACCCGTTGTATTACAAATTATTCGATGGGTCAAACCAATACTTGTAAAGATATGAACATGGAATATTTTTGTTATGATTTCCTAGCTTTAAGCGTTACCTTTGTTCTTCTTTTTACATAGGACTCACCCTTTTCCTTGCTGAAAATATTTCTTGCTAGGAGGTTTTTACCTTTCGTAAGGTTTTTAGCGGGGTCCGACCTATTAATTGACTTGGGGTCTTATGGTTCTAAGTTTTCTTTATTCATTTAATACAAAAAAAATTAGTCAGATCGTCTCATTATTTCCTCGTAGCGGGGTGGCCCATTACGGATCACGGGACGAGGTGGGATGGTAATTGGTATGTTCTACATTATCTTTTATTATTTAATTCATTAATATTAATTTCTTGTTTTATTTTTAATATATATTTAAGATTTCAATTACAAAATAAATAAATGATATTTCAAGTATTTTTATGAATTTACTTTTAGATTTTAAAGATGTTGATATCAATAAAAAAAATTAATTGAAATATTATAATTTTTTTCTTATTATTTTATTACATCAACATATATTTAACTTAAAAAGTTGAATTATTGTACCTACTATATATATTTAGTAATATGAAAAAATATACTACTTCCGTCCCAAATTAGTTTTTATAGTTGACCTTTTGAGACTTTAGTATAGGAGTTGATTTATAATATTTAAATAAATAAAATAGTTTTTTGATGATTGAATATTGTTCAATTTAAATGAATGAAATAAATGAAAGTATTTTTATGCGTAATTATTAGTCACAATATAGAAATTTTTATAAAGAATAAATAGTATAATGTGAAAATTAATAAGTGACGAGAAGAGTAGTATATTCATTTAAATTTAGTAATGTAGGTGAAATGGGTTAGAACGGGTATGTCAGCACAAAACGTGGGAGAAGCAAATCCCAAACTCATCTACTTCCATTATGGATTACTGGGTGGGTCAAGACAAGTTAGTCGCATGCCAAAATTGTCATCCCGAGCCCCTTGCCGATCAAAACAATTTAAATATATTATTTATTACTTTATTTTTACCTATGAACCCTAAATATGTATATGTAAGAGATTTTTTTTGAAAGGTAAGAGACTAGTTCGAAATAGTAAAAAAAAAAAAAAATTCCTTCAAAAAAGAAAGATATAGGAAATATTGATTATATTCTCCATTTAATGGTGTTTTAACCATTTGCGTTAATTCATTTCGTACGTCTTTTTTATTTGGCTTTTTCTCATATTTATTTTCTGAACAATTTATCATTTAATTAGTTATGTTTTAACTAATTTTTAATGTGACAGGATGTGTGAAATAATCGACATTGATCACGTTACCATGTCTTTTATTGTGAAAACAATGACGCTCCACCCAACTTAAAATTTAATTTGATATGTCCTTTTGTCATCTGAATGAAAACGCAAGAATTTGTAAGATATCACCCAACCGAAATATATTTCGCGTAATTAAAAAAAAAAAAATTATTTTTTTATGTGCACTCAAATGCATAACATACACTTAGATTTCAAATTCAATTTTAAATTAATTTTAACTTTCAAAATTCAATTTACTTAATAAGTTTTGAAAAATTGAAATTGAATTTAAAATCCAAATGCATGTTATGCATTGGGGTGCATACAAACATTTGTGTTGAAAAAATATATAGACATCTACGTAGAATTGAAATTGAATTTAAAATCCAAATGCATGTTATGCATTGGGGTGCATACAAACATTTGTGTTGAAAAAATATATAGACATCTACGTAGAGGTAAATTTTTTATTTTCATTTTACTTCAAAATACAAAAAGAATGTTGGTCCCGAAACGAACAAACAGGTGTAGGGGGGGGGGGGGGAATACACCTGAGGTTACAAAATTTAAACTTCTTATATTTATCAGATTACTTAACACAGTAACTCGTCAGTGGACTTGAAAATTACTTGTGAAAACTTACTGAGATAATATCTCCACTGAAAGCTCAAGACTTTCAGTTGAACTACTATCTAATTAGCTTTCAGATGCGGATTAGTGAGACCTTAAGAAATCTCTTTTTACTTTGATAAACTTTGAATGAATAACTCACACTTAAGAGATAGCAGAATGTAAGTACACAAGATATATAAAGTGGTTCAGAGATGAATCTCCTACGTCCATTGTCCTGATTAAACAGGAGAATTCCTTTCACTTGGAATTCCTTGTGTTATAGTGCCAAGGTGCACTGATCAATTAATCCTCCCTTAGGATGATTGATCACTAGGATAATTCCAGGTCCTAGTTCCCAAAACAACCCAACTTTCAGACTGATACAAACAATCAGCTTACTAACACCACTTAACTCTAACTCTCAACCTAACAACTGAGTAGGGTTTTGAGTAGGGGTTTGTTCCAACTGTTGTGAGATAATCCTTACAGTTTAGCTCAAGGCTTTGGATGGATTATCTCTTTCTAAGGTTTGGATATAGCTTTTAGCTCGATTACAGAAGGCTTCGTATGCTCTCTACATATGAGAAACACTTGGGAAATAAAGGTAATTTCGAGTGTTTCTTAGGTAGTTATGAGTGTAGAGACAATTTTGATCTTGTGAGATTCCCGTACATAGAAATGAGTATGTCCTTCTGTATTTATAGACCTTCTTGAAAAATCTTCCCGTTGGAGTTGAATCTTTTCAAGTAAGTCTTCTTGTATCTAATTAGTTCAAACGGCTCTATTTGAAGCTTTAAGTCTTGTCAAGAAACGGCTGAAAGACCATGCCTGTTCACCAACTTTCTGTAGAATGCTAGGGAAAGACTTTTGGTACTTATCAGTCTGTGACAGGTCGGCTGTCAGTAGAGTACACCTACGTGTCATCTTCTTATTGGGCCATTCAGTCTGCTTGTTCAGAATCCTGTCTTGCTTTAAGGTGGAACTCCTATGAGAGGACCTTCTTATTCCTTCATTTATTGTAAGCTTCACTGAAATTCATTTTGTCTTATTCCAACCAGATTAACTAACAGTTTTTAATGTGTTTAGCATTGAATGTGCTTTGTTAGTTCACGTCAGTGGACCTTGGTCCTCTCCTAATGGTTTTAGTCTTAGTGTGAATGTACTTAGACAACATTCAAGACTTAGACTATTTATCAGATCAGTTAGTCTTCAGCGGACTTCATTCTTTAATACACTCCAGAGTTTACTAACTGCACTTCAGTTCCTTAACATTTGAACTGACGTTCTAAACTATAACTCTACTGAACAATTTTACTTACAAATAACTAAGGAGGAACTTTTTGGGCATCTTAATCAAAACTTAAGTCTATACAATTTCCCAACAATTTTCCCCTTTTGATTATGCCGAAACCTATCTTATTACATATCTTCTTTCAGATGAGGTTCTTCAGATGACATATAATTCAAAGGATTTTTGTAAGTAAAAGCATTCAAGTACATAAGCCTAAATGATAATGAGATATTATCTTGGGCAAAAGACAGTAGAGTTTCATTTCATGAAGAATAAGATTACAAATACATGAAGTCTATTGTTGAAAATTCAAAATGCAAAAAAAAAAAAAAAACAACTGGGACTTATAAACAATTGCCCAGTAAATACTTAACATCCTCAGATGGATTCAAACAAAGGTTCAAGTCCATATTGCTTGAAGACTCGGATCTTCAGTTCATTCTTTCTCTCCATTACTTCTTTTGAGTGTCCCCAGAGACCTAAATGCTCACACAAGGACATCCATTCATCTGTAATCCGCCCTCTATCAACTGCTTCAGTTGCATCTTGTGGAAGCCAGTAGGTGATTGGTTCAGGAGCCTTCAAGGCATAATCTGGAAACTTGTCATTCCAGGCTTCACTTATCTCAGGATAGAGCTTTGGGTAAGTCTCGAATAACCAGTCATTAAATAAATCTTGAGCATTTTCTTTTCCCAATTCTCCGCTGACATAAAATGAGTACACAAACTCCCTCTTGGCAGTTTCCCAAGCATCATTCAGCTTCTTGGGAACCCAAGTATCATGATGAGGGAACTGGGCCTTTGAAGGAGCCACCTTGTCTTTCTTCAGCTTTGCAGCCCACCTTTGATAACCATTCCTGAATTTCTTTGAAGTAGTTTTATCAAAGGTGGTTAGCCTTTCCTTCTTCTTTCTCTCTGTTAACTCTGCAATGGACTCCATTTTCCCAACAACCTTATCTCTCTTCTCTTGCTGTTGAGCAGTTAATCTCATAGCTCTCTCATTCATACCTCCAGCTTCCTTGATTAGCTCAGTGAGTTCATTAACTCTTGTGGGGGCAGATTTAAGGATTTCAGAGGAGATAGGTTCAGGGTTTAAGATAGGAAGTACCTCAACTGAGTCGTCAGTTAACTTTGCAGCCAACCTTCCTGAAGACCTTGTTCTCTTAGCCACCTCCGCTGAGAGAACATCAGTAGCCTTCCTCTTTGTTGTTTCCCCCTTCTGAGCAGCTCTCTCCTTCTTCTCCTTCTCAGCTGCTTCCTTGAACGCAGTTAACTCTCCCTCTGCTGGAACTTCTTTGCCCTTCCTTGCATCAACAGCTTGATGTGCTTCAAGATTAACTTTCTTCAGGGTACTCTTGATTTGTTGGCCTCTTTCAAATTCAGGAGTCTCAAGAATCAGCTGCATCTTGTTCTTGGGATCCTTCTTCATGTCTTTGGCGCTTACCCTCTTTTCAGCATTAATCATGCACTCAGCAACAGTGATCTTCAACTTCATCTGATCATGACCAACAGCCTTCAGTTGAGTTGAGCAGTAATCAACCTCATCCTCAAGTCTTTCCAGTGCAGCACCAGCAGTTTGTCCAAATTGTACAAACTGAGAAAGTTTCTCATCAATGAGAATATTTGTTTTCTCCTGAGTAGGGAAGTCCTCAGCAGCCTTCTTCAGCACCTCTCCTAGCTTAGCTCCTAGCTCTTCGTGCTTGGCCTCAAATTGCATCAGCTTCTGATTCCATAACCCTTCAACCTTCCCTAATAGGTCAGTTGAGAAAGCCTCTACTGAGGACTTTAGGTTAATGGAGACATTATCCACTGAATCCTTCAGAAATTGAGTTCTGGCCTCTTCCTCCATCTTCTCCAGCTTCTTCAGAGCCTCTATCACCAGCACACTCTGGCCTTCAACAACATCTATCACCATCTGTTCTGAATCTTCTACTTTAAGTGTAAGGTTGTGAAGAAAGGCAATGGTAGATTCCATGAGCTCATCAATATGGTCTGAGAGGATGACCATTTCATCAACTTCCTCCTGGACTATCTCCTGGACATCTCTCAGTTAAGCTTGTAGGGATGGAAGTTTTTCATCTTGAAGGTTTTGAACAGCATCCCTCAGTGGAGTTAGGTGTATTTGAATTTGGGGTACTTCTTCAGTTTGGGTACCTGCATTGCATAGAGTGTTAGTTTCTTCCCCCTCATTCTCACCACCTAAGACTCCAGTCTCATCTACCTCCATATGTACTCCCTCCTCCTCTCTCTTCTCACTTTCTCTCTCTCTCTTTTTCAACTCTATTTTTTTAGCCAACTCGTCTTTTACAGGAATGGTTGCTTTTATCTCTCCACTTACCACATTGGTGATTTCTACCTCATTTTATTTTTCTATTTCTTTTTCAACTCCAATTGTACCAGTCACCTCAGCTGACTCCATAGTCACCACTGAGGGCTGTTGTGGGAGAGCTTCAGTAGACTCATCTACTGGGCTCTCCTTTGGCAAATTTTGTGCCTCAGTATCTCTTGTCAAAGATACATCCTTGGCTACTTCACCACCACCTTGCTGTGGTGAAGTACCTTCCTCCTTTTGGAACTCCTCCTCCTCTTTCTCTTTCTCTTTCTCTTTCTCTTTCTCTTTCTCTCCCTCTTCCCCTGACTTCTCCTTTTCTTCTTCAACAACCTTTTCTTCCTCAGCTCCCTTCTTTGCTTCAGCAAGTTTGTCCATCACTAGGCTCTGAAAGATTTGTTGATCACAGAGGAGCCTGGTTTTGGTCATTCCTGCAAACTCCAAGACCTTCTTTTCTTCCTTCTTCCAATCCTCAGCATTGCTTCCTCCAACAGCCATGAGGATTTCTCCCAGTCACATATCCTTCAGCTGGACAAGTAGCCTTACTCTTAAAAACATTTCCTTCAGGGTGGGAAACCCATCAAGCTCTGGATATTTAGTTTCCAGTGAGTAAGCCACTTCATCCTTAAGAGTATCCAGAAAAGAGTACTCTTCTTCATCATCAGATGGAATAGAAGGGGTAGGGGATCTGATATCTATTGGCTCCTCTGGGATAGTTTCTAAGAGAGTGGTCTGGGTTTCAGGAGGGTTGGGATCAGTTGAGGTTTGGGTATCAGATGAGATTAGGGTTTGATCAGAGGGGGTTGTGGGGATGGGTTCAGTAGGGTTTGAGGATGCCTCAGCAGATGCCTCAGATGGGGTGTTATTTGGGGAACCACTTTCAGACTGTTGAGAGCCTTCAGTGGGGGTTTAGAGATTTTGGAAATTCTCTTGGTTTTGACAGGAGTACGGGGTTTGGTTTTGGGTTTGATGGGGGTGGGGGTAGGGACATCTGAGTCAGACTCAGTAGATATAACGTTAGGAGATGAGTCAGGGTTACCTGAAGATGACTCATCAGTGGAGTTTGTAGTTCTGACTTTCTTTGAGGCGCTCTCCTTCACAGCCTCAGATGACCTCTTCTTCTCCTTCTTTGAGGTCTTCTCTGCCTCTTCCTCTTTGTGTAAAGCCATATTGTCACTTAGCTTTACAAGTCTCCTTTTTAGCTTGGTCTTTTTCCCTTCAGCAGGGTTTGCTTCTTCAGCCTCCTCTGCTGCCTCCGGGCTTTCCACCTCCGTGCTCAGCTTCCTTGTCTCCAAGGCTTTGCCAGATTTGAATAGAGCCTTCAAATTGATCCATTTTCTATCCTCTTTCCAGTCTACTCCCACATCAACATTTTTGATCAAGTAAGAGATCTTAGTGGCAAAGTTTAGTTTACTTGACAATTGGGGGGTCTTTTCCGGCTGGAGTTTCAACTTTTCTTTGTTCAGAGCTCTCAAGAAAAATTGTTGCCAGTTATAGCTCTTCTCCTTGCTGTCCAATATTGCTTTCATCAGCCTCAGTTTGGGCTTGCTTACTTGCTCAGTGCTTTCTTGATTACCCAAAATACATTACCCAACAATCTCACAAAGAACATTGTATACGGGAAGGAGTATATTTCTATTCATTGTGGGACTGTACTTCGTCTTCTTCTGCATAATAGAGTAGATACAGTCCTCCTCCTTATCCTCGATACAAGTATCCGGATTTGGACCTTCAGATGGAAGTCCAAAGAGGTCTTTGAGATCATCACCTTCCAGTTGGATCTCCTTCCTCACTTTCTGGTGCTCGATGATTTCAGTATCATCCCTCATCACCTTCTTCTTCCTGTTTAAAAATAGACAGGACTTAATCTTTGAATCAGTGTTAGCAACACTGAAGAAGAACTCCAATACTTGTCTATCGAAGCAGTTTTGGGGGTGGATAGACAGAAATTTTTCCAAACCAGCATACTTCACCATGTCCAGGGCTTCTTTGATATGCCTGAACTCTAGTCTGGTTTGAATCTCAGGGTTGTAAAAAACAACTATAGGCTCATACCAAAAGTTTTCTTTGTTGGTAAGAAAACCTAGATTAACTCTGGCCATTTTGATTTAGAAGGGATTGTAAGAATTTTGCAGAGAGTATTTTGAGGGAGAAAGTAAGTATTTGCTTGAAGAGAGTTCGAAAAGGTTCTTAGACTGATTTTGGGGTCTTTTATATGAGTAATGAAGGGTGAGATTGAGAAGCGTAATCAACGTCTGAGATTAATTTTGGAAAAAGATTGTGGATAGTCGAAAGGGTTAGTGGGGAATTTTTTAGAGATCTTGATGGTTAGGAAAGAACCGCCTAAAATGAGAGGTGTGGATTGAAAGAGTTGGTAGCCGGAAGGTCACATCATCCGGCTTTTAGGGCGCGTGAGATAGGAAACTAAAAAAGTATTACAACGTGCATTAAATGCCCGCCTTATCAAAATCTCTTCGGAATAGTGTAAAAAGATTTAATTTTCAGAAAGCACTCAATAATAAAATTTTGAAATTAAATTTATATTTAAAAACCAAGAGGCTTTCAGATTTGAAGAATAGCATGAGTACAAAACATTGACCTCTACTGAGGTTGAACCTCTTGTGTGAAATGAAGCTCTTCTGAGATTAGTGACTCCTGTGAGGTTGATCCTCTTCTGAGGTGGAACCTCCACTAATTTGAATTCAACTCTTCTGAGTTTTGTAAAGACTTCATCTTTACTCTCCTGGATCTAGAAGTCCAAGCTCCACTGACAGTTCTTGAAACCTTGCTTCAGTCAAAGGTTTAGTAAATATATCTGTCTTTTGTTTGTCAGTGTGAATCTTGAGCATTTTGATATCCTTCTTTTCCACATGATCTCTGATGAAATGATGTCTTATATCCACATGCTTGCATTTTGTGTGGAGAACTGGATTTTCTGAAATAGCAATTGCACTATTGTTGTCACAGAAAATAGGAACTTCATTAGCAAAGATGTTGTAATCTCTCAGTTGTTGTCTTAGCCATAGAATTTGAGCACAACAACTTCCAGCTGCCATATATTCAGCATCAGTAGTGCTTGTTGCTACTAAATTTTGTTTCTTGGAAAACCACGAGATCAACTTACTTCCCAAGAATTGACAAGTGCCTGAAGTTGATTTTCTATCAATTCTGCATCCTCCATAGTCTGCATCTGAGTATCCTGTGAGTTCCAAATTGTCATCTGAGGGATGCCATAATCCCATATTCACAGTACACTTTAAATATTTGAGAATCCTCTTAGCAGCTTCCAGATGACTCTTCTTTGGGTTGGCTTGATATCTAGCACATATTCCCACTGCTTGACTTGAAGTCCGAGGAAGAATTTCATTTCTCCCATCATTGACATCTCAAACTTTCCTTTCATCAGTTGAGAGAACTTTTCACAGAGGACTTGGTTTGGAGAACCAAAGATGATATCATCCACATAGATTTGAACTAGCAGAGTGTCCTTTCCTTTTGTGATCCTGAAGAGAGTTCTATCTACTCTTCCTTTGATAAAACCATAATCCAACAGGAACTATGACAAAGTATCATACCAAGCTTTTGGAGCCAGTTTCAGTCCATATAGAGCTTTCCTCAGTCTATATACTTTGTGGCTTTCTTCAAAACCTGGAGGTTGCTCCCTCATTGAGAATTCCATTCAAGAAAGCACTCTTGACATCCATTTGATACACCTTGAATTTCTTGTGAGCAGCATATGCAAGAAATAATCTTATTGCTACCAATCTGGCCACCGGGGCAAAGGTTTCATCATAGTCAAAACCTTCCACTTGAGAATAGCCCTTTGCTACTAGTCTGGCCTTATTTCTAACTATGACATCATTCTTATCCTTCTTGTTCTTGAATACCCACTTGGTTCCAATCACATTGCAGTGATATGGTCTGTCAACTAGCTCCCATACTTGATTCCTTGTGAATTGGTTGAGCTCTTCTTGCATAGCAATAATCCAGTTTGAGTCCGGAAGTGCTTCTTCAATGGAACCTGGTTCCTGGTTAGATAAGAAACAACAAAACAAAGCATTTTCTCCATGAAAACTTCTAGTTTTTACTCCCGAGGTAGGATCACCTAGGATTTGCCCAACAGGATGATCTGAGAGCCATGTCCTCCTAGGCTGATGCCCTTCAGTAGAGTTTAACTCTTCTGAAGTTGAGTCACTAGATACAGGAATGAATTCAAATTCAGGAAATAAGACAGAGGGTTGAAGTCCTGAGTCATCATTCAAGGTATTTTCATTCTCAATGGAAGTGTCATTGGTTCCCCCTTGAATGATGGGCTCAGTAGATGTCTCAGTTGTGACCACATCTTCATCGATATTACTTACCTCTTGAACTGGGATAGTGTTTATCAGTTCATTTGCATCTTCAGGAAAGCTCTCAGGTGAGTTGTGAGAAGTGGTTTGACTTTGAGTGTCCTCTTTGAATTTTTTATCATTTAGGTTATCCCAGGTTGGGATGTATGCATTAACACAATTCTCAGGGTAGCCTTTTAACTTGATACTCAGTCTAGTTAGTCTTTTGCTTATTACTTCCTCATTCTCCTTACTCTTGGACTCAAAGGTAGATTCATCAAAGACCACATGAGGTGTTTCTTCCACAACAAGAGTTCTACAGTTGTAAACTCTGAAAGCTCTACTGATTTGGGAATATCCTAAAAATATTTCTTCATCAGTTTTGCTATCAAAAGCTTTAAGTTGAGTTTTCCCATTGTTGTGAATGAAACACTTACAACCAAAGATATGAAAGTAAGATACCTGAGGCTTTCTGTCATTCCATAACTCATATAGAGTTCTTCCTTGATGTTTGGTTACCATGGATCTATTCTGAGTGTGGCAGACAGTATTAATAGCTCCAGCCCAAAATCTTTTAGGAACTTGAGCTTCTGCAAGCATTGTCCTTGTTGCCTCCTTAAGAGTCCTATTTCTTCTTTCAGCTACTCCATTTTGTTGAGGAGTTCTTGCAGCTGAGGTCTCATGGGCAATACCTAACTCTTTGCATAAATCAGAAATTATTGAATTAATAAATTCATTGCCCTTATCTGATCTTATCTTTACAATGTTCAGGCTTTTTTCATTGCTAACTTTCTTCAGAAGTTCTGGTAGCCTGAGTGGAGTCTCCTTCTTGCTTGCTAGAAATACCACCCAAGTGTACTTGGAGAATTCATCAACAACAACAAGAGTATATTTTCTCTCATTGATACTTACAAGGGTTATTGGACCAAAGAGATCCATGTGCAATAATTGAAGTACTCTGTCAGTGGAGGTTGCAACTTTGCTTTTGAAGGTTTCTTTCACTTGTTTTTCCTCCTGACAGGCTTTGCAAATATGTTCTTTGTTGTATACTTCATTTGGCATTCCTTCCACCAGTTCATGTCTTGCTATCTTGTTCATCATCTTGAAGTTCAGATGACTTAGTCTTTTGTGTCATAGCCAATTAGTATCAGTTGAGCTCTTTTCAATAAGACATGCATTTGGTGTGCAAGACTTCCAATTTGCAAGATAGACATTTCCCTTTCTTGACCCAGTCAGTAGTACCTGTTGTGAAGATATATTCTTGACAAAACACAGGTTACATGAAAATTCAACACTGTATCCTTTATCATAAAACTGACTTATTATTAAAAGATTATGCTTAAGTCCACTGACATAGGATACATTGCTTACTCTTACTGAGCCAATTATTAAAGTACCATAACCTTTAGTGGCTCCTTGTGAATTGTCACCAAAGGTGACTTGTGGACCTTCTTTCTCAACAAATTCTGTCAGGAGATTTTTGTTACCAGTCATGTGCCTGGAACAGCCACTGTCCAAGTACCAGACTGAAAATTTTTTAGCTTCTCCTTTGTTGCGGTCCATTGAGCCCTGCAGTCAAAATCAAGCTTTAGGTACCCATTTTGTGTTGGGTCCTACCAGGTTAGCTGTATCTTTCGGGATCCAAATTTGCCTCTCTGTTCTAATCACTTTAGAATGGCTAATTTGTCTTCCATAAACATCTACATAGATAGTTATCTCTGTGGGTGCCTTAGGAGTAAACTGTCTATGAGTGTCAGCCTTTGAAGGAACAGGAACCTTCTTAACATTCTTCCTTTTAGGCATGGGTGCACCTGGCCTTAGTTTTTGTTGATAAAGGTATGAAGGACCTTTTCCTTTAGGCACAAAAGGAATAGGTCTTCTATATGAGTCATTCCTTGAGGAGTGCTCATGCCTAGGTGTTCTCAGCTGAGGTTGCTTCATTTGTGAAGACCTCGGCTGATAGTACCTCTGCTGAGATCTAGTCTGATTGATTAATCAATTGAGCTTTTCCATTTGGTTTTGGCTGAGTTTGACTTCTCTTTTGTTGGACCTCAGCTGGTCTTTTTCCTTTATCTATAATCTGTGGTTGAAAGGTCACAGACTTAACAAAAACTCTCTTTGTGCTACTTGAAGAAGCAACACTCAGAGGACCTTCTGAAGGTTTTGGAATAAAGCCTATCACGCACTTGTTATTAGGATTGATTTGAAAGTTTTGAATTTCCTCTATGGCAAGAGAGGGTTTATTAAGAGCATCAATCCTTTTTAACAAAGTCACTTCAGATTTTTGTAAGACATCAATTTTCAGGAGAGAATCCTTTATTTGGCTTACCAATTTTAAGTTCTCTTCAGATAACTTTGTCTTAGATTCAGTCAGATCCTTTATCAGTTGATCTTTGCCATTTCCTTGACTTTTAAGGGTTTCCACCTCTTTTGTCAACTCAATAATAGATTTAGCTGAGTTGAGATCTGCCTGATTCCCAGATTCAATTAACTTGGAGTTTTCACTCAAGATATTTTTGTTTTCATCTTGGAGACAGAAACTTGCTTCTTGCAACCTTGAGAAATCAATCATTAACTGTTCCAAAGCGGGCTGAAGATTGAGTTTCTCTGTTGACTCCGAGCTGAGCTCAGGTGAGTGTCCTAAAGAAATGGATGGTTTAGATTGTACCTCTGGTTCTTCTCTTGCCATGAGGCACATGTCATCATCACTGTTGTCTGAGAACAGTCCATCAGATGACTCCATATTTTCATCAATATCCTCAGCCACCATGGCTTTTCTTTCTCCATATCTTTTGTCTCTTTTGGCTTGCCTTTCCTTTCTTTCCTTGACGCTCAGTTGAGGACAATCATATTGAAAGTGCCCAACCTTCTTGCATTGAAAACATCTGTTGGCATCATCATTCTTTTCCTCAGTAGACTCTCTAGTCTTTGATGATGAACCTTCAGCTCTGGTATAGCTCTTGTAATCTTTCTTCTTTTCCAGCTCAGTTGAGCTTTTCTCTCCTTCTCTGGTGTCTTTTTGTGGATAACTTCTTCTTTCCCTGTTATCCCTGTAAAACCTCTTATATTTGCCAAAGCGGTTGTTAAGTTTTTCAAACCTTCTGGCCATCAGGCTGAGTTCCTCTTGCATCTCAGCCTTGCTTTGAGATTTGCTTGCCTTTGTACTCTTCTGTGGCTTTGGGGATTTTGGCTCAGTCACCTTAGCTTTGAAGGCAACTCCTTTCTCAGCTGAGGTCTCATCAGGAGCCCTTTTCCTGTTAAGATCAAACTCATAAGCTTTGAGTTCAGAGAATACCTGTTGCATAGACATGCTGGATAAATCCTTGGTATTCTGCATCATCACAGAGTATACATCCCATCTTGAGGTTAAACCTCTCAGGATCTTTAGGGCAGCTTCTCTTTTGGTGTAGACTTTTCCCAGAGAATTTATTTCATTCATGATGTCAGTGAACCTCCCATCAAGCTGGTCAATGGTCTCAGTAGGCTCCATGGTGAACTGCTCATACTTTTGAACAGCTACAGAAAGCTTGTTCTCTTTATCTTGTCAGTTCCTTCACACATGAGAGCAAGATTGTCCCAAAGTTCATTTGCAGTCTTGCAATGGATCATTCTTCCCATTACAGAATCTGGAATGGTGGTGTAGAGAATATTCATGGCTATGAAGTTGAGGTTGTGTCTCCTCCTTTCATCTGCAGTGAAGTTATCTTCATCCTTGGGCCATTCTTCTCTTGGATCTGCAATAGTTTCAGCTGTGGTTCTAGGGTTAGGGGTCATAAAAATAAATGGACCTTTAATAATCACCATTAACATTTCATCATGCACACAGGCAAGATGAGCTCTCATTCTGATCTTCCAGAAGTCATAATTTTCCACTGAGAACTGTGGAAGCTTGTGATGGGATATATGGTTCAAGGGATTGACTCCCATGTTGTTTTCCGCTGGTGGTGCTACCCTAGCTGCATTGTCAGCCATAGTATCTTAACAAGTTTATCAAAGGATCAATTCAGTTGACAAAATAAAATACCTTTTAGCACAAGGTATACTTAGAACAATGGTCTTTTGAACCACTGCTCTGATACGAATTGTTGGTCCCGAAACAAGCAAACAGGTGTATGGGGGGGGAATACACCTGAGGTTACAAAATTTAAACTTCTTATATTTATCAGGTTACTTAAGACAGTAACTCGTCAGTGGACTTGAGAATTACTTGTGAAAGCTTACTGAGATAATACCTCCACTGAAAGCTCAAGACTTTCAGTTGAACTACTATCTAATTAACTTTCAGATGCGGATTAGTGAGACCTTAAGAAGTCTCGTTTTACTTTGATAAACTTTGAATGAATAACTCGCACATAAGAGATAGCAGAATGTAAGTACACAAGATATAAAGTGGTTCAGAGATGAATCTCCTACGTCCACTGTCCTGATTAAACAGGAGAATTCCTTTCACTTGGAATTCCTTGTGTTATAGTGCCAAAAAGCACTGATCAATTAATCCTCTCATAGGATGATTGATCACTAGGATAATTCCAGGTCCTAGTTCCCAAAACAACCCAGCTTTCAGACTGATACAAACAATCAGCTTACTAATACCACTTAACTCTAACTCTCAACCTAACAACTGAGTAGGGTTTTGAGTAGGGTTTGGTTCCAACTGTTGTGAGATAATCCTTACAGTTTAGCTCAAGGCTTTGGATGGATTATCTCTTTCTAAGGTTTGGATATAGCTTTTAGCTCGATTACAGAAGGCTTCGTATGCTCTCTACATATGAGAAACACTTGGGAAATAAAGGTAATTTCGAGTGTTTCTTAGGTAGTTATGAGTGTAGAGACAATTTTGATCTTGTGAGATTCCCGTACATAGAAATGAGTATGTCCTTCTGTATTTATAGACCTTCTTGAAAAATCTTCCCGTTGGAGTTGAATCTTTTCAAGTAAGTCTTCTTGTATCTAATTAGTTCAAACGGCTCTATTTGAAGCTTTAAGTCTTGTCAAGAAACGGCTGAAAGACCATGCCTGTTCACCAACTTTCTGTAGAATGCTAGGGAAAGACTTTTGGTACTTATCAGTCTGTGACAGGTCGGCTGTCAGTAGAGTACACCTACGTGTCATCTTCTTATTGGGCCATTCAGTCTGCTTGTTCAGAATCCTGTCTTGCTTTAAGGTGGAACTCCTATGAGAGGACCTTCTTATTCCTTCATTTATTGTAAGCTTCACTGAAATTCATTTTGTCTTATTCCAACCAGATTAACTAACAGTTTTTAATGTGTTTAGCATTGAATGTGCTTTGTTAGTTCACGTCAGTGGACCTTGGTCCTCTCCTAATGGTTTTAGTCTTAGTGTGAATGTACTTAGACAACATTCAAGACTTAGACTATTTATCAGATCAGTTAGTCTTCAGCGGACTTCATTCTTTAATACACTCCAGAGTTTACTAACTGCACTTCAGTTCCTTAACATTTGAACTGACGTTCTAAACTATAACTCTACTGAACAATTTTACTTACAAATAACTAAGGAGGAACTTTTTGGGCATCTTAATCAAAACTTAAGTCTATACAATTTCCCAACTATTAAAATAAAAACACATTGCAAAGGATCCAAAAATTTATTTTATTATAGAACAATTTTTTGTGCTATGATGGATCAGTGGGAATAGGCCAGGCTACCCGACAGGGGTTTACGGCTCGGCCTAACTAAAGCTCAGCTCGGCTCGTTTAATAAACGAGTCAGGCTCAGACTTTTTTAAAAGCCTATTTATTTAGACTGACCAGGCTTGAGCTTTTTTTTAAGCCTTTTAAGCTCAACAGGCCGGCCTATTTAATTATATTAATATATAATTATATATACATAATATAATATATAATAATACAATACATATATAATATAATATAATAAATATTATATATATATATATATATATGTATAAGAATATTGCTAAATTTAAATTAATATATTATTTGAATTAGTTATTATGCTATTATTTGATAATCCTTTGGTAAATTGCTTTTATTCTTCATTTTAAGATTTAAAGAGTTAATTGTTATATTTTGATAATAATATAATTATTGAACATAATTTTATAAACATGATTAAAAAGACCCCTAAATGGCTTCAAGGTCAGGCCTGTTTATTAAAAAGGTCAGACCAAGGCTTTGAAAAAAGTCTATAACAGTTAACAGGTCAGTCTTAGGCCCAAAGATTATATAGCAAGCTCAGACCGTCCAACGAGAAGCCTAGCTCGGCTCGGCCTATTTCCTCCCCTACCATGAATTTTTTTTTACACCTCATTGTATTTTGGGCTTGAAAAGTTGACTAGTTATTTTTTTTCTTTATAAAAATTACTCCTTCCGTCCCAAACTCGTTTGCTACATTGCCAAAAAGGTCCGTCCCATACTCATTTGCTACATCTATTTTTGGCAAAAAAGTAACAATACTTTTTAATATTATATTCTACATACACTAATAACCAAAATATCTACTTTATCACTTCATCACTTTATCACTTTAAAATACTAATAAATAATTTTTTTCTTAATAACCGTGCAAACAGTAAACGGGAATTTGAGTTTGGGACGGAGGGAGTACCTTTTATTCACTTGTCCCAAAATAAAATTCACATTTTTTTCCGGTTCCCCTTATAATATTCTTCATACCCCTAAAATATAAATAACAATTAATTATAACATTCTCACAATATTATTTTATATTTAAATTAAACTCCCAAAAAATTAATTTTCAATAATTTTTTTTAAAAAGTGTGTCACATCAGATGTGAAAACTAACGGAAACGGAGCAAGTACTATATTTTGCCTGATCGCATTTAGTGAGTTAGGGGATAACTTTAGTTCAACCTTTTTTTTCGGTTCCCTCTTATAATTAGGAATATAGTAAGTTTTGTATAAAAATATTTTATAATGAGTTTATTATAAAATAAAAAATTAATGTATCAAATATTTAATTAAAAATACCAATAATTTCATTAGAAGTATAAAAAATTGGGGTAAAAAAATCAACAATAATTACAATTTAATACCACTGAGCCAATTTTTTATACTTCTGATGATATTTTTATATTCTTGATCAAATATTTGATACTTTAAAATAACAATCATTTAAATTATTTATTTTGTTTGGTTAATTTTATAATAAAGAGGTGGTGAACTTTCATAAAAATATTGAAAATTTTAATTAAATTAAAACTGAATCTAAATATAGCGAATTAATATAGAACTATTTTTTTTTTTTTTAGGTTGAATGCACAAAAAGTGAAGAATCAATTTAAGTTGAAACCAAGACCCGGTGATAATTAGAATTGGTTGGATTAAGAGATACAGGTCATGTGGTATGATTAGGAAGTTGAATATTCAAATTTGATTTGTAGTTATGGCAAAATCCAAGATAAATAAAAATATAACCATGAGTAATAGTGATAATCATGACAGGTAAACCACATAATATTTGATCTCCATAATAATGACTTGTCTTTTCTTGCTTTGTACAAAAGTAATTAATAATAATCATATGGCAGCCCAGCACTAGTGGGAGATGCCAGACAGCACTTGCTTTTTAAGGTTTTCAATTATCATAACCAATTTTGTATTGAAACGATTCACAAAGCATTTGGGAAGCCATCCTGCAGGATCCAACTGCGTGTGCAAGAAAGAACAAAATTAGATGAGTTAAGTAATCCGTTCATCAAATTTAAAAAAATTATTAACTAATTTTATTTCACTTAGAATTATACCCTGTCTCAATATGTCTCATTTTATCCAAAACTTTTCTTTTTTTATTTATCAACATCAATACCAAGATTAAAATAATTATTTTCTTTAATAAAATACCCCTAATTAGTAGTATTTATTATTGTTTGTATAAATTTAATATGGATATAAGAGTCATTTGATACCCTGATAATTAATGAGAAACATAATTTTTATAAATGACTAAAATAAAACAGATAAAAAGAAATGCAGGGAGTAGTAGTACTTTTCAATTAATAACACCCTTTGGATGCATTTAATTGACTTTTAAAAAGAATTAAAGGAATTAAGAAAATCATTCAATAACAATATATACTTTCTCTGTCCCTTTTTTACTGTCCCATTTTATTCAAAATGGTGTTCCTTTTTAATTATCACTCTACTATTATAAATGCATTTTTTACAAAATTTTTCCAACAATGCCCCTAATAAATTGTAAAGTTAATCATCATTTTGTAATAAAAATGAACAATAAATAAGGGTGCAAGTGTCTTTTGATACTCTGATAAATAAGAAAATTAGTTTGTGTGAATGGAAAAAATGAGACAATAAGAGACAGAGGGAATACATGATAATATAACATAATTATCTTTTTATTTAAATATTAATAATTAATATATGTTATCAGAAAAGAATAAAATTGGAATCTGATTCGTTAATTTTATTAGATAGGACAATTATTTTGAGATAAAGTTCTTCCTTTAGGAAAGACAATGAATTGAAGAGGGTAATACTTAATGCTCCCTCCGTCTCGATCTAAGTTCCTCCAACACAGAATATAAAAAAAAACCATAAAATAACAATTCCTATATGGGTAATGTGCTAATTAGATATTTTAACTTTTTGAAGTACATAGATGCATACAAAGTTAGCTATATTTACTCCATGCAAGCTTCATTTAGAAGGGTAAAATTGTAACTACTCCGTCTCCTAATAATCTTCATACTCTCTTTTTTGGTTTTACAATAATCTTCACAAATTCTAGTGTGCATTTGAGTGCATAGTATGCATTTGAATTTTGAAAAAAAAAAAATTTCCAAAGCAGAAATCAGTAATACCCCAAGAAGTAATCAGCGATGCCCCAAGAAGTAATCAGTAATACCCCAACTACAAAAAAATACACAATTTAGTGTGTTTTTTTCTTTTTTTTAAATTCAAGTGTATGCTAGAATTTGTGGGAAAAAAAAATTCTCTAGAAAAATAAATAAATCTTTGTTTTTGTTACCTGAGCAATATAAGTGACTATGCAAGAATCATGTCCAAGCTTCTCAACAACCCATCCAGATTGCAACAACAACCCTCTTATTGAGTTGTTCTGCTTTGGATGCAATCCTGCTGCTATCTCTTTTGGCAAAGAAGCCACTGCCACTACCTATATACATTTTTTACCGCATTCATCAATCATGATTTTTCGTCAATTCTTTTTTCAAGACGGCAATATCCATACAATTTAATTACCAGAGTTCCATCATCCATGGTTTCGCGTCTTTCGTAGACGATGAATTCTCTGTTTCTGAACAACGGCTTCGATCTCTCTCCAAACCTTAGTCGAATAATGCTCAGGTTCTCTTCAAGGTCTTTTATGTACTTTCCTTCTACTAAATCAGCATCCCATTCCTGCCAAAATTGGATATCAGTCTGATGGAGATACGTTCAATATTAGATTTTTAGTTATAAATATTTATATTTCTTATTCATTAAGTTATTACTTCTTAGAGTCACTTTCCTACGAAACTGAAACCATAACATTCATTCAGTGATACACATTATTATTATATATCTACAGAATTTTACACTGTGGTATTAGTTTATAAGTGCAATAGTATCACTAAACGAATATTATGGCATCACTGAATGAATGTAATGGTACAAATTTCATACTATAAACAAGTTTCAAATGAGAGTTTGTTTTCTCGTTACAAGGTTCTACATTGCTACTAGGAATGAAAAAACGAGAGTTTTATTATCTTGACATCTCTTTTACGATATATATTTGAATTTATCACTTACCTTAGCAGCATCGATTGCATTGGCCACGGTCATGAACTGCTGGGGCGAGACCGATTTCAATGCCCAGCGGCTACGAAACGTGTGGAGCGATCCCGATCTGCGTTTTGAAATCTCGACCCCATTCTCGATCCCGACCACTTTCCATCCGTCGTTCACGCTCGTGCTCTCTCCACATCTACTCGAATCCGAAGCAGAAAGCAGCTCCTGTATGCAATTCTCACTGGCATGGAACACATATCTTCTCAATGAATCCTCACTTATAGACCTGCACATTAACCACCAACCATTATATGTTTGTTCTATAATACTTGATCAAACTATGGTAACAAAAATTACCAGGATCTACTGCAATTGGAAGGACTACTGCTCATTTCAAGATGTTTATAGGTGATTGATTGATTGATTGTAAGTGTGTTCCTTTAATGCAAGAGTGAGTAAGCTGAAAATATTGGGAGGAAGATTATATACAGAGAGAGATTGGTTTAGGAGAGAGAGAGAGAGGGCACATGGAATGCCAGAAGTATGACCATGATTAAAACTGCACGTCTTTATCTCCCATTTCTTCTCTAATAAAAGCCAACAGCACTCCATGTGCATAATCTCCCCCACCCCCTTTTAATCTCCTTTACAAACACCAAGAATCTCTCTCTCTCTCTTGTTTTTAAGGATAACACACAATAGATAAGACTAGCAAACTACTAAAAGCCAGACTATTAGAGTTTAAGCAACAATAATATTTTACCTAAATTTGTCTGGTTTTGGGGTGACATTAACAGAAATAAAACCACTCATTCAGTCCCCCCTTCATCACGTGCCTTCTTTACCTCCTACTGTAAAAATTAACACACCATAACAGACAAGTCTCTGCTAATTCTTGGCCTCGGAAAATGCTAAATTTGGTATGTATGTGGTGATTATGAAACGACGTCATTTCACGGTACGGGCCAAGTCCCAGCCAGGACACATTATTACATAGTGAAACGTGATTTCTGTCAGGATGAATTTTGCATTATCTCAGATTTTTGTATTGATTTAACACAGTCGACATGAGAAATTCCAGCACAACTTTTGGATCCTATTGAGTAATAAAGATGATATTACATATACACTAGTTTAAAAGGAAGATTAATTTATTGGGGGTAATTATTATGATATCAAATAAACAATGAAAAGATGCTGAATGTCCTAACTTCAAAGATGACTCAAGATGATGGCTTTTCCTGCCCCAACAAGCCTTTTGCTTTAAGGCTTAGAACAGTGTCCTTCACAGCATCTTCAACTGGGATAAAGTTTAATCCCAAATCAATCAATCTTTTTGCAGCATCTTTGCAAGCCACAAGGCCCGGTTGTGTTTCGTCTGTAAACCTGCATGTTAAGCTCGAGAAAATGTGTGAAAAGAGAACGCTTATTTGTCGAAATAGTTTTCAGATGAAATAGTGAGCCTGGAACAATTGAAAAACAAATTAAATCAATGTAGGCTTATTACACTTGTTAGAGATAAAGAGTAAAGAGTAACACATGTGTACACCGTGCACAACTAATAATGTTCAATATAAGCAATAAATACGTGTTCCGTGAAACAACTAATATTGTTCAATGAATTCAATTAATATCGTTAAGTGAAAACAACTAATACCTTTTAAAAATATAAACCAGTTGCACGGTGCAATTATAGATACAAAGAATTTGCCAATTGTAGATAAAAAGAACTCCATGATGAAAAAAAGACAGAAGAGAACAAGTCAAGAATTCATGAACACTAGAAATTTTGCACTAAGTAGTAAGTCCTCAAAAGTCAAGAATTAATTGAAGAGTTCCATAATGCACATGGGAAGCTGGGGAAAAGACAAAAATATCCTACACTGATATTTTCTAACAAAATTAGAGGCCTCACACATCATTAAAACAAGAGAAATATCTTGAACTAAAGGATCAAGAATCAACAAATTCACTCGTTTATCTATCATAGAATGCCAAGGTAAAGAATTGGATTCTCTTGAATTCATAGTAACAGCTAAAGTTTCAACTTTAAACCAAAGTGAATGGAAATTGTGGCCCCAACAGAATCTATTCTTATTATCCAGAGATCAATTCATATAAAGCTTTTGATGCTTAGCTAGAATAAAGTTGCTTCAATATGCTGAGCAGTAAGACTTTGTGCCATTTTAACATCAAAACATAGGCCCCGTATCCTATTGAATTCACCCCCATATATTATATTTTCTAACTTGCTATGAAAGCATAAAAGGTACAAGATATGATCGCATTCAAGTGGGTTGAAAAATCATATAGATGCTGAAACAGACACCCATAAGATATTAAAATTCAAATAATGAACATTTAAATAATGGGAACTCATGAATCGCATTAATTTCATTCAACTGAGACCATCAAATCATATCTTCTCTTCATTCTGCCTTTTCAGCATAAATCATGTTCAATATCACAAAACTCAGATATTTTTGCTTCTCACACCTCCCAACATCAAATGCACTACAGATGCAATATTGCAGTTGGATTAAAAATTGGTGGAGTGTTGAAATCAATATAATATCAAATGAAGATTGAAATACATTTTGGGACAAACTCAATCTAGCTAAGGGAATATGAGCAACTTTATCTCAAAGAGCACTATTACTACTTCATTATTTCATATAAACATAACTGAAACTTATTCTAGATGACATGTGGAGAGCTTTAACAGTGGATGCCACCAATTACTACTGTTAAATACGTTATTCGTGTTGATTTATAAAGAAAATGTGAAGTTTTTATAAAAATCCAAGGTCATTAAGCTACCCATTTTACCGAAACGAGTGTCTCAACTTAAGCTACTTCCATTTTTATCAAAGTTGTGTTCCTTCGTCTCTTGCTCTCTCTACTTTTTTACTTTTCCATCACATTTCAACACACACTACAAATTTAATACTATATTTCTTTAAAAATTGTGCCACTCTCAAATAGGTAGCTTAAAGGGGGACAGAGGGAGTATGTTTTTAAAATTCGCAATTCGATACATGGACTTTTTAAATCATGCAATTATATCATATGACTATTTTCCATCAACTTACGCTTAATTCTTTTCCAATTTCATACACGGTTACATCATAGTCATGTGACAAATTTGCAACAATTTGAAAAGCCTTGTATCGAATTGCAAAATTTAAAAACACATGTTGTGTTACGATCCCACATCAAATCTTATAATAATATATTTTCAAACCTCTCCAAGATGATATGTCAACACCACCTTATTCTTAGGCTGATGTGGCATACACGGTTACATCATAGTCATGTGACAAATTTGCAACAATTTGAAAAGCCTTGTATCGAATTGCAAAATTTAAAAACACATGTTGTGTTACGATCCCACATCAAATCTTATAATAATATATTTTCAAACCTCTCCAAGATGATATGTCAACACCACCTTATTCTTAGGCTGATGTGGCATGTCTTAAATCTCTCCATTTTAAAATACTGTGCTCTCATTAAAAGTTGGTTAAACTTTTAATCTCGACCCTTCGTTCTATATCATTAAATCTAAACCATTAATTTATATCTGAATAATTAATGCAAATAGATATTTTTTCCATTTTCTTTTTTAGTTATTTTTAGAATTTATTATAAATCATATTTTTTCCAAACCTTAATGTAATTAAATATGATCTACTTATTGAATGAATCTAAATTTATCATTTCTAAGTTTGAGTTAGTATATATAGTATAATATAATGTTCGATTATTTTTTCCTAAAATAAAAGGTATATAGTTATATATTCAAAAGAATATTCTTATGTGATATATTCTTATTATGGACAAGATATAATATTGCATGCATTTTTTTTTATTATAACTAAGAGCATATTGTATTTTATTTTTCACATCAAAGTTTCATTTGTTCCACTCTTTTGTGAGATTTCTCCCATCAATTGTTGGTTAGTTATATATCTATTGTTATTAGTATATTTATTTTATAATTAAATTCATCATTTTAAGTGCTCACAATTTGATTAGATTTAAATATCAATATCAATATGAATGTAATAATGATTGTTGATTTATGTTCTGCATCGTTCAGTTTAAATATTCTTCATGTGCAAAAATAATAGATTTAACTATACCATATATTTTTATCTGAATAATTATGATGGTTTAATTGTTGTAATTTAAATCTCATTTTATTAGATTTCAAGAGTATGACACCTCAATTTTCTCTGATTTCTAATATCAAGAGTGAGAGCCAAAAGTTGACCGTTAAAGTTAGGATTGAAAAAGTTGGATAATATTTTTTAATGATTTTAATAGAGACAAGTTCTACTTGGAACTCATTTTGATCGATGAACAGGTATTTGTAAAGTTAAAGTTTATTTCAAATTGTGTATTGTTTCTTATATAAATTAATTTCTTACCGTATACACCCAATAACTAATAGTGTTGATTAATTTATAAATTATTCAATATTGAAATGGAAATTGATTATTACTAAATTATTAGTCTAAGTAATGTTATTCCATAATTGTTATTAATTTATGTGAATTTTGAAGTTTTTTTTAGTTATTTAGTTTGTAGGATATACCTATAGGGTTTAGTGAAGGGCACGGGTCACAGCTAAACAAACCCCATAATTTATTGTATATACCTCGAAATTTTTTAAACAAAAATATTCTTATATTAAATGTCTACAGAAAATAAATATAATATATTTTTTCAGTACGCGAAATTCGCATGGTACACTCTAGTCAACTAGATATTTTGGATGGATATATAAGTGGGGGGTCAATCCATGACCTTTGACCACAGTTTTGGGTTAAGTTAAGGCTCTCTTGCTTATATTTCTAACATGTTGTAATTGAAAAAATGTGAAAATGTCATTATTTATTTTGCAATTAACCCTCTTTTTTTTATTAACCTACAAATAGATACTCCCTCCGTCCCACAAAGATAGGTTTACAAGTTTTTCATACAGATTAAGAAATGGAAGTTATTGTAATTATAACATTAAATTTTTGCTTACTTTTACCATTTAGCCCCTATGACTACTCATTTTCAAAAATAGTCATTAGTCACAAAATACATTAAATAGGGAGAAAGATAGAAATACAAATTTAATGATATCTTAAATATAGTAATAAGCATATCTTTGTGGGACGGATAAAAATGGAAAGTAAGCCTATCTTTGTGGGACGGACCGATATAATCTCAATATAGAAACGAAACCACTAGTAGAAGCACATGTGAGAATAAAAGGAGAAAAAAGACAGACCTGTGAACTGGAAATTCAGGAAAGAGGTCGGAGATTTTCTGTGCAAAATCACCGAACTGATAGATACCATTGGTGCAAATGTATCGACCTGAGGCAGTAGGGGTTTCAAACAGAAGTAATTGTGCCTTAGCTACATCTTTAACATGCACTGCCCCCAACCAGAAGTACTCCTGTGTATCTTTTGATCCCTGCAACAGCTTCTGCAAAACTGCACAACTAGCATTCAATCCAGGTTGCAAAAGTTGGCCAAGACAACATGCAGGATTTATTGCTACAACATCTACGCCGTTTTCCTTTGCAAAATCCAATGCAGCTTTCTCAGCCAATGTTTTCGACACCGGATACCATTTCTGTCACATCAGGAAACTCATATTTAGTTACTCGTCAATGTGAGGAAGTGGCCATGAAACACCCCACTGTAAGCTGGTCAAATCAATGGTAAGCACATTAAAGGGTGTGTAAGGGAATGGATTAGTTGCAAATTTAGTCCCACGAGAATTTTTCGATTGCACTTTTGGTACCAATGCTCGAAAATGGTCCTATTTTTATGTAGTTATAGTCTCATCGTTAAATAATAGATGGAGACCGTTTTAAAGATAAGATATTGTGGGGGCTGAATCTAGGGGACATTAAGAGTCAGTCAATAAGAGTTCTGAGTCAGTCAACAGACGCATTATGCAAAACTAAGAGTTGGTTAAGAGTTATTAATTAAGTGTCCTGGTTATCCAATTTTTAGTCTATATTACTTATCAAGTGAACCTTAGTATAAGTGCTCATAATTATCCAGAAAATTATTTAACTTGAGCCTTAGGCGTGGGCAGGATATTTCCCGAGTATCATTGTATCTCATTTCAGTTTAATTTCTTCTTGTGGTTAATTGTTTGCAAAACTCCTTTGATTAATTTTGCAATTTACCCTAACGGCGTGTCAGTTCCAACAATAAAGTTGAGGGAACTTTGAATGGGACTAAAAGTGGTCACAAAAGGACTTCTGCGAATTGGTTTTTTCCTATGGGAATAGTTTTGCAATTAACCCATAACGGGATTGTCTTGTGCGAACTCATGGTTTTTTATTTTGGAGCAGCAATAAAAAGAGCAACTTGTATTAGAAAATTTTGAACTTCAAAACTAGCTTTAAGTTTAAAGTGCATTAAGCAAAAGCTTCATACTTACATATCCCATTGGGGAACTTAAATCGAAGATAATTTTTTTCCCTATTTGATCATTTTCTGGTAGGGATTATATTCATTCAGATGACAATTTCATTAAATGCTTTAATCACGATGATAGATGACCCACATGCCTACAGGTTTGCATCAACATCATATTTCTCACTGTAGGAAAAGATATATTGGAGCTTTTGCTTTGGGCATCATTTATTTACAAACAGTGCTGATGAGTATGTATCTTCTTTTATCGAGTATAAGTTCCACTTTCTAAAGCTCCTACCATTATCCAATTGATCTATGCTTTATAAAGAATATGCGCTTTCCTAATATCACATGCCATCAAACAATTAGGGTAGATGAAATAGCTACTAGTGCCTTATTTAAGCCCCACTCGCTTAAGCAACCATTGCTATATAGATCATCCAACTTTCTCACTCCTAAAGTAAAAAGAGGAATTTTAGATACATATAACCAGTAAATGGGATTGGGGTAGCTTTTGGCTCTTTTGCTTTTCTTCCATTTATTTACCTTCCTAGATAGCTGCTGAATGCTTAAATTTAGTCAAGAAGATTTCCTTAAATCTTATATTACAGTTAAAGTTTATCGGTGCCTTTTGGCTTAGTTCTAATTGTGTCATCTTTCAAAGCATCCTAAAGGCCAAATTTGACCAAAGATATCATTACACCTCAATCACTGGTTCGAAGATACTATGCTTTGTATTACTCCAAAAAAACGCTCGGTTAATGTGCACACACCAGCTTTAGAATGAGTTTTCGAACGAACAGAAAATCGCATACTAGTAGCACATTCAAGAGTCGATCTAACTAGTTTGTTATGACCTCGCAAATACCAGCTCAATATTAGGCAAAATTCGATTGAAACCTTACAATTGGTGCACATAACAAACGCAGTAACCCTAGTTGTTTTTCAATCCAAATAGCCTAAAATCAAATTTCAATTAGAGTAAATAAAATGTTTGTTCAGTTCATGAGAGAGAGAGAGAGAGAGACCTGACGGTGCTTGCAATAGTCAAGATCGGTCCAGGAAGACTCATCAACCACCCTACCAGGGGGCCACCCGGGGTTAGGCACCATAGCCGAAATCGAGGAAGTGAGGACCACGCGCCGAACCCCAAATTTCTTCGCCGCCGCGAGCACATTCAGGGTCCCCTTCACGGCGGGGTCCACCAGCTCCGTCTGGGGGTCCACGGGGTCCTCCAGAGTGCACGGCGACGCCACGTGGAACACCCCGCCACCGGCGCACCCCTCCACGGCCCTGTCCACGGCGGCGGAATCGAGGAGGTCGACGTGGTGCACGGTGAGGTTGACGGCGGCGCGTGGGAGGGAGAAGAGGTGGGAAGCGTCGGTGCCGGGGAATATGGAGAGGTGGATGCGGGTGTAGCCGCATTCGACAAGGGTTTTGACTATCCATGAGCCGATGAAACCGTTGGCTCCGGTGACACACACCGGGGGTTTGGTGGTGGCGGCGGACGGTGGTTCTTCTGCCATTTCTCTCAATTGAGGTTTATCAAGTCGTAAATATAAACCCCAGCCGATCACAAATACAGGTGATGATTAGGGAGGAAGATTGGGTGTGATGATTTTGATTACTATTTTTGTCTAGTTTATGAGTAATCCACCCAAAACAATGGTTGGAGATAAATCGTAGGAACTCGATTAATATGGCAAAATACAATTAATGTTTTCCATTAATTCATTATCATATCAATCAATACATTTATAGAGGGAAAGCTTTATATTTTGGCAACTACTACAAAATTTCGCTCTGAGTATCCACATCCCATCCTTTTACCTACTTCATGTACACATATCCACATTTATTTTTACCCCTTAATTTTTGTCTTTATCCCCCAATCATTCCAAATACATTGTTACCATTCATGACTTTACTATGCATATCATTTAATTCATTCAATTATTTATTAATTCAATATTTTTTACTTTATTTTGTTTTTAATTATATTAATTTATTCAAATAAATAAAATATATATTATATTTAAAATTATTTTAATAATTTTTTAGTCTTTAACACTATTGGTAATCTTTTCACATAATTGTGACAAACAAACTTCAAGAATTTTATTTAGAATTGATAAAAAAAACAAGTACAATATTAAAATAAACCATAACAATACATGAAATAAAAAGAGATAACTAAATTATATTTTGTCGCTAACTCTGATAATGTGTCCAAATGTGTTCAATCAAGTCCGATCGAAGTTGTTGATGCATTTGTTTATCATGTAGTTGAACCCGCCTCTTGCTGTATTTTGTAAATCCTCCGACGGGACCTTGGAATACTTCTGAATTTGTAATATTTGTATCGTTTGGTTCATTCGACCAGTTGGATGTTATATCACCCTCATCCGCAATTATCATGTTATGCACAATGATGCATGTATACATGATAATAGAAAAAGACCTCGCGAATTTCGCGAGTTGAAAAAAAAATATATGTATAAAAATGATGGTTTAAATATATTTTTGTGGTTTTTTCTAATATTTTACGAAAAAATATACATAATACATGATAAAATTAAAATATTATTTGATACTCATCCGTTACAATTTAGATTATTCCAAACTATGGAAAAATAGTTTTACTCTCTTAAACTAATCATTTCCAAACATCTCTTTTTTATCTCTCACTGCACTAATTTTTTCAATATATCATTTAGCGATTTTTTAACTAAACTCCTTTCAGTAAAGTAAAACTAACTAATACTCCTAAACATTTAATATTGGTCTCTCGATAATTTTTTATAGCAATTCGAAAATTTACAGGACAAAACTATAAATAAACCTCTACTTATCCACTTCTGTTTACCTCTCTAATAACATTAAGCATTAGAAAGGGGTTAAAAAATTAGACACTAAACAGAAATATGCCACACTAAAAATAATATTCCCTCAGTTTCCTCTTAATTTTCACACTTTTCTAGTTGGGATGTCCAACAATAATTGTCACACACCAAATAAGAAAATAAAATACTCACACAATAACTAATTTATTTCAAAATATTTTTCATTCATTGGTACAAAAAGTCAATAACACAGTTTTTCTTAAAAAGTGTGTCCACTCACCTCTGAAAATTAAAAGGGATGGAGGGACAGTTAAAATATCTAACTTAATGTTAATTCAAGATGATGTAGCTTAGTGTTTTTTTTTAATGATATCTGAGAGTAATTATTTTACTATATACATGCATTGTAATCGAAAGACACAAAATATATAAGTACATAGTACCTCTTCATCTATAAGAAATAATTCGAAAATTATTATTTCGTTGGTTGAATCTTTAGAGAATACAAACCGAGATCTTGCAATTTTTACTTTGATTGTCCAGATCTATGTATTAGAATAGAGATGTCATGCATAATCTACAAAATATTATGAATAATATCAATTTTCGAATACAATTATATAAACTTATTAAATATTCAAACATTTTAGCCATGTTAAAATTGTGATTAAAAGTAATACGTTTACATATACCAAAAATAAATTAAAAATATATTACATGTATTTGGCAATTAATTATAATATAAATCAGTACTTGTACGACAAGTTTGGTAAAGAAAAAATCCTGATGAAAAAAAGAAATTTAAAGGTAAATTCCACAATATTACAATTCGTTAAAAAAAATATGTAGATGATTAGAAATCGTGTAAATGAAATAACATATTTGATATTATAAAAATTATTTGTAACATGAGAATAAAATAAAAATTTAAATATCAACATATTCCTTCATGCACTATGTTATAAAGATCAAACCTAATTAAACTACATAGTCCAACTAATTATAAACTTTGTTTATAACTAAACTTTTACTTAGAATTTTGAATATATTAAAATAACTAACAAATTGAACATATTTATTTCAAAAAACTGTATTCACCAATAAAGATTCAACATGCAAATAAATATCATCGATTAATAATAAAGTTCCAATCACATGCAATATGGTACATGAAAACCCTAATATCAGAATAATCCAACCATAGCCATAAAAAAATCTTCCAAAAAAGAAGAAGATGAGATATATCAGTAGTAAAGTGAGAAAATAAATGTACTAACATTGGATCGGGTTTATGGTAGTGTGATAATTTTTATTGATAGTGAACAATTAATTAATTTTAGAATAATTGTAAGTACGATCAAGAAACAATGAAATTAGAGATGATTGTGTAAATCAAATCCTCAGAATTTATATTTATATACACTATATACACTTAATAAATACAAATAAACATATAGTTATATATTAAAAAATAAAAGATGGGCAATATTATTCACCCACATGCAAATACTCTGTTCACCCACTTCTTTTTTTAATAAGAATATATTTAATAAAAATTACTAATATACTCTTTATAAAAAAAAATAAACATTAAATTTATTAAACGTTCACGCTTTCAATACTCTGCCCAAATTTTCAGAATTCACGCATTTTTATTTTTATTTTTTCACACACACAATTACACCATTAAAGAAAAAAAAAAGGGAAAAAAGGGTATGGTCATGAAAGTATATACCATAGAGACACAATTTAATGAAATTAAATTGTTACTATTTTCTTTAAATTGGTACACCATGAAAATGAAAGGAAGAAATAAAGAAAGAAAGTGAGGTTGGTGATGGTGGTTTGTGGGTCGGCACTGTAAAAAAAATGAAAGTGTTGGTGTGCTATTTTTTAAATTTTAAATTGGTGGGTGTGTATATTTAGTGAATGATTTATTATAATATTAAGATTATAGTTGTAAATTTTAAGGGGTACATTAAGCAAAATAAAAAAATAAAAAAATAAAAAAAATATATGACAGGTTAACTTAACAGTGGGTGAACAAAGTATTTTTGTGGGTGTTACACACATATAATGTGATTAATAATAATACTCATTAATATATAACTCATTAGTGAATATAATTAACAATCCCATATATAAATAGCAATATATTTATGAGGGCTAATAGGATATAATGTGATACAATTAGAATACTTTATTATAAATTAACCTGCAATAGCTCTAAATATTATAAATTAATTATAATAATTGTTTTTGTTTCAGTTACAAATAATATGTAATACCTTTCTCCATTCTAAAATTCATTATTTTTATTAATCGTAATAATTGTATTAATATCTATTACAAAGACCACAACATCTATTAGTTTTCTAAATGTAAATGCACGTCCCCTCAATTAATCAGAGGCTATACACATGCAATTTATTATCAACCATACTATCTATAACGTGCATCCATTTAGCTTTCACAATCGATTACCAATTTTAATTATACTAAATAAATTAGTCTACTATACCAATATATAAATTGTCACACCTCTGTATAATTTATAATAATTAATTACATTTGTCAACCATGCCATATATAACATCTTATCATATAATTATAAGAAGCACTAATATTGATTCCTCTGTATTCGTTTGGCATTAACTATAAATTATCAATCTATCATGATATATTTAATAAATTAGTCTAATACAACATATATATCCAATACAATTAATCCTGTTTCAAAATTTTAAATAGATTTTATCAACATAAAGTGCATACTTTTAGTCTTCACAGTTAATTAACAATTTTAATTATATAAAATAAATTAGTCTAAGTATACCATATATAAATTATCACACTAATAATTATAATTCACACCTAATAAAAGTTTCTTGTTTCTTGATTTTTTTACGCACTTATAATAAAAATAAAATAAATAAATTTTATTTTCATATACTGAATATTAAGATCACTTTGACTTTAATTAAAATTATGAACAAAAATGGCAGATGACATAATTCAATTAATAATTGTGATGAGCAATTTAAGGATTACAATGAAAAATAACAAAGAGTATTTAATTCATTAATTTAATAATAATAATAATAATAATAATAATAATAGTATGTACGTACTTGATTGTTAATAAACCGGTCTGAAAAAAGTAAATTAAAAGAAAATTTTCCACACAAAAAAAAGTAACTTTATTGCAAAATATTCAATTATTCTAGGATTCTTTGATCTTGTTGCAATATACATAAGATGTCCACACTCATGAAAAAAAATGTAAGTCATAAAAATGTACAACATCCCATAAAATTAAGAGCAAATTAAAATACATTTTTTTAATAGTAAATAAAGTAAGAGAGTTAAGAGATGCAAATTCATAGGCTTTTTATTAATATAATTGCTTAAAATACTCATGTGTTTAATGGAATTTAAAATTGACAAAAGATCATTGAGACACTAAAATTTGGGAAATATGTAATTAAATTAAAATAACCAATTCGGCTTATTGTAGTGATTACACCTTACACGTTATTAACTTATTTATTACCGGCATATATAATATGTGTACTAATAAATATCAAAATTTTTGCTCTTAAATATAATGTTGAATTATTTAATATGATGATCATTGTATTTCAATTAAATTAATTAATTGAATTTTAATCCTACCAAAACTTATTTATAGTAATTCCTGATAGAAAGAAATAATGTTGAATATTTCTTACAGATTTATAGGAATCACATCTTTGACTTGGCTATTAAGTTAATTGTAAATTAATTATTTTCCGTATTTTGTACATTTAAGCCATATGCATCAAACTAAAAGAAAAAAAAAGAATAATTTAATCTTTTATATACAATAAAGATAAAAAAAAAAAAATTATACACTATCATCTCATAGTGTTGGCTTTATGCAAATCAAGCCTTCATCATTTGAATTACAATTTACTATGCGAAATAATATTCTAATTTACTGATATTAATATTTAAGAGAAAAAAAAAAAAAAAGAGATCAAGGAGAGAAATACAACGTATACAACATCATTTCACTTGGGCCAAGATTTAAACGCCATGTACGTAACTTCTTCAAATATATATTCCTCTGCTGAATATCTTCTTAATCTAAAATAAATCTTCAAATCTCTATGAATCTTTTCCTTGAAAAATAATCAAACTCTCGTGAAGGTCTTGGAAAATCTTCAAACATCTTATGAATGTGTTCAACCTACATCCACTAAAAAGAGTATATAAAAATAAAACACAATCTAAACACATACGAACACTAAATGAAAAATCTCGATACACATTGAAGATTTACAATTGCAAAAAATACCATAACAACACAAATAAGAAATATCCATTCCTAAATGAAATTTTAGAAGTTTGAGAACCATAAAAAGAGAAAAGGGAAAAAAGAAGAGGATGAGTGAGATCAATGCAATACTTTTGGAATTTTATAGAAAGGTTTGGATGAAATAAACGGTTAAGATTAAAAACACGAAATGAACGGCTTAGATGAAAAGTAGACAATTGACTAAATGAGAGAAGAAGGATTTTGAAATAGAGGAAAACTAATATTGCCACATAGACATAGAATGCTTCCTCTATATATAAGTATGGATTCTTTAAGTTACTTTGGTACAAAAAACGTGAGGATCCTCGAATCATCGTCCAACGAGCTTGTAAGACCCCAAATGCCCGCTCGACATCCTTTCTTGCAACCTCTTGCATTTGCTTAAACAACGCTTTCTTGGGATCGTGGGGGCACTGAAAACTCTTGACGAAAGCAGCCCATTCAGGGTAGATTCCATCTGTAAGATAGTATCCTCTAGTATATTGTCTACCATTCACTATGAAGTTAATCCATGGGGCAATCCTTATTAAAACATCGCTGAAGAGCGAGCTTTTATTAAGTACATTGATATCATTGTTGTACCCTGCAACTCCAAAAAAAAGAGTGTCGTATCTATAAGTCGGCAGATGCTACCGCTTTAAGCATTATTGTTGGTGTTCCATGATCACCACGAGTAAATTGTCATTTCCAAGCGACTGGACAATTCTTCTGTTCCCAATGCATACAATCAAGGCTACCCAACATTCCAGGGAAGCCATGTCTTTGCTCATGCATATGGAGCAAACGCTCGCAATCAACAGTAGTTGGCTTTCTAAAAAATCTGTCTCCGAAAATGTCGATTACACAACGACAAAAATTGAATAAACATTCAATGGCAGTTGTTTCAGCAATACGTAGGTACTCATCGGAAAGGTCTACAGGTCCTCCATATGCTAATTGGCGGATGGCAACTGTGCATTTCTAAAGTGGCGAGGAACTTTTTCTTCCCGCTGCGTTAGCCCTTCACTTAAAATAGTTATCATAAGATTCTAAGGCATCGACAATGCGAGTGAATAGACCTCTCCCCATACGAAAACGATAATGAAAAACATCTATCGGGTATGTTGGATTTTTGGAGAAATAGTCATCCACAAGACGATTATGTCCTCCTTCACGACCACTCTCTATATATCTTCTTTTTTTCTTTGTGTAGTGGAAGAACTTTCTACGTGTTAAAGAAGTATTTGTTGTTGCTACAGAATTCTAAAGAACATTCAATCATCTGAATCGTCATTCCATAAGTTTTCATCATTAAAGGTGTTTGTGTTGGCATTTTGGTTGGGATATGAAGACATTTTATTTTGGGAGGTATTGGCTACGAAGAGAAAATGGTATGAGAAGAAGATTATTTTGAGTATTGTGGAAATATGTGAAACAACTACTCCAACATATAATATAGTGTATAACGACTAGTTTGTAACGGTTACTTTGTAATGGCTAGTAAAAATTATAACGGAAATTTCAAACGACACAAATATTATAACAAAAATTTCAAACAATACAAACATTACAACGGAAATTTCAAGCAATACAACAGAATTTCAAACAAATACAACATAATTTCAAATAAGCAACACTAATAAATAATGTACTATTCATCATCGAATTTCTTCATGAGCTTCTCAACCAGTTTGTTGTGTATTTGTAATTGATTTGGTGTCATCCATGTGGTATCTTTCATGATGATGTTATTGTTGGGAAAATTAGGGTGCCCGGAATCTATTCGGGATGATAATTAAATATGAATATAAATTCAATTATTTCTAGCATGAATTAATCCTAATTAATTCAAATAATAATTGCAAAAATAATTTTATCATCATGCATGTTGAATTAATTCACATAAAATCTATGGCGGAAAACTAAGAGATTATGTGACTACGTACCTTTTGTAGATATGGCCTTTGATTATCACGGGACGTGCTACAAACCAAAAGACCTTCTCAAGGATTTCCCTTTCACCTCGCTTGATCACCGGTGGGAAGTGCTTTCAAGCAATTAAATAACTAAGGAAAAAGAAAAATATTTTTGCTCTTAATTTTTCCAACACATGGAATTATGTACTTGTAACCTGGAGATGAAATAATCATCTCCTACTTATAGGAGAGTGATGGTCGAAATTTTCATATGAAATAGGGTAGAGAAATTTTTTTTCTTGGCCTCCAAGAAATCTTGAATATATCCCATATATTCTTTTCTCCATAATGAAATATTCCATAAAAATCTCAACCTCCTTATCTAATAAGTAAATTTCGAAAATTATGATCCAAGAATACAAGATTTGGATCTTCTTGAATTTATGAGATAATCTTGTATTCCAAGAATACATATCTTCCCTAATATCTTTCCTAGAAAATCAACAAAATCTTTTCTTTTCCATATAAGCTATTTCGAAAATTCAATAGAAAAATCAGCAATAATATTTTCTTTTTATTTTAATCACCTTATCATTATTGAGTTACTTAATGGGCTACTTGAGGGGCCTTTAGGAGAATTAAGATTGGACCTCCAATGGACTTCTGAATTTCAATATTGAGCCTCAATATAATTCAGCCCATTAATATTAATTAGTACCATTAATAAATTAATATTGCACTATCCATCTTAATCCATATTACGATAATATGGGCTCCCGGTTATTATTTCCCACGTTTAAGATTATCGAGTCCATTAATTAATTAAGCTTCTGAATAGCTCTAAATTAATTAACATATTTCACCTTGGAGTTAAGACAGCTCAACATTATTATCCGTACCGAAGAAACTAATTCTTCACTTGCAAGATTTGGTACGATAAAACTTCTGAGCCCACCAAGGGGACAAATCACACGAGCCGTACTCGCACGCGTTTCTCCGTATTAAATCTTAGCAACCGTCGTATAATTAATATTACTGCCCAAAGCACAAGGTTCGAAGTCACGATGATTCTCACCCAATATGAATCAAAGCAGTAACCATTAAGCACACACGATCCTATTTAAGTGACAGAGATTAAGAAATCAATAACCAATGAGGTCTAATTCTTCACATTTCAGAACATAAGAATTTATCCTCACTGTAAGTCCTCTTCAACACATACTAAATGTGCTAGTGCAATCTCTTGGTCAAGACAAGCCAATCTGAGATGTACACATCGACCTTTCACGAAGGATTGTTCAATTCCACCTAGGTCGTGAATTTGTACGATTAGTTACAAGGAAACCGTTAATGTGATCTTCCGTGATCGGGTATCACCACATTAACTACAATGTAACATGTACCACTTATATTGAACTGGTTGCAATAAATACTCAACATTCAATCATATCTAAAGCAAATGCGATAAAATATTTATTCTCATAAACATGTGTTTAATGCATGAGTTATACAAAGTAAAAGCATACTTTCACGTATAACTCCAACAGTTATACTCATCTAATATGTTGTGTGTTTTTTTTACCTCTAGCTTCTCATTGGATATTGATTTATATTCCTCTATGTATTTTGCAATGATCTGTTTCAACTCCTCTATTGTGTTATCCTTCATGGGGTGCTTCATCTTACCCTTTCTTTTTGCCCTTTTTTGCCCGATTGGACGTACACGTTCTTCCTCGTCATCCTCCACATTAGAAGACGATGTGTATCCTCCTTGCACTGATGTATTTATCTTCTTTCAACCATAATGGTCACGTTCCTGATGTGCAATCCACTTAGGACATTCTTTGAGAATCTGCCACATGCCCAAGTGAGAAAACGCATGGTTACCGTGGTTCTTTGCCCACTCTGTCATTGCATGCACGAGTATATCAACATCACTTTGCCTACTTTCCCAATATCTCTTCATCTGATTGAACAATCCGTTAAATTCACTCACAAACCTTTGCACTGTGCAATAGTGCAATTTTTTATGCTTCCAATGCCTTTCAGGGCAGTTTTCAGGTCAATTTTGGTTGTAAGATGCAGTAATCCTTCTCCACATGGCATCTAATTTCTGATCATTGCCAAAAACTAAATCTTCACCGATATTCACCCAACTTTGTGCAAGGACTTCATTTTCTGGACCGGTGTACCTTGTAGCATAAGTACGACTCCTTGAGCCCAATATGTTGTCTCCATCAATTTCTTCACTCGCATCTAGATTAATAACATTGGTGCCCGGTGGAGATGGACATGGTTGAAAAGAAGAGTCTTGACCAGAAGACGGCGTTCCACACTCTTTGTCAGTGTTCGTTCCATCAACACTAGCTCTTCTGGATGATCTGGAAGTCATCCCTGGTGCTCTCAGAGGACTTATTCCATAAAGAGGGTTTGGTATGTAGGGATGTTATAACATTTCTTGATTGTACATGTAAGGAGGTCGTGACATTTAAGAATTCGTATGATGACTTGGATGAAACAATAAATTGTGAGGACGAATGTTTGAATTTTGAGGATGATCATTTAAATCTTGAGGATGTTAGTGTTACTGTCCTAGAGATAATCCTATTGTGAGGACATAATACTAAGATAATATTCAATTTTTGTTTAATATTATTACTGAAGTAATATTAAATGTATGGCATTACACTTATTTGAATATTATGTTTGATTGTTTGCATTTATTCTTATTTATGTTTCCATGAATCACTACTGTCATTGAATGAGTGGGAACTCAAATGACTTAAGTATGATTTTCAAAATAGTCCCGATCAAGGATCATCAAGAGTGGGATATTGATGATGCAATTGAGATTGATGTGTGGTCTGCATCATACTCTTAGAGAGTGTAGTAAGATCTCACTTACTATGAGATACCGGGTATCTCATGATGGATGCACATACCTTAGAGGCCCCATTTAGTTCATGGGACTGGTCAAGATTGATCAATTAGTCCCAGGTAATAATGCATTTGGTTTGCAGGACTTGGGCCCAGGACCCAAGTTCAGCCCGGGTCCCAAATACCATCTAGTCCCATTGCTTTGGGACTATTGAGTCCCATAGTGTTGGTGGGACTAGTTAGTCCCAGCTACCAAACTGGCCATATTACCCTTCAAATTCAACATAAAATTACTATATTTTCCTTTTTAACATAACAAATTACCAAAATCATACAACTTAACACAAAAACCCTAGCTGCTCATTCCTCTCCCCAGCCGCGAGTTCATCTTCTCCATCGCCCAAAGCTGTGAGTTCATCCTCCTACCGTTCTTCGACTTCATCCTCTAGTTCATCTTCTCTCTTCGTCTTCACTTCATCGACGTCTTCAATTTCGCGATGGAGACCAATTCAATTTTACGACTTCATCGTCTTTGATTCGCAACGGGGAGCTCCAGGCGATGGGAGGCTCGATGAAGTCCCATCGGTGATTTTGTGGGGGCAACTAGAGGATGAAGTCCCATCGGCGATTTCCTCATTCTATAATTTTTTCTTTTTGCAGATTTGAGGTTCCCGACTTAATTTATTTCAACTTTTGTTATTCTCAGATTGTGGTCGAGGAAATAGCAAACCGTCATCACGAGCTGAGGAATTTGATTCATTCGTGGTCGAGGGAACTGATTATGCGCTCAATTCTCGCTTGAATCAGGTATTCTTCAAATCTCAGGTGTCAACATTGGATTTCGGTTTAATTTTGAGTTATTTATCGAAACCGTCATAGATTGGATCGGATTTGTTGTATCAAGATTGCTTATTTGAAGAAGTCCTCTGTTTCTATAGATTGCTTACTTTTTATGGATTTTAGCTTTTTGTAGAGATTGCTTTCTGTACATTTATGTAATACAAAAATCTCCATGAAAGTTGCACCTTTTGTAACAATTTCATCATTTGTTTGGCAATTAATATGCATTTGGTCTTTTTGTCCCCTTCTAAACAGGTTTACTCTTATTTTTGTCATACGAATTAAATATATATTTTTATATATGTATATATATATGTAACTGCATTAAAGTTGCTTTGCATTCTCATTTGTTTGACAATTAATTATTATTTACTGCTCAAAAGGAAGTGTTAGTTCTACCAGTACCAAAATCTGTTGTTGAAACAAAGAAACGACTCGATTTTTTTTACTTGGTCGTCGATACAGTGAAGTTAAAAATAAAATAAAGGGTTAATTCTTGAGTTTTAGCCCAGCATCAATTTAATCTTAACTTTTGAAATTATAATAAAAAAATTACTACTATTGATATTGTTGTAAATCGATGCACCTTTTTTTTATCAGTATTAATCATGATTTTATACCAAATGAATATGTTACAGAGTGAATATTATGAATATGTTACAGAGTGAATATTATGAATATATAGGTGTAGAGAAGTTGCACTTTTTGCAAGATTCGTGTGAGAAATAGTCTGCCCAGTTGCACTATCTATATATGATACTTGTCTCCAATTTGACTTTTTTATTTTGTTCCACATCGTGTTCTGAAATATGAGGGGAATCAATCGAAATTTGGCGACATATGGTGCGATTATTTCACTATTTATCCAAATCCAGTTTTTGGTGACACTAATAACGATTGGTTATTTGAGGTCACGTCGTCGTAGAAATATTAGGAATAAACATTATTATAGTATTAAGGAAAAAGTCACCCGCCAACTAGAGAAGATGCACCACTTGATTAATGTAAGCAAGGTAACATGTAAGGATGAACTTCGAATGAATAAAGACTGTTTCAATGATTTTGCCCATTTCAGTCATTTGAGGCAGTGGCGGACCCAGGATTTTAAAACTGAGGGTACGACCAACAAATAATTTATGAACATTTTAACATAATTTTTTTTATACATATTAAGATATTTTATAAAGTTTAAATAAAAATTACAACTGAGTACGACGAGTTTTCATTTTTTGAAAGCGGTCTATGACATCATCATCAGGAATTTGAAGAAACAAGTCTTTCTCAATAAAAGTAACTAAGGAATCGTTTAACAATTGATCACCCATGCTATTTCGCAACTTATTTTTTACATAAGTCATTCCTGAAAATACTCTTTTCATGCCTGCAGTAGCAACTGGGAGAATCAACACCAACTTAATCAACAAATAAACTGCAGGATAAGTCACATGTTTCTGTGTTTCTACAAGCCTCATCGAAAGGACACCAAGATCATGCAAATCCTCAAACCTATCATCTCTTTGCATATCTTCGATAAATATATCAAGCTGGAATTCACGAGTCATTAAATCAATACTTGAAAATTGAAATTCTCATATATATCACCTCTTTGCATATCTTTAAAAAAAATACATCAAGTTAGGAATCAAGAGTTAACAAATTAATACCTGAAAATTCAGATGGATAAAATGTGGCAAGTTTAAGTATTTTCTCCTTGTCATAAGAAGAAAAGTCATCTCGAGGACTTAAGCAAACCATGCATGTAAGCAACTCCATATTAACCTCATCAAACCTTTCACTAAGCTCACTAAGTTGTAAATCAATTACCGCTATGAAAGTTTGACATCAAAAATGCATAAGGTTTGTCTGTTGTTTAACAAAATGTTTTGATCTTCCCCGTGGCGTATAAGAATCATCCATTTTGTGAACTACAATGTCATTTTTAGTGCAAAATTTAGTGACATTGTTCAATAGAGTTTCCCATCCGCAATCCCTTGATTTTTGCAACAATCATTTAGTCAATGAAACGAGAGACATGGCATTGACAATATGTTGCTCTTTTCTTTGCAAAGCAACACACAAATCATTAGCGTACCCAAAAATGGTCAACATCAAGTGCGCCATAAAAACAAAATCAAATGATTCCAGTGAGTTCAAAATGGCTTCTGCCTTAACCCGATCTTCCAAAGATGAAGCCTTCTCCTCAATCATCACAAGTACCTCAATTAATGTTGGAAATATGTGGATAACATTCAAAAGTATTTTATGATGAGATCCCCAATGAATATATCCAGACCTTTTCAAACTTAACTCTTGATTCAAACTCGATCCACTCTCAAGTTCACCTAATTCTAAGGCTTGAGCAAGTTGTCTTGCTTGACTCACTCGGATTATTTCTCTTCACTTACAAGAAACTCCAACCACATTCAACAAGTTTGTAAGTGTTGGGATATAGGTTAGATGTTTTGAAGATGTTAAATAAAGAACTTGTAATAGGACTAGCTGAACCTGTTAGTCAGCTACAAATTAGTCTAGGTCTAGAATAAGTCTTTGGTTAGGGGGAAGAAATCTGAGGTGACTTGACCAGAGCAGATGAGTCACCAGAGCAGATAAGTCATCAGAGCAGAGGAGTCTGGCCAGAGAAGTCAGACCAGAGGAGTCTGACCAGAGAAGTCTGACCAGAGGAGTCTGACCAGATGAGCTCTGACCAGATGATATGGCAGAAGATCTCTACAAGAAGACCCTGACCAGACCAGACGAGTGCTGACCAGATGAGCGAGATGGATTAGTTCACCCACATGGAGGCTGCGTGATCTGGAGACGAGGAAATCTTGGAGTTCAATGATGGAGAATAAGGCAATCTGGAAGTTAACTGATTGAGGATATGATTGATTGCTTGATTGAAGTCAACTAATCAATCATATAATCAATCTTTGATTGATTATATTCCTCCAATTATGGTTGTTTGAATCGCTAGCATTCCAACAGCTAGTTAATTCTCACAACTATAAATAGGAGTGCATAGTGATGAGTTCTACATAAGAGTCGGGCAAGAGCACAAAGAACACAAACTCTCCACTCACTTACCTTTGTCTTTTCACGTATATATACTCTTTAGGAGTTTTTAGTTGAAATTTTTACTCAACATATTCATCATATAGAAAGGTTGGAGTAAGCAAGTGTACGAATGAGCTGGTACTTCTCAATTCCAGAAAGTTCGTAAGTTGGTTGGAGAGCAAGTCCCCTTGGAGAAAGGGAGAGTGGACGTATGACAAGTTGGTCCGAACCACTATAAATCCCGGTGTCATTTATTTTTCTGCACTTTAGATTTCTGCATTTCTTTTAGCACTTTCTTTAAAAGGGTTTTCTTAAAAATAAACTCAAAACGCTTTTCGCTGGATAACCTTTTTGGGACCAACAGTAAGTGTTTCAAAAAGCCAAATACAATCAGCGTTCTTTCTAGCAACTGCAACTAGTGTTAGTTGAAGTTGATGAGCAAAACAAGAGGATAAAAGTTTTTTGGTCCCATAACTTATCGAGTGTTCAATTTTGGTCCCAAAAATTTTGACTCTTCAATTTTAGTCCCATAACTTCTACAGTTTGCTGAATTTTGGTCCCATTCTTGCTAAGAATTTTTTTTGGTCACATAACTTATCAAGTGTCCGATTTTAGTCCCAAAAAATTTGACTCTTCAATTTTGGTCCCGTAACTCCTATGGTTTGTCCATTTTTCAACCACATATTAGTGATATGGAAAAAATGATTAAAAAATACAAAACAAAAAAAAATATCGTTTTGCGGACACATCTTCGAGGGTACCGAAAAGGCCCAAATTCGGGCAAAATGTTAGTTGAGCATGACAAAAAAGAGCACCATTTTTGTATTTTTAAAGAAAATGAGACCAAAAATGGACAATCCCTAGGAGTTACGGGACCAAAATTGAAGAGTCAAAATTTTTGGTACCAAAATCGGACACTCTATAAGTTATGGGACCAAATAATTTTTTTTCTCAGCAAAACAATGAACATAGTAAGCACATAGAGTATCCTTCATAAACAAAGCCTTAAGACCATTTATCTCACCTTTCATATTGCTAGCTCCGTCATACCCTTGACCTCGAATCTTAGATGGACTCAAATTGTGCTCCATAAGCAAAGATGTTATTGCCTCTTTAAGTGTCAAAGTTGTGGTCTCACCAACATGTACAAGCCCAAGAAACCGTTCAACTACCATTCATGTTTTACCATCGACAAAGCGCAAACAAAGAGCTAGTTGTTCCTTTTGAGCCACATCACTTGACTCATCAGCTAAAATACCAAAGTAATCATCACCAAGTCCTTCTATGATACGCTTAGTTGTTTCTTTAGCACAACAATTAATAAGATCTTTTTGAATTTTGGGAGACGTAATTTGATTATTGCCTGGAGCATTTTCAAAAATAACTTTTTTTACGCCCTCATTGTGTTCTCCTAGCCACATCAAAAGCTCAATAAAATTTCCCTTATTATTTGACTCTCCACTTTCATCATGCCCACGACATGCCAACCCTTGGCGCAAAAGAAACCTCAAACAAGTAAGCAAAGCTTTCAAACGAGTTTCATACTCACTTCGAATCATATCACTTGCATTATCAAAAACATGTGAAATAGATTTTTTATTTGAGTCTCTTAAATTCACATATTTTTCATACGCAAGATTATGAGCACTTATAACCCCACCAATATGCTTCTCAAATCTAACCGGTTTGTTCCATGATCTGAATCCCCCATTAACAAATGCATCTCCTCCTACACTAATTTCCACATCATTCTTGAACAAGTAACAAACAAAATAAAAAGATACTATATTCAAACCAATCATATTTTTTAAACCAACAAACACTAAACCGGCGAATACCTCAAACTTCTCTTACAGGGAAATCATGAGTTTTTGGTTGACAAGGTTTCTCAAGAATATACGCTTTCCTCACCGCATTTCTTTCATATGGAGCATAATCCATTATATTTATTCTTTTCCCTGGATGAACACGAACGGTGCTGGGAGGAAAGAAATGATCTAGGGTTTGAGATAAATGGTACTCCCTCCGATTAATTTTTTATTATCCGTTTTACCATAAAAGGAAGTTTTTTTGTTTGTTTTCGACTTACCCAAAATAGCAAAAAGCAAACACTACCATTTTTAACTTATCATTTTAAAACATCATTTATGTACACTCATGCCACTACTTTATAAACTTTATACCCACAAATACTAATAAACAACTATTACCCCCTTTTAAAATTCTACTTTATACACACAAATACTAATAAACAACTTTTTTATTAAAACTCGTGCCCTTTTCCAATGGATAATAAAAAATGAATCGGAGGGAGTATGATTTTTGTAATTTGTTGGGCTAATAAGGATAATGTAGTCATTTTAAGTTCAAATTGAAGGGTAATATGGTAAATATTAGGGTTGTTCAAGGTACGGACCAAAATGAATGTTTAAAAATATTTGTGTCCGTACCAAAGTTCGGTAATTTTAAAACTCGAGGGTCCGTGTTTGTATCAAAAATTCGGTACGATACAGTACAAATATTTTATTTTTTGGTACGGGTCGGAGCGAATTTTCAAAAACTAACGGACCGGATAGGATCTGTACGAAACGGAGTGGAGAGACGAATTTTTGACCCTTTTTTATCATTCTCTCATTTTTTAATCAAGTTAAAAAAAATATTGTTGCAAGCACAATTACACTAACACTACACAACTTCAACCACAATCAAACATATATCATTACAAGCTCGAATATAACACATTATATGATAATGGATGATTAACAAGTTAACGTAAATCACATCAAATAGAGTATTTAAAATAGAGTATATAAAATATATATTTTAAAATTCTTTTAAAATATCTTGTGAATGGAAAGTGCAATATTAAAATCACGTTGATCGTAATTCCTGACACAGGGTACACCATATCCAAGTTTTTTTTGTAAGAAATGAATATACATGAACAATGAAATTAAAAGAATAAAAAAATTAAATTTAAATCATTTTGATATACACTTAAATATAATTTTACGTTTTAAGAACTTAATAAGATAAATAATATATTGTTTATATTCTGAAGAAAAAAAAAGGAGAAATTATGTTATCGTATAGTTGCACTTGAATTCAATAACATTATAATAATTTTTTTATAAATAAAAAATAATTAAAAAATACATATTTAATTCGGTTGTTCGGTTTTGTATGGTACGGTTCGGTATAGTCACATTCGGTTTTTCGATACGATTAATGTAGTAATATCTAGATCCGTACCAAAGAAATATTCGGTTTAGTTTCGGTACGATTAAAGTAAAAAAGTCCACGTTTTTTCTGTTCGGTTCTTTTTTGATGCGGATTTCGGTACGGATTTGGTAATCTCCGAACTTTGTGCCCTAGTAAATATACATGCTGGGACAAACCAATCCCACCACCACCATGGGACTTAATAGTCTCAATGTAATGAGACTAACTTGGATTCGGGACCTAGACTAAAATTGGGTCCTGGGCCCAAGTCCTGTGAACTAAATACAAAATTAATTGGGCCTAGGTTGGCAATCTATGAACCAAACGCCCCCTAAAAGTCATAGATAGTCCGCAATTTGCGTGTACAACACTTGGTATACTGCTCTCCATGAAATGGTCGTGTTCCAACTATTTTCAACCAACATCTACAACTTAGTTTTCCCATTGAATCATGATTTTGGGAACTTCAGTCAACATGATTGGGTTACCACTGTTTTTATTTTACTTTGTAGATTTTTTAGAATCATTCCTTGTACTCGTTTGTACATTTGATCTCGATTAATTGCTTTCATAAGCGGAGCCATTATATTATCCTTTGACTTCATGTAGTCAATTAACATTACATTAGTTGAAATTGGAGTTGCGCCGCCACCATGCCGAAACTGAGAGGTACTGCTCTGGAAAAAAAAAACTTGAAAAAAACTATGGAGAGAGAGAAAAGGGCAATAGAGATGGGGGACAAGAACTGAATTTAGTGCATGACTTCTTTACACTGGGTGATGACTAAATATTTAACCTGTAAAATCCAACATTGTTGGTGATCGGTTCTAATTAAGTGGATTAGTGGTTGTTTTTAACCGATTTTAGAATCACCAAACAAGATCGTGTGATTGATTACCACCGTAAATGGTAAGTTCGATTGTTCGGGTTATAAAATCATAAATACGAGTATCGAATTCGTATTTATTTCGTGTGTGTGAACGTTTAGGTGTATGAGTGTGTGTATTTGGAGTGTTTGAATTTGAACTTAAATTTTACCGCTGGAGAACAACTATTTATACTAACCACCAAGTAGGAGGTGTACATGACTCTTGGACTACCAAGCTTGCATGCTTGGCATGTTTCCTTTGACCACATTTGACCTTATCTAAGCTGAAACTTAGTTACAAAGTCTTGTATTTGGTCTTATCTCGGATCCATTATTGTTCGTCCTTGCTTGCTTGGTAGATCATAACTTGTAGTTTTTCGGTAGAAGTTGTTCGCTCTCTGATTTCATAGTTTACAAGCTGCTCGTCCAAATGTTTCAAGGTGGGTCAGCTTCTGGATATGTTATATTTGTTCGTCAATAGCTGGGGTAACATGGTAGGTTGATTGATGTCATACACTTCATAAGCTGATAGGTACACCACCTATTGGTAATGTTGTTCGCCATTTATGACCTGGTGTTGGGTTCATATTTGGCCTCAGGTCTTAGGACTTGTTCGCAAGAAAGTTGTTCGTCGAGAGTGTTGTTCGTCACAAAATACACTTCCCGAATTAGTTTATGCACCCTCCTTTGATTTTCTTTGTTAATCATCTCTGGTCTAGGTATTTTGCTTCATAATCTTCATTTATGCCTAAACTCTTGTTCGTCAGGCCCAAAATTGATGTTCGTCTATCAACAATTGCCCCTATCCTGGCCAGATGTTGCTTTGGATGAGCAACTTTGAATCGAGCAACTATGGTCAGGATATTATTCTTGTGATAAGAGTAGACGAGCAGTTTTGCTATTGACGAGCAACTTTAGTGATGCCGTTACATCTTTCCGAGATTTGGGAGTCCTCCAATGATGACGTGGGCGGCATGATTATGTGCCGCCCACGCGCGACCAAGCCCAAGGCTACGGGCCTCTATAATTGCACGTAGGCCCTCCAATTTTTAACATTTTTTGTTCGGAACCCCGTTTCTTCATAATTTTGACCCATAACTTTCTGGAAATACCGAGTTGTACCCCGTTTTTTGCATAGGTATAAAATCGAGTTGGAACTACAATTTTCCACTCTTCACTTTTTGCTACAGAGAATTCCAGCGAAATCCACCATCTCCGGCGACTTCAAAACTTTTCCGGCGCACTTTCTTCGTGTTTCAAGGTAATTTGAGTCATTTTTCTTCCTTTTTAACTTCGTTCTTTTCTTTATTCTTTTTCCTTCTCGAATCGTCGTTGTAACACCACCGTGTGAGAGTTGTGCCACCGTCTTCTACAAAAATCACCCTCACTCTCCACCAAACTCCCATCGGAAATAACCACTTAGCAAATTTCTTATAAATTTCTTCAAATTTGATTCCTACACTCGAAATCCATCTCCTCTCACTCAAGTAACCAAAACTTCGAGGAAGATCTGGAGCCTCACTTTCTAATAGTACCATTCGAGGGACAACCGTCGTTCAAAATTTCATCAGAAACATATCCCGACGTTGATTCCGTAGTTCGATCGGTGGAAGACACTGGCGCTCGCCAATTCGGCGAAGAAACTAGAGCGGCCACGAGCAATACTTTAGACGAGGAGTCTTCATCGAGTTCAGAATCTGAGGTAGATCCGGAGTTCGACGAGCTCTCTCATGAATTTCTGAAGAGGATAGGATTCTCAGGTCCCAAGATGCTCGAAAATAAAATCCCCTCTGGTGTTGCTCGCCCATTTGAATGGTAAGCATACGCTGCTGAATTTGTGAACAACTTTCCCCGCCCTCAACGTCAAGTATTGGATCTGGTGAGGACCGACTATCAGGCGAGCAGGATCCGGAGTGTTGTTCGCAAAGACGAACTCAACCTAATCCGGGAGGCGTATCAAATTCTGTATGACATCGATATGTGGGCCCCAAAGAGAAAGGAAATAGCTGATCGGCCTCCACCAGGATGCACAACAATCAATATCGATACCCTTATCGTCGGGCTAAGGTTGTTATTGCCCCGGTTGTTGGTCACTTTTTGGAGGCGACCAACCTTGCCATCACCCAGATAACACCAATAGGGTGGATGAATTTGCTCGGCATCATGGGTTTGTTCGCCCTAGAAGGGTACATTGACCGTATTACCGCCGGAGAGGTCAACTACCTGATGACGATCACCAAATGTCCAAGGGGTGAAGAGGGCTACTATTATTTAAAGGCCCGGACTTGACTTAAAATTATTGAAGGAGTGCCGAACAAAATCAGAAACTGAAAAGAGCACTTCTTCTTCATCGGGGGTGATTGGCTAGCATCTTCTAATCCACGCGGTGGTGTTGTGCGCATATATTCTCCCACCACTTATGGGAAGATTAAACGTAAGCTTGCATTTGCTCGTCTTTGGATTAAGTTGTTCTAATTTAACTTTTCTTGTTTGCTCGCAGGTCCTCGATTGCTCAAGTGGAATTCAGAAGAGGAAGAGATTGGCTCAGAGTTCCTCTTCACTTCCTGTCTGGTCGCTCTTCGGGACAGGGCTGATAGGACTATCGAGCACGTGAACAAGGAGAAGTGTAAAAAAGCTGCTCGCCTGTTCACGTACCCCCACCATCTTGAAGCACAAGTTGAGGTGTCCCTAGGTATAAAGAATTCTAACTCTTCAAAGCGAACTTGTTCGTCAATAATTCTTAATTACAATATTTGCTTGTCTAACATGCTCTTTTCTTCTCTCATCATTTTTATTAGCCGAGCAAGTCACTGTAGCGGTCCCTTCCTGCTTTGGTCTCATGGAGCAAATAGTTCACGAAATGCCACCCCCAAGGGAAGGAAGGTTAAAGGAGACCCACCCTCCAAAGTCCTGGCGATGACGAACAAACCCTCAGGGGCCTTTGTTGCTTGGCAAGTTGTCCCTCCTCCGTCGGCTACCCCACCATCTCCCCCGGTTCCTTCTCCTCATGGACCGAAGCGATTAAAGAAAGAAGATGGGACTTACGTCTCCCAGGCTGCTCCCACTGGTAACAAGGGAAAAAAGGTGGGAAAGAGTCATGCCCGCGCCTACCAGGAAGGAGAAGTTGCTCGCCACACCTCGATTGAGCCTGTTGAAAAGGCGAGCAAATCGGGAAAAGATGTTACTCCTTCCCGAGGTCCGGGAGATATTACCCACCTTGGCTGGGATGAGAAGAAATTTGTCGTGTAAGTATTCTTTACGACTTAATCTCTTTGAATAGAGTTTATACTTTCGAAATTTTTCTAAGTATATCTTATGTTCTTGCTCGCAGATACCAGACAGAGAGCCAATCCTGGGCGAGCAAGCTCTGTTCACCAATACGCCTGTTCAAAAACTCCAGTGAACATAAGGGAGATCCCAGGCGAGCATGTCCGCAGGGCCACGGAGCTGATCGCCCGGGCATGGACCAGGCCCATGGACAAAACCATCTCCATGCAAGGAGTGGCGGACAACTTCCACTACTCGATGATGCAGGCCGCCAACTCCCTAGTCACGGCTAAAAAAGGGATGGCCCAGCTTGCCGAGCTGGAGGATGCTGCTCGACGCTATTCAAATACTGATCGGCAGCTCACCGAGGAGAAGGATGGCCTGGTTGGTCAGTATGAGGTCAAGATTGCTCGCCTGAATAACCAACTCAAGCTTGCCGATGACATCGAGAAGAAGCATGTTGAAGACTATCAATTGCTCTCGGCCGAGCTTAAGAGCAAGGGTGCTGAGCTTGAGGAGGAGAAGAAAGGAAAGTCTGCTACCGAACAGAAGCTAGCTGAATCTGAGGCTGAGGTTGCTCACCTCAATGAGGTGATTATAAACATGTTTACTCCTGAGCAGCTGGAGGCCGAATTACAAATTCGATCAGGACCCATCACCAACCTGGGGTACATCTGTGCATATGCAGATTGTATCCGCCTACCAACTCGTACGAGAAACCCGATTTGGTTGAAGAGATAGGAAAAGATCTAGCGGAGTTTGTCGAGCACTATCCCCCTCCTAACAACATTGAACTCCAGCTCGGGGATATGGCTGACTATGGGGTTAAGATTGACAAACTTGACCCAAGCATCATTGTTACTCGCCCTCCAGTTCCAGTCGATGAAGGCGAGCAAGCTGTTGACGATGAACAGACTGTCGCTGAGCAAGAGCAGAAAGCAGCCGAGGATCTGGCTAGTGATATGATTGTTGATCCTTCTGCCAACCAAGCCCAAGATCTTCCTCAAGGCGAGCAACATCAAGAATAAGACTTGTATTCCTTTACTAGAACTTAGAAATTCTTGATGTAATCTCTTGTAATATTTGTTCGTTACTTTTGTAGTACTCTTCCAGAATATTTATACTATTTTTTAGGCTTAAAGCCTTTTTATTAATGAAAGTACCTTTTATTCGCTCATTTTCTTTCGATATGTTAATTGCTTTTACATTATTGTTCAATATTTTTGCAATTATAACATACAATATTGGGCTTTGTTCGATTTGAACTCTGACTTAATGGTAGAATATGGGTTTAGCCTTAGGTTCTGTTCATCTTATAAGACGAACAACCTTTAAGTGGCTTTGATCCTTAAAATTGGACTTATACCTTGAGCTTTGGACTTATCTTCCAACGAACAACTATATTTACATCACGAAAATTTACAAGTGTTTTAAGACTGTTCATCATTAACATGTACAATCTGACGAACAACTTTGAACACTAAAAAAACCTTTTGCTCGCTTATAATATTTTTACCGAGCAATTCTATCTAAAACCAAAAGATATGAATCAACACCAAACTATACAATGTGCCAAACAACCTTTCATTCTATTCCTAACAAAATTTCCCAAAAAATTAGGCAAGTTTTTGTTTCATTTGGTTCACTTGCCCCCTAAGACACTTGTTCGCCCAAGAGTTGAACTTGTTCGACCTACTGGATAGTACTTCTTCAGATGTACAATGTTCCAGGAGTATTGGGCCGGCTTGCCTTCCATATCTTCCATATCGTATACACTATTAAGGAATTTGTCCGTTATACAATACGGGCCCTCCCAAGTCAGTCCCAAAATACCTGGAGGTTGGGCGAGCAACTTTCTTAGAATCAAATCTCCAAATCTGAATTCCCTGATTTTGACATGGGAATTATAATAACGTTCTGCTCGCTGTTTGTATGTAGCATTTTTTAGCTCGGCATTTAATCTTTTTTCCTCGAGCAAATCCATTTCAGTAGCTAAAGCAGAGTTGTTCGCCTGTTCATCAAAGTTAGTCGTCCTGATTGTATTGGCCTTTAACTCAATTGATATTACGGCTTCTGTTCCGAAAGCCATTGCAAAAGGTGTTTCTCCGGTGCTTGACCTGGGAGAAACTCTATATGCCCACAAGACTTCCAGAAGTTCTTCAGACCAACTACTTTTACTTTCCGTCAATCGTACTTTTAATGTATGCTTGATAATCTTATTAATAGCTTCGACTTGTCCATTTGACTAGGGATGATAGGGAGTAGAATAAAGTTTTTTGATCCCCCACTTTGTACAGAAGTCTCTCAACCCTTTTCTGTCGAACTGCGGACCATTGTCTGTCACAATTATTTGTGGCACTCCAAAACGACAAACAATGTTCTTCCATATAAAGTTGATCATCTTTTGTTGTGTGATTTTCACCATGGCTTCTGATTCTGCCCATTTCGTATAATAATCGACTGCCACGACGATAAATCGAACATTTCCAACTCCTGCTGGGAAGGGACCTATAATGTTCATCCCCCATCTTGCAAATAGTCATGGGCTGTAAACTGACACGAGCTCCTGGGCCGGGGTGTGAAAGTTCGGGGCAAAAATCTGGCATTGATGACAAGTCTTTGCCTTTTTTATTGTGTCCTGATGTAAAGTCGGTCAATAATAACCTTATCTGATAGTTTTGTATGCCAAGGTTTGCCCCCCAGTGTGATTTCTACATACTCCGACATGTATTTCTTCGAGTATTGCTCGTCCTTGCCCCCTAGGCAAACATTTGAGAAGTGGAATTGATATTCCCCTTTTATAAAGCTGCTCGCCCACCAGGGTATATCTGGCGGTTTGCTTTGTTATCTTGGCAGCTTCAAAAGAGTTGTTGGGTTTTTCTCCACTTTTCAAATATTTGACTATATTTGTTCTCTAGTCTTCATCGTTTGTTTGCTCGTCTAGCTAGTTGAGATTGTAGCTTGTTGTTGATGATTTATTCATCTTTGTGATTATAATGTCTGCCAACTCCGCAGGTCCTTCGCTTGTTCCTAGTCGAGCCAATGCATCTGCTTGAGTGTTGCTTGTCCTTGGGATTTGTTCAATGAAAACTTGATCCAGTAGGGACATTAGGTGAGCAACAATTTGTTGATACTCGATCATATGATCATTCTTTGCCTCGTATTCACCTCGGACTTGGTTTACGATCAATTTTGAGTCACCGAATATTTGTAAACATCTGACACCTACTGCAAGGGATGAGTGGAGACCAGCAATAAGAGCTTCATACTCAGCTTCGTTGTTAGTAGCCATAAAACCAAATCTAATGGCCGAGGTGAAGACTTGTCTGTCAGGGCTAATTAGAACTACTCCTGCCCCCGAGGCCATGTTGGTGGAAGATCCGTCGACATATAGATGCCAGGGATGATCTAGTCCTCTCGTCGGATCTGGAGGGAAAGTTAGTTCGATAATAAAGTTGGCTAAAGTTTGCCCTTTGATCGCTGTTCGAGGAGCATAGGTCACCCCAAACTGGCTGATCTCTAGTGACCATCTTAATAGACAACCAACTGTATCTGGGCGGTGGAGAATTTGTCTGAGTGGGAAAGTTGTTAGCACCTCAACTTGATGGTCGAAGAAGTATGGTCTTAACTTTCTTACACTCATAACAAGTGCATATGCCAGCTTTTCGGTTGGAGAATATTTTTTCTCTGCTTCATGTAAAGCTTGGCTGACGTAATAGATTGGTTGATGAAATTTGTCATCTTCCCGTACCAGAACAGAGCTAATCGCCACTTCCAATGCTGCTAGGTACAAATAGAGCTTTTCACCTGAGATTGGCTTTGATAGAATTTTGACATCTCCCAAGTAGTCTTTAAGTTGCTCGAATACACTCTAGCAATTGTTCATCCATGTAAATTTTCCTTTCTTAATGGCTTCGAAGAATGGACGGCATTTGTCTCCGGAACGGGATATGAACCGGTTCAATGCTGCTAGGCATCCTGTAAGTCTTTGCACCTCTTTACTGAACGTGGAGGTTGCATATCCATAATAGCTTTAACTTTTGTTGGGTTGGCTTAAATTCCCCGTTGGCTAACAAGATGGCCCAGGAACTTCCCTGAATGAACTACGAAGCTGTTCTTCTTGGGATTCAACTTCATGTTGTAGTGTCGAAGAATTTCGAACACCTGGGTTAAATGTTGGAGATGATCTTATTTTCGGGGGCTTTTGACCACAATATCGTCTACATAGACTTCCACAGTATCTCCAATATGTTCGTCGAACATCTTGTTCACCAACCTCTGATATGTTGCTCCCGCGTTGATGAGGCCGAAAGATATTCTTTTCCAGCACAACAGATTCTTATTTGTATAAAAGGCTGTATTTTCTTGGTCGTCGGGATGCATCGGAATCTGATGGTATCCAGCAAACGCGTCCATGAATGTTAGCATCTCGTGTCCCGCAGTACTGTCCACCAATTGATCAATGTGTGGGAGAGGAAAATTATCCTTCGGGCATGCTGCATTCAGATCTGTAAAATCTATGCATAGCCTCCAGGTTCCATTTAGTTTCCGTACAAGGACCCGGGTTTGCTACCCTTTGTGGATAAAGTGCTTGCCGAATTAGATCATTGTCTAACAACTTCTTCACCTCTTCGTTTAGGGCTTGATATTTTTCTAGGTCGTATTTCCTTCTTTTTTTATGGATTGGCCTTCTTGCTTGGTTAATATTGAGTTTGTGGCAAGCATGTTTTGGATCTATTCCCACCATATCCGAATGAGACAATGCAAAAACATCTAGATTTCCTCTGAGGAACTCCTCCATTTGGGATCTGTATGGCTCAGTGAGCTCAGATCCTATGTACAATTTTAGGTCCTTATTTTCAGGGCTAACTTTAATGGCCTTCAGTTCTTCAACTGGAGTTGCTCGTCATTTTTGCCCTTTCCAACGAGGATCTATTATTGGTCCCTCTTGGTCGAAATTATTTTCGATGTTCATTGGGTCCGCATCCAGATGGGGTTCAAGATCGTCTGCTTACCCTGGCTCCCCAGTGTTTGCTAGACTGCGACCCTCCAAGTCATTGGTAGCAAGTTGCTCGTCGCCACCCAAATGTTGTTCGTCAGGTGAAGGTGCTACCTTAGTGGTGACAAGCTGCTCGCCCAAAAATTGTTCGTCAGCAAGCATGAGTTGCTCGTCCATATCCGTATGGTCCTCCCCTGCCTCCATCACATCTTCCAGTACTGATGGTTCATCATCTGGGTAACTGGTGGTGGCTTCCATCATGGAAACTCGTCCCTCTTTTGATTGCATTTGTAGGAGACACTCACGAGCTTTTCTTTGGTCTCCCTTTATTGAGCCAGCACCACTTGCTGTTGGAAATTTTATGCAATAATAGTAGGTTGAACATGCAGCTTTGAATTCATTAAAAAAGGATCGATCAAGAAACCCGTTATAAGTCGATTCTTGATCTACGACCAAGAAATCTACCATTCTTGTGATATTTTTCTCGGGTTCTTCGGTCGTTACAAGTTGCACAGACAAACTAATTATTCCCAGAGGGATTGTTACAGCATTTCCAAAGCCTAGGATACAATGATTTGAGTCTCGGATATAGCCTGCATAATCCCCCAGTTGATCGAGTGTCTTTTTGAAGAGGATGTTAGTGTAAGCCCCTGTGTCCACCAACAAATGATGCACCCTGGTCCCCATAATCTTAGCACCAATTACGAGAGAGTCATTATGGGGGGTCAATATTCCCTCTAAGTCCTTTTCAGTAAAGGTTAATTCCGATGTTTGTAGGACGGACAGATTAACCCCCATTTCTTGTACATGATCAATCGCTCACAACTCCGCCTTTCTTTTTCGATTAGACATTGGTGGTCGTCCATCAGAACACCCTCCAGCAGGTCCTGAGGGTTCCATCATGTATACATCATCTACCGGACGAGCAGCAGCGGCAAGGGCTTGTCGTCCAAGTCTGTTGTTTCGTGGAGGTTGATCATCAATCTCATCTCCCGAATTGCTCTCCCGGCCTCTCTTCCCAGGTTGCCTTTTGACGAATTTGGAAAGCTTTCCCTCCTCGTATAATCGCCACAATTGTTTGAGCAAATCTCTACACTCACTCGTAAAATGCCCCACACTTTGGTGGTAGGCACAATACTTGTTTGGGTTGAGTTTGCCAGACTCTTGACGGTTCTTCCGAGGAGAGGAGATGTTGGGATATGTTTTAGTTTTGATGATTTTCCAAAACAACATGTAATAGGTTTGAAAGCAGTCAGGATTGTATCTTTAGTTTCAGGTCAGGCTAGGTTAGCTCTCAGTAGAATAGGCTGTCAGTTGAGAAGAACTCAGTTGAGGGGGAACTCAGCGAGGGGGAACTCAGCAACACAGCCTGAGGAAATCAAGATGACATCACAAGCAGAACTGACTGAAGCCATGGCAGAGACCTGAACCTGAAGAGAATCCTGAAGGATGTCCCACTGAGTATAAACCTGGCTGATCTAAGCTAAGTCAGGCGGACCACTCAGTGAAGAGCATGATCAGGAGGATTAGTGCTGTACCAAGTAGGCCCTGACGGAGTCAGGCTGCTGTGGTCAGGGAAGTTTGTCATTCAGCCTTATGACAAACTTCTTTGAGAGATCTTCAAGAGTCCCTGAAGGACAACATCACTGAAGACAAGTATGTCTACTGAAGATCATCAGTCAGTGGAGGATAATGCTATCTGAAGTCAGTGCGCCTTGATCAAACACACTGAGTCAAAGATCCGTTGGACTCAGTCCACGTAGACCAATCAAGTCAAGACAACATATCTGACACTGACAAGGCCGCATTCCAAGAAAAGTAGGTTTCCCTACTGATAGTCTGGATTCAAATGTGATTCTCTCCAACGGTAACATTTGAATCCACACTATAAATACAAGCTTCCAGCTGCTGTTTCAAGTGTGGAGAAGAGAAAATCAACACCTACGAGCTGTGAAGGTGTGAGAGTTTAGTGCAGTTCCAAAGGGAGGTATAAGGAGGCACGTTTTACACCTTGTTCACTGACCATTAAGGTCTTCACATATATACACAAATGAGTGTTCATCTTGTAACTCTTATCTTAGAGAGGTTTTCCCAATCTTAGCTTTAGGCTAACACATTGTAAGGGAAAACCTCACCTAGTTGGAGAAAACCATACTGAAACCAAAACCCTCTAGTTAGGTTTGTTAGTGGAAGTTGTTTGTGAAGATAGTAAGGAAGAAAGCAAGATCTGAGTTGATAGATCTGGGTGCACCTTGGCACGTTAAAAACAAGAATCACAATTAGTGGATTTCCTGTTAAATCAGGCCGTGGATGTAAGAGCTTGAGTCTCTGAACCACGTTAAACTGAGCGTTGTTTATTGTTTAAGCACTTGCTAATTATTTGTATAGTATGCTCACTGAGAGTACTTCGAAAGGTTGAGAAGAAATTAGCTAAGTATCTTAGTCAGGGAGAAGCAATCTCACTGACAGGCTTAAACAAGCACTCGAGAGTTCAGTCTCTCGAGTCACTGCCTTGTTAAAAGCCTGAGCTCGCAAGTCAGTTGCACTGACTTGAGTGCTCTGACTCTTAGCAATGCAGTGACTTGAGTGTTCCACTCACTGAACTCTTTTAGGATGCAATGCAGAGTTTTAAAAAAAATCTCCTAAATTCCCATTTTGGCACTCGAAACCGGGACCATTAGGAGAGCAACTCTTTTTCCTTCATGTTGTTGTACACAGTATCGATGGATACTGTTAGCACCTGGTTGAGTTTTTCCTTTAGCTCCGTCCCTTCGGTAAATGCCTTCAAGTTTTTTGGGACCCGATAACCTGTTCTACCGGGCTTCTTGTTGTTCTCCTTTGGATCAGCCTTGTTGTCCCCCAAGTTTGCTTGTAAAGCTTCATGCATAGAGACGAATATATTGGCTTGATTTCGGAACTCGGCATAGTTTTTTGGGCACTTCAGACGTACCTCCTTCCATAGGTCTGACCCTTTTTTTAGCCCGGCTATGACGGCTACGATCTTGGTATCTTCACTAACCAGTTCTCCCTCCAGCAATACTTTATCTAACCTTTCCATGAAAGCCCGGTCTAATTCGTCATCATTGTGTTTTAAATCTGATAGTCGGCGTTTTTGGAAAAGGTATGATCCTGCAGTTGAGAAGTGAGAGAGAAACTCCCGGCTTAACTGAGCAAATGAGTGAATAGACGTTGGTGGCATTGCTGAAAACCACTTATGTACTCTGTCCCCCAAAGTTAGGAGAAAATTCCGGCATTGGGTAGTATCACTGGCTCCCACAGAAATCATATAGTCCAAATATTTCGTTAGATGGACTCGGGGATCAGCAATGCCTTCGTATTGTATGCTCGCCGGAAATTGTATCTTTTTCTGGATTGGGGCCTGCAGTATAATTGATGATAAAGGTGAAGATGGCATGCTGGTCGTCCCAACTCCTCTTTGTTGGTCAAGCTGTCCCTGCATGCTCTCCACAACTTTTCTTAAGCTTGACAATACATCAAGAGATGCCCCCTGACTTGGAGGCTGTTCGGCGAGCAAGGACGTTTGCCCTTCTGCTCGTCGCAGTCCCTCTCTTGGAGGAAGAATCTCCTGAGGTTATCTCCTTGGCTTGCCTGCTGCATTTGGCCCTAGGCGCCCAAAGACGTGAGTCTCTCATGCACCGATGGGCGAGCCTGCTTAAAAGTTGCTCGACCGTCTCCTGCCCCCTGGTGAGCAACTTCTTATCGGAGTTAAGGTTGGCCAAGTCTGTCCTGTGCACTGGAACGAGACGTTCCATGTCTAGACATTGTTGTTCGCCCATGGGCAGACTCAGCTTGACCTTCCATTTGGTCGATTATTTTAGTTTTGCCTTTGTCCCCTCGATTCTGGGCACTGTTGACCTCATGTTGCTCGCCACGAACAGACCATGCTCTCACTACTTCTAGTTGGCGAGACTTAGACCTTGCTTGTGAAGGTCTATGTTGTTGCTGCTTTCTGAATTGCCTGAAGAACAACTATTGTTTTGGCCAATTCCTGGGAGTTTCTAGCCAATGCCTCTAAATCTGGAGGCATTACGTGAGCTGCAACTGAAGGTTGAACTTTGTTCGCATGGCGTAGATCAAGATCCTGATGATCAGTAGATGAGATCCGGGTTGGGAAAACTCCCATCGAGGGATGTGAAATCCTGGTTTCCTTGGATTGAGGCATCCTGATTTGAATTATCTTCTCTATCCTTGAATCTTCAAACATGATATTGAAGAACACCAAGAACACCAAGAACACTATTATTTGAATCTTCAAGATTTTCTTGAGGATTCCTTCAAATCTTCAAGTTTTAAACTTGAAGTTCTTGATAATCACACTTTAATCGAAGGTTCGAACCCTTCTTCTAGCACCAAATTATTAGTGATCGGTTCTAATCACGTGGATTAGTGGTTGTTTTAACCAGTTTTGAAATTACCAAACAAGATCGTGTGATTGATTACCACCGTAAATGGTAAATTCGATTGTTCGGGTTATAAAATTGTAAATACGAGTATCGAATTCGTATTTATTTCATGTGTGTGCACGTTTAGGTGCATGAGTGTGTGTATTTAGAGTGTTTGTGAATTTGAACTTAAATTTTATTGCTGGAGAACAACTATTTATACTAACCACCAAGTAGGAGGTGTACATGACTCTTGGACTACCAAGCTTGCATGCTTGGCATGTTTCCTTTGACCACATTTGACCTTATCTAAGCTGAAACTTAGTTACAAAGTCTTGTATTTGGTCTTATCTCGGATCCATTGTTGTTCGTCCTTGCTTGCTTGGTAGATCATAGCTTGTAGTTTTTCGGTAGAAGTTGTTCGCTCTCTGATTTCATAGTTTACAAGCTGCTCGCCCAGATGTTTCAAGGTGGGTGAGCTTCTGGATATGTTATATTTGTTCGTCAATAGTTGGGGTGACATGGTAGGTTGATTGATGTCATACACTTCATAAGCTGATAGGTACATCACCTATTGGTAATGTTGTTCGTCATTTATGACCTGGTGTTGGGTTCATATTTGGCCTCGGGTCTTAGGACTTGTTCGCAAGAAAGTTGTTCATCGAGAGTGTTGTTCGTCACAAAATGCACTTCCCGAATTAGTTTATGCACTCCCCTTTGATTTTCTTTGTTAATCATCTCTGGTCTGGGTATTTTGCTTCAAAATCTTCATTTATGCCTTAACTCTTGTTCGCCAGGCCCAAAATTGATGTTCGCCTATCAACAAGCATATTACACTAACTGAAAATCTAATCCAACATTTATAAAATGGGTACACCAGTGTACCAGGTGCACAACAATACGAACCTTAAAAATAACATTTTATTAAAGGGCGATGCTATTCAAACTCACTGATTTACTTAGTTCACCAAATACTTAGTACACTACACTTATATTTTACTTATTTATAAATTTTACTTAGTGTACTGATCTTAAATTTACAATTATATCCCAAAATAATATTTGTACACAATGCATACCCACACCACAAATAATAAACCACATCCATCTTAAACCCTAAACTCATCGATTAATAATTAAAAATTGTGTGAAAAAGAAAAAGAAAACCTCCTATGGTGTTCATGGTCGGCAGCAGCGTCTGAATTTACCGGTAGACGTGCGAGGACCCATGACGATTGGTCTTATCTACGTAGCCATGTTTTTAAGCTTTTACATATTAATTTTATGAGATTTTGTGATTGAATTTTTAATTTTTTTAATGTTGGATAATTAAGTGTTTTGACCAACGAGGAGAACTAGTACTCTTTCTTTCTTTCATATTAATTTTTTTCATCTACATATATATCTTTTTTTTTCTAAATCGAAATTTATTCTACGAATTGGGTTTTAATTCCGACAATTCTTTGACTTCCATGTTGGAGTTCAGTTTTTTTTTTCTGAAATGTTCAAAAAAGATGAAGAGTGCAACGTGTTGGGAAAAATAAGGGTGCTCGGAAACTATTCGGGATGAAATTTAAATACGAACTTAAATACAATTATTACTAGCATGAATTAATCCTAATTAATTCAAATAATAATTCCAACAACAATTTTATCATCATGCATATAGAATTAATTCACATGAAAACCTAAAGCGGAATAACTAGGAGTTCACGTGATTCGTACCTCTTGTAGATATGGTCTTTGATAACAATGGGACTATCACGATCGTGCTATCAACCAAAAGACTTTCTCAAGTATGTCCCTTTCGCTTTGCTTGTTCACCGGTGGGAAGTGCTCACAAGCAATTCAGAATAACAGGGAAGAAAGAAAAAAATTATTGTTGCTGATTTTTTTTTTCAACACTGTGAAACTGTAAACTGAAGGAAATAATCATCCCCTATATATGGGAGGGGGAATTTTGAAATTTTGGCTAGAAATAAGGGAGAGAAAGTATTTTTCTTGGCCTCCAAGAAATCTTGAATATATCCCATATATTCTTTTCTCCATAAGAAAATATTCCACAAAAATCTCACCTTCCAACTATATATGATTTTCGAAAATATGGGGATTGAAATAGCTAGATTTGGATCTTCTTGAATTTATGAGATAATCTTGTATTTCTAGAATACATATCTTCCATAATATCTTTCCAATAAAATCAACAAAATCTTTTCTCTCTCCATATATGCCTTTTTCGAAAATTAAGGAAAAAATCAGCAATAATATTTTTCTTTAATTTTAATCACCTTATTATTATCGGGCTACTTAATGGGCTACTTGAGGGGCCTTTAGGAGAATTAAGATTGGACCTCCAATGGGCTTCTGAATTTCAATATTGAGCCCCGATATAATTCAGCCAATAATATTAATTAGTACAACTAATAAATTAATATTGCACTATCCATCTTAATCCATATTACGATAATATGGACTCCCGGTTATTATTTCCCGCGTTTAAAATTATCAAGTCCATTAATTAATTAAGCTTCTGAATAGCTCTAAATTAATTAATATATTTCACATTGGAGTAAAGACAACTCAACATTATTATCCATACCGAAGAAACTAATTCTTAACTTGCAAGATTTGGTACGATAAAACTTCTGAGCCCACCAAAGGGACAAATCACACGAGCCGTACTCGCACGCGTTTCTCCGTACTAAATCTTAGCAACCGTCGTATGATTAATATTACTGTCAAAAGCACTAGGTTCGAAGTCACGATGAATCTCACCAAACCTGAATCAAAACAGTAACCATTAAGCACACACGGTTCTATTTAAGTGACGGAGATTAAGAAATCAATAACCATTGAGGTCTAATTCTTCACATTTTAGAACAACATAATTTATCCTCGTTGTAGGTCCTCTTCATGTGCTAGTGCAATCTCTTGGTCAAGACAAGCCAATCTGAGATGTACACTTCGACCTTTTACATCGGATTGTTCAATTCCACCTAGGTCGTGAATTTGTACGTTTAGTTACAAGGAAACCGTTAATGTGGTCTTCCGTGATCTGGTATCACCACATTAACTATAATGTAACACATACTACTTATAATGAATTGGTTGAAATAAATATTCAACATTCAATTATATCTAAAGCAAATGCGATAAAATATTTTCTCATAAACAAGTGTTTAATACATGAGTTATACAAAGTAAAAACATACTTTCATGTATAACTCCAACAATCTCGCACTTATACTTAAAGTCTGCTTTTTAGTATACATCATGCATGTCTAGTGTAGTAACTCTACGTGACATCTCATGTCAACCTACACTAACCTAATAATTTCTCCCACTTATACTTAAAGCAGATTGACAATAGTCTTGACTCCCATTCCATCCACATGTCTCTCGAATGTACTCTAAGGCAGACCCTTTGTAAATGGATCCGCTAGGTTGTCTTCCGACGCTATCTTTGCCACCTCTATATCTCCTCTCTTAACGATTTCTCGTATAAGATGGTATTTTCTTTCTATGTGTTTGCTGGCCTTGTGGGCTATCAGTTCCTTTGAATTTGCAACTGCTCCGGCATTATCACAATGGACAATGATTATGTTGGGCAAATTCGGAACAACGTCCAAGTCCACTAAGAAGTATTTGAGGCAAACTGCTTCTTTCACTACTTCACAAACAGTTACTTATTTGGCTTTCATGGTCGAATCGAAGATGCATTTCTGCTAATCACTTCTCCATGTCATGGTTCCTACTCCCATGCAAAACACACTACCCGAGGTAGACTTTCTGGAGTCTAGGTCTGGTTGGAAATCCGAGTCTGTGTATCCCACGGGAATTAGCCTATCTGACTGGTAAATCAGCATCCTATCACGAGTTCTTTTCAGATACCTCAAGAAGCACTTTACGGCAGTCCAATGGTCTTTCCCGGAATTACTTTGATATCTTGCTACCATGCCCACGATAAAGCAGATATCCGGTCTCCTACACAGCATTGCATACATAAGACTTCCTACGGCCGAAGCGTACGTAACGTTTTTCATGTCATCTATCTTCACTTGCGTTTTAGGGCTCATTTCTTTCGATAGATGGATTTCGTGCCTAAAAGGTACAAAACCTTTCTTGGAATCTTGCATGCTGAAACGCCTCAAAATAGTGTCAATGTATGAAGCTTGCGATAAGCCCAACATCCTCTTCTTGTGATCGCGAGTGATCTTGATCCCAATGATGTGACCGGCTTCCCCTAAGTCCTTCATATCAAATTGTTTTGACAACCATACCTTTATGTCTGATAATACCTTTACATTGTTTCCAATGAGCAGAATATCATCTACGTATAATACTAAGAATACCACCGCAGTTCCGTCACACTTTTTATACACACAACTTTTGAACTCGTTTTGATCAAACCCATAAGACTTAATCACTTGGTCAAAACACTGGTTCCAAGTACGTGATGCTTGCTTAAGTCCATAAATGGATCTCTTAAGCTTGCATACGAGGTGTTCTTGGCCTTTTTCAATGAGACCTTTGGTTTGTTGCATATAGATATCTAACCCATCAAGACTTCCGTTAAGGAAAGTCGTCTTGACATCCATATGCCAGATCTCACAATCTAGATGTGCAGCGATCGACAAGAGAATACGGATGGACTTAAGCATAGCTACAGGCGAAAAAGTCTTCTCATAATCGATCCCTTCTTTTTAGTATACCCTTTGACCACTAGCCTTGCTTTGAAGGTCTCAACCCTTCCGTCCGGTCCTCTTTTCCTCTTGTATACCCACTTGCATCCAATGGGTTCTACCCCATTGGGTGGTTCAACCAACTCCCACACTTGATTATGATCCATCAAACCCATCTCGGCTTCCATTATCATTTGCCATGACTCTGCGTCTTTGTCTTGGACTGCCTCGTCGTATGTCCATAGATTTGATTCATCGCCGCGAATCAAATACGAAGATTCTCCTTTTCCCATGAATCTCTCGGGTTGCCTAGCAATCCTCCCACTGCGATGGAGTTTCGGTTATGAAGATGTGACGTGTGGTATACCATCTTGTATACTTGGTATCGGGGTTTGCCCTCTCAATTCTTCTAAGGTAATTTCACTTTTAGGCTACAGATTGTTCATATAGTCTTCCTCCAAAAATTTAAAGTGTGCACTAATCACGGTCTTTTGATCCTTGGGACTATAGAACATACACCCTTTCGTTCCCGCAGGGTATCCTATAAACAACCTTAATTCCGAACGTGGATCCAATTTATCGGCTTCCTTATCTAGCACGTACGCCAGACACCCCCATATCCGAATGTATCTCGGACTGGGCTTGTGTCCGGTCCACAATTCTATCAGGGTTTTAGGAACCGATTTGGATGGCACCAAGTTTAGAATGTAAGCCGCCATTTCCAACCCAAAAGATTTGGGTAAATCTGAATAACTCATCATGGATCTGACCATTTCTAAAAGAGTCTGGTTCCTTCATTCCGCCACACCGTTCTGTTGAGGGGTTCCCGGTGCGGTTAACTGGGATACGATCCCTTCGTCCGATAGGTAGTTCAAGAACTCATCGTTGAGGATTCGCCCCCACGATCTGATCGTAGAAATTTGATACTCTTTTCCCTATGCTTCGGCCTTAAACTCCTTGAACTTGTCAAAAGTTTCAGACTTATGCCTCATAAGGTAAATGTACCCATATCTCGAGTAATCATTAATGAAAGTAACAAAATACTCATACCCCATTCTTGCTTTGATCGACATTGGACCACACACATAGGTATGAACGAGTTCTAACACTTCCGTGACTCTATTCACATTGGCTCCAAATGCCCTCTTGGTCATTTTACCCTCTAAACAGGATTCACAAGTTGGAAACAATTCGACTTGGAATGATTCCAAGGATCCATCTTTCACCAATCTTTCTATCAGCTTTAGATTAATATGACTTAGTCTAAGATGCCATAGAAGTATTTCGTTCATGTCCGAAGAATGCTTTCTTTTATTACTCGAAATGATCGACGTGTTATTAGATTCATTATTTAAGTGGTGTGCACACTTAATCGTCTAGAGATTGTTTACCAATGTTCCATGACAGATAATATCATTCTTAAAAGAAACAGTAACAACTTTATTAAAAGCAACTGGATATCCATAAAAAACAACGTAGAAACCGAAATTAAATTATTTCTGAAGTTCGGAATTTATAAAACATCTCTTAAAATTAAAACTCTATCTTCAAAAGATAGGTGCACGACTCCCACTGCTTCGGCTGCCACTCTCATAGCATCGCCCAAAGTGATGATGATCTCATTCTTGCTAAGTCGTCGGGTTAGCTGGAACCCATGAAGAGTGAAATAAATATGCTCAGTTGCCGCGGTATCCACAACCCAAACGTGGGTAGCATGCGCCGCAACATAAGTTTCAATGACTAAAGCATGAGACTTACCTTTCTTTACCGCCTTCTTAGCCTTAGAACAGGCAGACCTCCAATGTCCTTTCTCACCGCACTTGAAGCACTTACCCTTAGCAGCCTTCCTTCCACCTCCTTCGCCTTTGGCCTTGGGTTTCGCAACGGTCGGAGTTGTTTGGGTCTGACCTTTTGTCCTCTTTCTCTTCTTCCCTCCCTTGGGACCAGAAGAGGCAGACGAACCGTTTGCCACCATAGCAACAGTTTGATGCTCCATTATAGCCTCTGCCGATACCAAAGCTTGCAAGAGCTCGGACAAACTATTTGCCCATTCATTCATTTGATAGTTCAATTGAAACTGCTCAAAACTTTTCGGAAGAGAATGGAGAACGAAATCGACCTTAGTAGGGAGATCAAATTCCGCACCAAGTACCTCCAACTTGTTGAGATAACCCATCATCTCGATAACGTGATCCCTTACGGGCGTACCCTCCACCATTTTCTGTGAAAGTATCTTTCGCATGGTGATTTGCCTAGCTGTACGGTTTGATGTTTAAACATCGCTTCAAGATTGAGCATTATCTCAGAGGTGGTCTCCATGTGTTGGTGTTGGTGTTGCAACACATCTGACATTGAAGCCAAGATGGTACACCTAGCCATCTCATCGGAGTTTATCCAACTCTTATGCTCTTTCTTGACCGACTTGTTCGCATCTTCGGCAAGCTCATCGGGCTTAGGTGTAGTAAGTACCCATTTGTGGTGTTGAGCGGTTAGGACAATATCAAGGTTACGTTTCCAATCAACATAGTTCTCACCGACAAGTTTGTTATCTTTAAGTATACTAAACAGTGGATTTAAAAGTTGCGACATGATGAACTGAGAATAAAACATTCATTCATATCAATATCTAAAAAAAATACAAAATTATCACATAATTCGATCACATCAATTATATTGAAACCTTAAAACAATATAACCATGCATCAGCCAACATCTCGAAATAATTTAAATGTGCCACAAGGGATGGTCTATACATTTAAACACATTCAAGCGGATCACAAACTTAAAAGTTACAAATCCTTAAAACTTACAAATCCTTAAAAACACGTTCAAAATTAATAGTTGGCTCCCACTTGGACCACATAAAAACTGACAGGGACTCCGGGGGGAGTAAGTTAATATCAATTTCTTATGCCTAAGTAATAACCATAATTTAATACAAGATTATTATTTCGCTTTGAGCAAGCCACTCGTGGTGAGGGTCAATACCGCCACTAGTAATAATCCACAATCATCCTTTCGGAATTTATTCATGTGAAATCCGTCTTTTTAGCCGATCCAGCGGGGAAATATATTCCAAAAAGACTTCACAAATAAATAAATTATGGAGGTCAAATTAATCCAATTTTAATATCCGAAATAAAATTGCGATTAAAGAAACATACTTAGTAATTTTTTAAAGTAAGGTTTTTCTTGGACAATTAAAATCATGCAAACACATATTAACAAATAATAATAAGTGCACGAAATAAAACATCCATCAAAACAAAAATTAAAACACATTGGAGCACTCAGATCCAATTGTCACGGTTTAATTTTCTTCACGTCTTGATGCGAGAAATCATCCTTGTTGCTTTTCATCGTTCGTCTCGATAAGCTCCCACTCGAACAACAACACTTCATCAAAAACAACTTCGTTTGGGGTTCGGGACGACGTTTGGAATCACACAAAAAAATAAGAACGAAAAAAAATTCCACGGCCCGAGATCGGGCGCACATCGGCCCATGTAGGTGGGTCGCGCGCCACGGCAGCCGAGGCCGAGCGCAGAGGGGCAATGCCCCGCGCGCGCGCTGCGCATCATGCCCAGCGTCGTGCGCCTCGCGTACGCCGTGCTTCGGATTTCGCCGTTTGTCCTCGTTTTCCATCCGGTGCATAATCCCACGTCCATGCACGCGCCACGCATGCATGCATCGTCCAGGTACGCCATCTTTAATTCTTCGTTTCCGTCTTCGTCTCGATCCAGTTACAATTTATTTACAAAGAATAAAAAAAATTAGATCTAGACTAGTCTATTATAATGATCAAATCAAAATAAAACCAACTAATCTACTCGTGGATTTTTTCACGAGAAAAACGAATTCGAACGAATCGAATTAAAAATAAATAATTCACACGCATGAAAAAAATAAACATTAAAACCATGACAATTGGATACCTACAAAAAAGATCTAGCAATTCTACTATCCAATTTTAATTTGATGTCAAACAATTTAAATTCCAATTTAAAGATCAGAGCCCGAAACCGTGGCTCTGATACCAGTTGTTGGAAAAATAAGGGTGCCCGAAAACTATTCGGAATAAAATTTAAATACGAACTTAAATATAATTATTACTAGCATGAATTTCCTAATTAATTCAAATAATAATTCCAACAACAATATTATCATCATGCATATAGAATTAATTCACATGAAAACCTAAAGCGGAATAACTAGGAGTTCACGTGATTCGTACCTCTTGTAGATATGGCCTTTGATAACAACGAGACTATCACGATCGTGCTATCAACCAAAAGACCTTCTCAAGTATGTCCCTGTCGCCTTGCTTATTCACCGGTGGAAAGTGCTCACAAGCAATTCAGAATAACTAGGAAGAAAGAAAAAAATATTGTTGCTGATTTTTTTTCAACACTGTGAAACTGTAAACTGGAGATGAAATAATCATCCCCTATATATAGGAGGGGAAATTTTGAAATTTTGGCTTGGAATAAGGGAGATAATTTTTTTTTCTTGGCCTCCAAGAAATCTTGAATATATCTCATATATTCTTTTCTCCATAAGAAAATATTCCACAAAAATCTCACCTTCCATCTATATATGATTTTCGAAAATATGGGGATTGAAAGAGCTAGATTTGGATCTTCTTAAATTTATGAGATAATCTTGTATTCCTAGAATACATATCTTCCATAATATCTTTCCAAGAAAATCAACAAAATCTTTTCTCTCTCCATATATGCCTTTTTCGAAAATTAAGGAAAAAATCAGCAATAATATTTTTCTTTAATTTTAATCACCTTATTATTATCGGGCTACTTAATGGGCTACTTGAGGGGCCTTTAGGAGAATTAAGATTGGACCTCCAATGGGCTTCTGAATTTCAATATTGAGCTCCAATATAATCCAGCCCATTAATATTAATTAGTACCACTAATAAATTAATATTGCACTATCCATCTTAATCCATATTACGATAATATGGGCTCCCGGTTATTATTTCCCGCGTTTAAGATTATCAAGTCCATTAATTAATTAAGCTTCTGAATAGCTCTAAATTAATTAATATAATTCACCTTGGAGTAAAGACAGCTCAACATTATTATCCGTACCGAAGAAACTAATTCTTCACTTGCAAGATTTGGTACGATAAAACTTCTGAGCCCACCAAGGGGATAAATCACACGAGCCGTACTCGTACGCGTTTCTCCGTATTAAATCTTAGAAATCGTCGTATGATTAATATTACTGCCCAAAGCACAATGTTCGAAGTCACGATGATTCTCATTCAACATGAATCAAAGCAGTAACCATTAAGCGCACACGGTCCTATTTGAGTGACGGAGATTAAGAAATCAATAACCATTGAGGTCTAATTCTTCACATTTCAGAACAACATATTTTATACTCGTTGTAGGTCCTCTTCAACACATACTAAATGTGCTAGTGCAATCTCTTGGTCAAGATAAGCCAATCTGAGATGTACACATCGATCTTTCACGTCGGATTGTTCAATTCCACCCAGGTCGTGAATTTGTACGTTTAGTTACAAGGAAACCGTTAATGTGATCTTCCGTGATCTGGTATCACCACATTAACTACAATGTAACACATACTACTTATAATGAACTGGTTGCAATAAATATTCAACATTCAATTATATCTAAAGCAAATGCGTTAAAATATTTATTCTCATAAAAAAGTGTTTAATACATGAGTTATACAAAGTAAAAGCATACTTTCACGTATAACTCCAACATAAGGGGGTGTGTTGGATTAAGATTTTAAAAGACTTTTTTAGCTGAAAAAAATCATGCGGATATAAAAGACTTTGCAGAATTTTTATGACTTTTAAGATTTTGCAGGATTCTGTAGAACTTTATAAATTAGGATTTTAATGGATTCTGTAGGACTTTGTGGACTTTGCAGAATTTCATGGATTTGTGACATATAAAGAGTTCAAGATTTTTTTTTTATTCATTCAAATATTTCTTAGAATAAAAATTTTCATAAATTTAAAATGTTATAGTCACAATGTATATATTTTATGATATATACTCGTATGTATATATATGGGTGTTAATATGTAATTGATGATATATTAAACTTTTTATTCTCAATAAAAATTATAGGGGATAAATTGTGTGTAAAATATTATTCAAACTACTTAAACCACTAATTCACAAATTATCCATTGCACACAGTGACGGATCTAGAAGTTTTTCATGGCGGGCACACAAAAAAATACATTCATATACTCACTACGTCTTAATTTTATTTTCAAGTTCCACTATTCACTCTCTACAAACATCTTTAAATTACATATCACTGTACTAATAATTACACAAAAAATATTTCCCTTTTATTTCATTCATTTAAATTGACTAATACACCCTCATTAAAAAATTATTTATCCATTTAAAATATACAAATTAACCCCCACATTAAAATATTTGGAAAGTTAATTGGAAAAACAAAACTGGATCAGAGGGAGTAATACATTATTTAGAAGTTCTTCCTACATAGCAACTCAAGTCTATTATTCAATTCGTCCCAATATTGTTCGTCCCATTCATAATTGACATTAATTTTAAGAAAAATACGTAATGAATATAGTGCTGAGAGGTAATTTTGTAAATTTTATTTATAAAAATAAATTGGTTGGATTGAGTATATGTATAAGCCCTAAAAGTATATAATGACATTTTGTGAGTACAATTAACCTATACATGCTGAAATATGTGTATGATATGATTCACTATAAACACTAAAAAATATTTATAAAAATAACTATATAAATATGTAATAGTAAAAAAAATAAAAAATTTGGGGGCACGTGCCCCCACCGCGGGGTATGTACGTCCATCTCTGATTGCACAAATCTATAATTATTTTTCTTAATTGAGGAAAATGAATCGATTATTGGGTATGATTTTGGTAGATTTGGGTTGGATTTGGATTTCAATTTGTTGAAAATGAATAGAAACAGAGGAACAATAATGCAGAAGATAAGTGAACAAATTTGCTGGTTATGGTTGTATGCAAAAAACAACAAATCAAGCAAATGAGATTAGGAAACTTCTGTGGATATAGAACAGAGTGTTGGGAAATTGAGTTTTTAATTCTTAGGTATATTTCAAATTTTCGATTTTATTTTGGAACACATATTATTTCACTTCAAAAGTCCTTCAAAATCTTATGGGTTTGGATGAGATTGTTGATATTTATAAAAATAATTAAAAAGTCATTCAAAATCCATTTAACACAACAATCCTTTAAAATCCTTATATTTTTTTTTTAATACAAATGGATTTATTTCAAATAATAAAAAGTCTTTAATGAATACCAATGTATTTTAATGGACTCTTTACAAAAATCTTGAAAACCAGTTAATTGTTTTTAAGTGACATAAAATCCTGATTAAATACCAACAATTTTTTTTTATAAAAAATAAGTCTTTTAAAATCTTATGAAATCATAAACCAAATACACCCCACCAGATGAAAATCTAACCCAACATTTATAAAACGGGTACACTAGTGTACCAGGTACACACCAATACAAACCTTAAAAATGACATTTTATTAAATTTTCCAAAATCTATTATAGTGCATCCATATGTGCATAGCCTAAAATGGAACATAATCTAAGAGGGGTGTATTGGTTATAGAGTTTGTAGGATTTTTTTAGACTTTTAAAGTGTGGGTGTATTCAATCTAGATTTTCAAAAGTCTTTAAAAATCCTGAGGTATTCAATACGGATTTTAAAAAGTCTTAAAAAATCTTTAGGTATTCAACAGTTTATGGATTTTAATACTCCACGTATTTTCTTAGATTTTCCTTCCAAAATATGAATAGATTTCACTTTTCAAAATCTCTTCTAATAACCAGAGATTTCTACGGATTTTGAAAAGTCTTAAAAAATCTTTAGGTATTCAACAGTTTATGAACTTTCTTTGATTCTTTTCCATTGGGATATTAACGGGGCGGGGACGGGGGGTCATCCCCCATCTCCATCCCTGCAAAATAAATGAAATTTTTTTCCCCCATCCCTGCCTCACCGGGGATCCCCGTCTTGCGGCGATTCCCCGTTCCCCGCCTACTTATTTTTTTAATAAATAGTTAATTGAGTAGGAAACTATGAAATATTTATTTGTAATTTACTTTAACATTAAAATTATATATAAATATATTAATTATATAAAAAATAATGCGTCTCCCCGTGGGGAACGAGACGGGGATCCCCCTGGCTGAGAATACTATCCCGGTCCCCGCCTACGGGGCAAAAAAAATTCTCCATCCCTGTTTGCTTTGGGGATTACCCGCCTCGTTGTCAAGTCTACTATTAAAAAAATATAAATAAATTTTACTCTCCAAAATCTCTTCTAACAACCTGAGACTTCTAATGAGGGCGAGGTATAACGGTGATGGAAATGAAGATGAAATAATAATGTATTTTTTTTCTAAATAATTTGGATAACTTTTTTTTTATATACAAGTGTGTCTCATATATATTTGCATCAGTGGTTACAGCGCCGGAGTCTATGTAAATCCATGTAAATCAATAAAAAAAAATGTATTCTACAATCCTGTAAAGTCTATGAAAATCCAAATAAATCAATAAAAAAAGTCAGTGAAACTCTACATGGAGTCTATAGATTTTCTAAATCCACAGATTTTTTAAAGTCCAAAAAAATTCGATAGAATCCCAATTGAATACACCCCTCTAAATTTCAAAGCACCGAGTCTAATTTTCTAATCCCAAATTCAAACGTATCCTTGGTGTAACCAGGCGTGGCCTATTTGTCACCACGACCTCAATAAAATCCATAGCCTCTACCCAACACACAGCAAACAAATTCCAAAGTAAATATTCATTGATGAAGTGAGATTCAAGTTCCCCGACATGATTATGATCAAGATTGTTGAGAGAAGAATAATTGTAGATGGAATTCAATAGCAAGAAAAGTGATTGTATATCAGCAAACCCATGAAACCCATATCCACCACTTTCTCGTACACACCCCTGCCATTGACATACAATAGCTACACTTATTCTCCCACAGTCGTTGCGGCTAAGAAGAGTAAGACTCCCCACACTCCTTCTCCAAAGGTATTTCTGATTTATATAGAAATAATATTTAACTTTTTTTATGTTTTGCTTGATTATATTCGACTATTCAATTGATTTTCTATATAAGTATAACGAGCCTGATGATTATCGTACCCATTAATACTGCATTTTTCTTTTGGACTAATCGGTGAATTTTGATTTTCTCCTATTACAATTTGAGTTATGCAAAGTATAGCGTGGACAATTTCAGTAGAGGGTATTAGTTGTTTTTCTGTAAAGTACTAGTAGTTTTGAATGGTACCGGATAATTCACCAAAGAGTATTAGTTTGTTTCACTGAAGGGTATCAATTCTTTTACTAAAATGTATTAGTTGTAAACCACAATACCAACTCTTTGAGTATGTTCTTTTTGATTTTAAGTGACTTTTAAAAATTGATTTTTGAAAATAGTGGTAGGTTTTAACTTTATGATGTAAGTGTTGTATCATTATATTATTTGTTTTGTGTGATTGTAATGCTTAGATGTTTGCTACTCCTTCCGTCCCGGTATTAACTTCCCGTTGCTTTTGGGCACAACATTGAAGAAGGGTAATCAAATATAGATATAGTACAGGTGATGTGATGGAGAGAGAAGAGGATAAAGTGTAATGTGTTTAAATGAATAGATATGAATATAATATTATTAGTTGATGTCCAAAAAAAGTATGAGAAGTTAATAGTGGGACGGACAAAAATGGCAAAATGGAAAGTTAATAGCGGGACGGAGGGAATATTATTTTAAAATATGAGAGAGTGAGTGTAAATTGGTGTTGGATGGAGTAAAATCAATTTATAGGTTTTATAGGTTATTTATAGAAGTGTAGAATTAGGTTTTTAATAACTAGATTTTAAAATCCAAATTAGAATGAGTTTTAAATTCCAAAATCCAAATCCAGGTTTTTAAAACCCCAAAAAGAACATCATCTTTGAGTTAATAGTAGTGTTGAGATATTACTTATATGATGAGCTGGTCGTATGTATAAAGCTTGTTTCATGGGTTATACTATTCTCTCAGGTGAATAAATTTTGTTTTTGATGACCGAAGGTTCTGTTTGATAGGGTTCGGAGCCCCCGCCTCCAAGAATTACAACAAACTTGAAGCAGAATTTGCAGTTCTTAAGATTATGGAAGGTTACCTTTTAGCTCATTTTCTCAAAGTTTTGTGATTGAGATTTCTCCAATAATCTTAGTTATTTACTGTTTTCTTTAACACTTTGTAGGAGTTTCAAAAGAGAAAATCAAGCACACCGAGGCCTAGTACTAGTTACCGCAGAAAGAGAGTAGAGAAGGGTGAAATGCCAGAAGACACGGAGCTATATCGTGATCCTACATTGACCCTATACTAGTTATGCTTCTCACATTTAGATTTGATTAATGCCGTGAATTCCAGTTTTGTCTTCTTTGGAACAAGAAATAACGTTGTTTATTATGAACTAACAGTACAAACCAGGGTATAGATGAGTCTGCGGTACCTGTCTTGCTCGTTGATGGTTATAATGTATGTGGCTATTGGGCGAAGTTAAAGAAGCACTTTATGAGTGGAAGGCTTGACATTGCTCGACAAAAGCTTGTTGATGAACTGGTGACATTTAGTATGCTAAGAGGTTGGTGCTTTAAAATTTAAATCATTATTAACTATGGAGCTGACTGGTGTGAATAAAATACATTAAATTCTGACTATGATCAATTTATAGATCATATTTACCATGTTTAGTTAATACGTGGTTATGCTTTTATTCTGTGACTTGGTTTGCCAAATTTTATAATTTTCCCAGATATATTTTCTTCTTATCTTTGGTTTTTGAATTTACTATTTCCATCTTCAAACTTAGTGTCTTACAGAATCTTAAGTAGTCCATGTACAGATATATGTAGGTTAAATATTCAATACATACGTAGCTAGCTATCTAAACAAGTTATTATGCTGAAATGATGACTTTAACTTGAGCAAAAGGCAATTCAACTCTCTTGTGACGTTAAAGGAGATAATATTCACATGCAAAAGGGACATTACTACACGATCATGTAATTCTTTATTGGGCACCTCCCACCCCTAGAAACGAAATAACTATTCACGCATTTACCTATTACAAGTAATAATTATGATGTAAAGCATGTATAAACAATGGTAAAGATTAAGGAAAAGAAGATAAAATTCTTATTTATAGAAATGCAAGGGGATCATTCACTGTTTTCCTAAGAAGGACCTAGGTCAGAGGCCTTACTTTCCTGCGATAATTTCTTCCATAATTTTCTGGAAGCAGACAGAGGTGGTCTTGTAGCTCAGTCCAGTATATTCAAATATTATTGCTGTTTATTTAAAGCTTGCATGGTTCCAACTTCCATGGCAGTTAAGAGCTCTAAATCTGTGAATTTTGGGACTCATGATTGCATTTAGTTTGATGTATTTGGACAAGTTATCGTGATGCTTATGATGAAATACTCTACCAAACTTTTGTGGTGGTTTATCGAGTATAATATATACTTAGAGTATGCATCTCAATCTAGGCTCTATTATTTACTATTACTTATCTCATCTACTATTTCATCTACAGAGGTGAAAGTGGTGGTTGTATTTGATGCTATGATGTCTGGCCAGCCAACACATAAAGAAATTTTTGCTGGGTACTCTTTTGTGAACCTGAATTATCGGCGATGCCAAATTTTCTTGGAATTTTATTCGGCTGGTACATTTGAATCAGATAACTGCTTGTTTCTTGTTGTTTCTAGTTATATTTTCTTACACATTTTCATGAAGATAAGATAAAAGGGTTGCAAACTTTTATTTTAGTTATCTCTTTAAGATGATGGTTAGTCCAATGAAAATATAACAATGTAACTTGTATTTTTTCCAAGTTTACATTTTGGTGGCTCACCGTAAGCTAGATTTCTTGCAGTCCAAATATTGTCCTTATCCTCAAAATGGACATGGCACCTGTTTTGCTTTCTATGATTGATTTCTCCATGCAAATGTAATTCATCTCATGATTATGTTTTGCTTAGGTTGTGTTTGTGTTAAAGGATTTCAAATTCGAAAAAGTTACTCTGAATTTCGAATCCACCCAAGTCTCTCAAAAAACAGTTCAAAATGGGAACCTGAGATTTTAAATCTATTAACGAATGAATCTATCAAACAACCAACCACTAATTGATTTTCTATTTTGGATTTTAAATTCATTTTCAAACCCTTCCATCCAAATGCTACCTATTGTTTTGTTAATATCAACTTTATGGTTTGCAGCATTGATATAGTATTCTCAGCTGAAACCTGTGCTGATGCATGGATTGAGAAAGAGGTCAGAAAAATAATTGAATTTTCGTACCCAACTTAGAGATTTGATTTTTATCCAGAGTATTGAAACTCAGATTTATCAAGTAAATTAATTCATCCACGATGCCAATCGTAAGTCTTATCTCCTCACTGATTTTTGAGCAATGACTCGGGATTTTTTTTCCCCATTTTACTAAAACTTGTTTATTTTTTTTTCTTTTGGTGTCTAAATATTAATATATATTTTTTCTTTGATAGTTTCTCTTTTTATCTATTATAAGGTTGTAGCTTTGAGGACGGATGGCTGTCCAAAAGTATGGGTTGCGACATCCGATCATTGTCAGCAGCATGCAGCTTATGGAGCAGTATGTATCCCATCACTGTTTTGGATTTTGAAACCATAATAAGTAAAATCAGATATATACCTGAATATTGCAGTTTATTAGGACCTAAGTTTCGTATCAGTTTGCAAGGAACACAGATATACCTACTGTTCTTAAGTTATTTTCTTGACTTAATTGTGTTGGAGCTCGTCAATCCTATTTACATTCAACCATGTGTGAGCAATAACCAAAATTTGTTCCGATTTAATCTAAATCCATGTTTGTTTTCTGAACGTGGCTCTTGACTTAGTTATGATTCCTGCTGATGTTATTTGGAGTTCATTTTAAAAAAGCGAGGCCAATAATCACATTCTTCCCTTTTTTTCAAATTTAGATGCTGAATTGGTAATTTACAGTTGTACTTTTTTTTTTTGGGTGATTAGTAAGGCTGGTGCTAACCTTTATGATGGTTCGCTCACATGGCACGTGATAATTGATTTATCTCAGTTTGGGTACAACAAATTTTAGACCATTCCAATTATTATTTTTCTTTACACTGTCTTTGTTAAAACAATTTAGACTTTCCTGTTATGATGTTTTAGGGTGCTTACGTGTGGAGTTCAAAGGCATTGGTCTCTGAGGTAATTACTTTCAACGTACTATGCTATTGAACTTTGGGCTACCGAAGCTTGGTATTTTAGATCATCGTGGGCTATTTATAATTATACCTACATATTGAATTGTCTCAGCTTTTGTAGATGTGTTGCCCCCAACTTTTCTGATAATCTGAGTGAAATGCAGATAAAAGCTTCTCAAAAGGAGGTAGAGCAGATGCTGCAGGAACATAGGTGCGCTCAGATTTCATATAATCTCTCCCAACATTGTTTTATTTATCGCTTTCCCTTGTCAATTTTTCTTTCAAAGTGGTTGTTCACTTAAGGTAACATTGCGCTGTCCCTCTTTATTTCAAGCGGTAAATTGACTTAAAACATGTGTAATGTACGACATAGTTCAGAACTGCAAATTCATGAAATTCGCCTGCTCAGCAGTGTCAGCTTTGACCTGCTTATTGTATGTCTAATGATTTCAAAAGATCATCCCAGGACATATCTTACCTAATAATCTGATTTCATTTTTTTTTAATTAGCTGATGACTTTTTATTCGTTTCATCTAATAAGACGTTCTTAAAGAGGATCTCATTGATCATACACTTTTAAGGCAATGATAGTTTGCATGTTCTGTGGACAATTTGAAGCTTGAAGTGAGGTGGTTATGCTTTTGTTTTGTTTCATAACCTTATAAGTGTTTTTGCAGATCGACTTCGATGCAGGGTAAATTGTTGAAGCACAATCTTGATTCAGAAGTTGTTGATGCTCTTAAGGATCTCAGAGATAAGTTGTCAGAAAATCCATCTTCTGGCTGAGATTTTCATGAATGTTCTGTCTCAACTTTTGACATAGTTTAAAACTCTATGCTAAAATGTTCATCATATTGAAATTTGAGTTTTTAGATTAATGAATTCTTGTGTGGGGAGATATAGAGTCAGGTTCTGATCTGTTTCATGTAAGATGGTCACAGAAACCTACCTTTTTAGGTTAAGTTTCATTGTTGTTTAGGCTTTGTGGATTTATTTCCATTGATTATAAGCTGTATTTAATACTTTCATAAAAAGAAAAATTTATATTTAGTATCAGAAGTTAAAAGCATTTTTTTCGAAAGCAGTAGTTAAATAGTTTAAGTGGTTTTATTAAAGCTTATGTGTTCTATCATTTTCTTTTGTTGGGAATTCTTCATTCAGTTGTATAATGGGCTCAATTGAATTACACAAATGCACATAAATCGTATAAATAAATGTATAACACAAATTCACATAACATTCTAATCGCGCACACCAAATTGCACCAAATTGTATAAATAAATATAGTAATATTAGTTTATAAGTATAATGATATTATCGAATAAATGTAATAATATTAATTTTATACTGTGAATAGATATATGGTCCCCTCTCTATTAGTTGGATGTGGGATGGGATACATATATTAACGATTATATGCCATATGACTTGATTTAAATGGAAATGCAATAAGAAACTTTCAATAAAGAGTTATTTTTGTGTACATTTAAGTGAATTTTATGATATTATTAGAGATCTGCGCATTAATATTGTTCTAAGATAAATGAAGAACATAATAAAATTTATTAGAGTAGATTAAGTCAAGTAGAGTACACAACTAATTAATAGAAAACACAGAAAATGATCCACAACTTTATAAATTAGAAAAACGAGGGTCTTTCCCGTGAGCATGCATATTTGAGTGGTTTTGGTGGGCACTCAAGTGCATAGATGCACTTGAATACTAAAGTTTATATTAAATCAATTTTAACTTTTGAAGGCCAGTTTATATAATAAGCTTTGAAAAATCAAAATTGATTTGAAATTGGATATAAAATTCAAATGCATATTCTGCATTTGAGTGTATACAAGAATTTAAGTTAGAAGCGGAGCCTCGTGTATGATTGTGGGGGCTTCAGCAGTTTAAGAAAATCTTAAAAATCCACTAATAATTACTACTCCCTCCATCCCATTATAACTTTCTTGTTTCTTTTTGTTGATTTGTTTAAGAAAATATATTGTTTATTAATATATTGTGGGTCATATGTTAACTTTTAGGGAAAATTATCTTTTTCGTCCTATAACTTTACCATTTTTTTATTTTCGTCCTGCTGACTTTCAAATTTTAATTTTAGTCCTGTAACTTTACCGCTTTTTTATTTTCGTCATGTTGACTTTCGAATTTTAATTTTAGTCCTGTAACTTCACCTCTTTTTTATTTTCATCCTGTAAGGGTTTGTAGGTTGTAGGACCAAAATAAAAAAAATATGTAAGTTACAAGACCAAAATCAAAATTTGAAAGTCAGCAGGACGAAAATCAAAACTAGGTAAAGTTATAGGACTAAAATCAAAATTTGAAAGTCAGCAGGACAAAAATCAAAATGAGGTAAAGTTACAGGACAAAAAAATAATTTCCCCTAACTTTTATGTAAAGTAGTGGAGAGTTGTGAAAAAGGGGTTGTTTAAGAAAATATTTATTTATTAATATACAAGTGTGTATCCCCGCGAATTTCGCGGATTGAAAAAAAATTATTATTATTATTTCAAATTATAAACATTAACTTTTTTTTAAATATCTTGTAATTTTGATATAATATTAAAATTGTAATTATAATTCAATGGACAATAAAAAAATATATATATTAAACATGAATAAATAGAACATTTGAAAAATATTAACTAATTCACATTCAAACTCACATTAAATATTACTTAAAATTACAGTTGTTGTATACTTGCATGCCCAGTTTTTCCCCATGGTATGAAGATACAATAACAATCGAACACAAAAGTTTAAATCTGCAAATAGAATCACACATTTCAAATCTAAATGTAACATTTGACAAAAATGATGTCATAGTTAAATTAAATATTGTGTAGATGTTTGTGTGGGAACAATTGATTAATGTGTTGGTATTTATAACACAATTCAACAATAAAAATGGCGTTTAGGTATTAATCTTAGTCTTTTTTTTAATTCAATTTACATATAGATATTTTGAAAATAAAAAAAGTTAAAAAAAATCAATTGTTATAAAAAATCGAAATCCTACTCTACAAAATAATATCTATATTTTACCGTTTCAAATTCTATTTTGCAGGTAGAATTTTATCCAAAATAAAAAATTGTGTTACAATCTATTATTGAAGGTAGGGTATTACATTTGGTGGCAATATTATTTGAGAATTATATGCTATCTCGGTGACAATATCTTTTCTGAAAAATTTCAATTCCCTTCTGCAACTTTTACATCTATCTATATTTTGCAAAAATAAATTCCAAAAATATCTAAGAAAATAAATCGTTCGAAAAAAGTATTTTAATATTTGTATGTTAAAACAATATAAAAGAAAAATTGAAATCCTAGACTATAAAAGAGTATATGTACTTTACAGTTTAATAGTCTATTTTAGCGGCACAATTATATCTAAAAATAAATTTTTGTATTATAATTTATTATTGAAGGCAAGATATTATATTTGGTGTCAAGATTTTTTTTAGTATCATACACTATTTCGGTAACAATATCTATTATGAAATATTTCAATTCCCTCCTACAAATTTCACATCTATCAATATTTTGTAAAAATAACTTCCAAAAATATTTTAGAAGAGAAATCAACCGTGAAAAAAATCAACTTGCACTAATATAATATTTAAAATAATATTCCATATTTTAGGTAAATGTTATGTTTTCATTGATTAAAATATATTCAGATTTATTTTATTTTAGAGTAAGATACTTTAAAAGTTATAGTACTGAAATTGTTAGTAAATAAATTTAATGTCCTTTTTTTCCCAACACTATAATTTTCAATCCATAAAAAAATTATTCCACATATTTTAAGAAAAAATATATAAATTAATTATATAAGAAATAACAACTTTTTACTTATTTATAAATTAAAATATTTTGTTAATATTTTTATGTTAAAAAATATTAAAGAAAAATCGATATCCTAGTATAGAAAAAATATCTATATCTTTCAGTTTAATAGTCTATTTTGACCACATAATTTTATCCAAAAATAAATTTTTTTATTACAATCTATTATTGAAGACAATATATTATATATGATGGCAGAATATTTTTGGTATTATACATCATTTTAGTAACAATATCTTTTCCAAAATATTTTATTTTCCTCCTACAAAAATTTCACATCTATCAATATTTTACAAAAATAACTTCCAAAAATATCTAAGAAGAGATATCGTTCTACCATGAAAAAATATCTCTACATCACTTTTAGGTTACCTGCAATACAAAACGAAAAAATATAAAACAATAACGCACGCCTTATTCGGGAAAGAATAATAGTTGGATAAAAATCGTAGACGTGTGATGAGAGAATTTTCTTATTGAAAGAGAAAAAGTTATTGATGGTGGATTCTAAAAAAACACGAATGTAAAGATATGAATATAAATATACTTTAGAAACTTACAAATAATTTCTGAATACGTTCGAATTATCTTCAAGATGCACATATAATTTTCTTATAATGTGTGCCTAATCGTCTCCATGTGCATAATAAATTTGTTTACTTGCAAAAAAAGAGGGATGGTGATCTACACAAAAAATTACAGAAATAATCCAAACAAACGAACAAAAAATAAAATCATATTTCTTCACATTAGTACACAACAAATGAGAAAATGAAGAGAAGAGATGAGGATTAGGGTTGTGAATTAGAATGAAACTAAAGAGAGATTTGACATTAATAGAAAATACAAAATGAAATGTATGGTTGAGATTAAAAGTGTAAAATATATGGTGTAGATTAAGTCTTAGTAAAAATTAAACCATGCCTAAAATAACTTTTAATGAGAATTCTGTATTTTGAAATAGAGAGATTTTGGACATGCCACATCACCCTAAGAATAAGGTGGTGTTGACACATCATTTTGGAGAGGTTTGGAAATATAGTATAATAAGATGGAGTGTTGTTTTTTGCTTTTTATACAATATGAAACTTATAGTGGGCATCCAAAAAAGGAAAATAAGAAACTTATAGTGGGACGGATGAAGTATTAAGTTTAAAAGATTCTTAAGCATTATTTATATACTAATATTATTTGAGTAAGTTTTCTGCGTGTATTAGGTGCACCATATAATTCAAATAGATTATTTGAAAGTTGTCTCTGTTATCACCAAAAAGTTACCATTATTATTACTAAAAAGTCGCATTTATTACAATTCAACAAGGAGTAACTTTTCAATAATAATTTTTTCATTAATAATAAGGGTAACTTTAAAAAAATGCACCTAAGTTATACGGTGCACTTATGCATATAAGACTAGTCATAATATTAATATTATAATGTCAATACTTTCTCTTCACACTACAAAAAAAAAAATTTGTTTAACGACAGAATTTATGACGGAAAATCCGTCGCAAACAGTATTTTGCGACGGACACGTGTCCGTTCCTAAAACAGCCGTAGCTAATTTTTGCGACGGATTTTTGCCGTCCGTCGCAATTTAACGACGGATAAAACCGTCGCAATATTGGCGGGTCAGACACGACCGGGTCGCTCAAAATTTGCGACGGATAATATTCCGTCGCAAATTATTCGGGTCAGACCCGATCGGTCAATAATATTTGCGACGGAAATAGTCCATCGCAAATATTTATTAATTTTTTTTATTTTTTCGATTATTATTTGCGACGAACATTTTTCCGTCGCAAATTAAAAATTTGCAATGGAATTTGACCGTCGCAAATACCGAGCCTATACAAAAAAAAAGTGGCTCGTGTGGTTTGAGCCCGGGCACCCGGGGCGGGCGGGGTGGACGCGGACCACTGGGCCACCGGCCCATAGCTTATTATAGGCGGCCCACCTTCTATATTAGCCTTATTAGACCTTGAACAATTAATCCAAATTTGCGCCCAAGGGGAATCGAACGCGCGACCTCTCGTGCATGTGGAGGGGACGCGCGCCACTCGGGCACGTGCTACTTTCGTTCATTTTTACGTAATTAATTGTATATGTATTCAAATTAAGTCATTTTTTTTATAATTCACCAAATTAATTTCTTTTCGTATATAACTTGTTTATAAAAATATTTTGCCCAACTATTTTTTTTATTTTGTAAAATTATTTATTTTGACAATGCGTAATTTTATAATTCGTTCATTTGTACACAATTAATTGTATATGTATCCAAATTGATTCATTTTTTTCATAATTCACCAAATTAATTCATTTTCGTTTCTCAATTGTTTTTATAAATGTTGTGGCCATTTAATTTTTATTATTTTGGTAAAATTATTTATTTCGACTCCCGGTTAAAATTAATAATTCGTTCATTTGTACGCAATTAATTGTATATGTATCCAAATTGACTCATTTTTTTTTCCATAATTCACCAAATTAATTCATTTTCATTTCTCACTTGTTTTTATAAATGTTGTGCCCAACTATTTTTTTTTATTTTGTAAAATTATTTATTTCGACAACGCGTAATTTTATAATTCGCTCATTTGTACGCAATTAATTGTATATGTATCCAAATTGACTCAATTTTTTTTCTATAACTCACCAAATTAATTCATTTTCGTTCTTCACTTATTTTTATAAATGTTGTGGCCATTTTTTTTGTATAATTATTTATTTCGACTCCCGCTTAAATTTATAATTCGTTCATTTTTGCGCAATTAATTGTATATGTATCCAAATTGACTTTTTTTTCTATAATTCACCAAATTAATTCATTTTCGTTTTTCACTTGTTTTTATAAATGTTGTGCCCAACTATTTTTTTATTTTATAAAATTATTTATTTCGACAACGCGTAATTTTATAATTCGTTCATTTGTACACAATTAATTGTATATGTATCCAAATTGACTCATTTTTTTCATAATTCACCAAATTAATTCATTTTCGTTTTTCACTTGTTTTTATGAATGTTGTGCCCAACTATTTTTTTATTTTGTAAAATTATTTATTTCGACAACACATAATTTTATAATTCGTTCATTTGTACACAATTAATTGTAGGGGCACTTGCATTTGGGTTAGTTTTGTAAGAGAAAATAGCATCTAAGTATACTACCTTTTTTAAATTGCATTGTGGTTAGTTTTGGTTGTAAAATTACACTACTAACCTTATTTTCCCTCCCACCTCCTCAACTTGTCAGATACTATTCATTGATTAGACATAAAATTATTTTTCAATTATTAAATTTGACAAGTTTTGTGTTCATTTTTTAAAAATTAAAATGACTACTTTTTTCACTGCATTTTTTATTTTGTAATTATTCTCGTAAATGGATAGTACTAATAAATTTTAGCAAAAGTATTTTTTCAAATGAATAGTACAAATTTTAATGAAAGTATTTTTTCAATTGAATAGTACAAATTTTAAAGAAAGTATACAATATGTGAGGATTATTGTCAATGAATTATTTGTATCATAGTACATAACATAATACTAAAATATAAACGTTAAAAATAAAGTAAAGATATTTACAAAAGTATATAAATTTTTTTTGTACCATAGTGTAAAATATAATACCATATTACAAATTTATACAATATGTGAAGATTAAACCAGTAAATTATTTATAACATAGTGCACAATACAATACCATAGTATAAATGTTAAAGATAAATTACATAACATAATACCATAGTATAAATGATAAAGATAAAATACAAATATTTAATTCTATAGTACAAGTGTGAATTATTCCTCCTCTTCCATCTTCTCCTCTTTTTTAGCTCAACTGCAGATACTCAAATCTGTAAATAAATATTTGGCTCACAGAAAACAAGGATTCAGAAAAAAGATCAACAATCTACAAAAGATATTTCAATGCAGCTAGCGTTAATTTGCTCTCAGTACGACTAATTACATGAAACATTGTTTATTCTTTTCATCTTTTGCAATTTTTTCATTCTCTTTGGTTCTTCTATTTTGTTTCCCATTTCTCAAAACTTCATTATAAAGTCTATCTCACACAAAAAAGAATCATGGTCGACCTAATTATGTAATCAAACTCCTCATTGAATCCGCACTTGAATTGTATAAGATGGGCACATTAAGGCACATCAATCAGGAATTTCTGCAAAATAATCGATTATTTTTATCCACTTGGGACTAATTTATACCTTCTGATGATGAGATATATCTGAGTCAGTAAGCTTAGCAAGCTGCCCTCACATGCATACTCTCGACTTTCTGCTTCATGTAAGCTTCTTCCCTTTCCTCATTTTCAAAATACTTTGACCATTTCTCATCTCATACACTATTCTCTGCACTTTTTCCTTGTCCACCCCTTCCATCCCTAGTAAAAACAACTCCAAAAACTTAATCAACTAATATAACGAATTAAAATCTTCAAAAATCATAAATTGAAAATCAATCTAGTAAAATTGGGCAAATTCAACAGAATCTATAAAATTTACCCTACAAAGAAAGAAAAACTATCTGCTTTAGCAGTGGTATATACAGTATTGTAGGATTGCCATGGCCGAGCGGAGTCATTCCCGAAAATTAATTTTTCATCTTTCTCCATTTCGTTCGATTGTTTCCAGTTTTATACTTGGATTATGATTCAATTGAAGTTATGAGAAAGTCATTTCTAAAAAAGTTGAATGAAAAATCAGAAACAAAACCACTTAACCCACCTCAACCTCCAACCCCAAATTTCCACACAGGGAAATCAAAATAAATGAAAGAAAATAATTTTAAGATGAAACAAATAAATTTGTAATTTTGCTCCCCAATTCACACTCAAATCTATGACGAGAAATTAATAATTTTTTTAGGCATAAATATTCAATCAAACCCAAATCAAAACACTGAATTTTACAATTGACCAAGAACTCTTTTCTATTTTTTCTCAATCCCAAATCCCCTGCCCTAAATCTAGAACTTGCTTCAAAATATGACAAATTTGCAGATGCTCTAAGTCAAACATACACACTTACACAGTCAATCCCCGTCCCAAATAAGAATAATTCTGAACACCAATGAAACACCAACAGTAAACTCATCTAAAACAAAAAAACAAAACAATCATTCAAACCTGGAGGAACTCATTGATTTGATGCAAACGTTGTTTGTGGTGGTATTATGAGAGACCCTAGGTTTTGAGCCCTTCTAATTTCGCCGATCTTCTCAACCCCTTTTATAGGTCTAGAGTTTTTGCTTCATAGGAACATCGTCGGTACCCTCAATCCGAGCACATCCATCGCTGCCGAGCACGACTGTCGCCCCACTAGCCCTTTTAATTTCGCGGCCCTTTTAATTTCACCGACCCTGTTATTTTTTGTGACGGGGAGACGGTGATTTTTTTTTAGAGATGGATGAAAGCTTGAATTTTGAAATACCTGATTTCTATTCTAAAGAGAGAGAAATAGTGTGAGGGGGTGTATATATTATTAAAAATAAATTAGAGAAATATAAATATTATTAATTAAATAACATAAAAGCAAAAAAGTTAACCTGAATGCACTTGAAAAAAGGTTGTACACTACACTGTAATTTTGCTTTAAAAAGTAAACCTACTTGTCATTATCCCTTAATTGTATATGTATCCAAATTGACTCTTTTTTTTCATAATTCACCAAATTAATTCATTTTCGTTTCTCACTTGTTTTTATAAATGTTGTGGCCATTTAATTTTTATTATTTTGGTAAAATTATTTATTTTGAACTAAAAGTATATAAATTGTACTTCACAAAAAATTAAATAAAAGTAACATCAATTCAAACTAAAAAAAAATTGTACTTCACATTTATTAAAATTCAAAATTTTTTACTCGTCGGAATTAAATTCGACTTCCTCTTCCTCCTCATCCTCGCCCAGGTTAACAATCGGCTGCTGCATCGGCGGCATCGACTGCATTGGCGGATGGGTCGGCGGGATCGACGGCATCGATGGCGCAGGCATGTGCGCTCGTGGCACTACATCAGAGGCGAACAACCGCCACCACTCCTGCATGACAGTTGTATACTGCTGCATCTCGGCTGTATACTTGTCGTGCGCCTCTCGCTGCTGCCTCTGCATGTTCTGCATCTTCTCCACCACCGTGACAAGCTGCATCTCGACCTCATTGGGATGAGAGTCGATGAAAGACTGAGAGGAGGATGAGCCTGAGCCACGAGGTCGGAAAAAGTTCTTTCCGAAGCTGCCCAATCCAGCGAACCACCCCTTTTTAGCCTTGACGTTCTTGAAGTACAATTTATTTTGAGCGTCAATCGACCCCGACCCCTTTGCCGTTTCCTCAGGCTGAGGCTGAGAGGCAAGGTCCTCGATCATCTTTCTCT